>OX578135.1:15364882-15449882 GCA_951213105.1 Amaurobius ferox
CCCCGGTTAAAGCAAGCTTTGTGTTGCGACAACACTCCCGGTAGCCGGTTTCCCATTAAGAAAGACACATAAGTGTTAAAATATCCGTGAGAAATCAAATCAAAATTTGATCGAATGCAAAGAAAACCAAAATCACACAGAAAATATACAATAGATACAATTCCCAACCATACGCGAATATAGGTATTGACCAAAACCAAAAGCACCACTCTCAAGACTTTCCCAAATAAGACTTCAATGTACATAATCACAAACACCTTAAATATTCTATTAGACGTTTATTGAATACAACAAGATACCTCTCCAAACACATGAAAGCTGTTCCAAAGCCATATTGCAAGTTCCACTCTTTTACCAAATGGAATCACCCTGGTCTTTATTTCTGTTGTTGTCTACCATACAACTATCACGTATTAATCATTCGTTTTCTTTGTTCTATTTATGTTCAAGTACGTACTATAAGCAGCAGTTCCGGTTATGCCGAAGACGTCACAGATAATGCCACTTAAAAAACCTTTGGGAAGGACGGGTAGTAATAGGACGGGATTTTACGGGATCTTTATGTAACTATAATACTTATGTAACTAATATTCAATGACCTTTTAATAGAATATTTAAGGTGTTTGTGATTATGTACATTGAAGTCTTATATGAGTAAGTTCCCTGTTTTATTGCTTTAAATCCCCAAAGGTTTTTGAGTTCCCTGTTTTATTGCTTTAGATAAATAATTTTTGTCGCATACATAACGATCGCTGTTATAGCTGTTCAGTCTTTTACTTCGCTTTAGCTGATTAATGACAACATTTCTAAGAACGTTCTTACGTAAACATGATTTCTATGGTGTAATATAATTGATTTCATAACCAAATGCTTGTCTTTAATCGTATAATCGGTAAAACTTTTTTCCATCGCTTTCTTTATTAATAAACACATCTTGAAAATTCAAACTTTTATCTTCATTTAGCTAAAATCTAAATTAAAATCCTGATTGTTACTAGCTCAAAGTATGTCGTCGACATATCTGATGTATATTATTTTGTTTAAAATATGAGTTTCTTCTTCGAATTTATGCAAGTAAATATCGGCTAATACCGATGAACAATTTCCACCCATCGGTATTCCATACAATTGCTTAAAAAAATCCGTTCCATTGTACTGTTTCAAATAAAACCATTTCTGCCAGTGCTTTATATTTACATTTTGTCATTCCTGAATGTATTTCATATTGTTCGTATACTTCCATAATGATTTGAAATAGATCTTTTAGATTAATATTACTAAATTAATCACTAAAATCGAAATTCTTAAATACAAGCAATCCGGTATATCATTAATTCGCTTACTAGTTTCATCACTATCATTAATGAAGTACGCTCCCTTACATTTAATTTTATTGACCACATCTTTCAATATATTGAGCAGAATCTTATTGGCAATTGTTAAATATGTTTCATAGCCGTTAGTAATAGGACGGGATTTTACGGGATCTTTATATAACTATAATACTTATGTAACTATTATTCAATGAACTTTTAATAAAATATTTAAGGTGTTTGTGATTATGTACATTGAAGCCTTATATGCGTAAGTCTTGAGAGTGGTAATTTTGGTTATGGTCATTACGTATATTCGCGTATGGTTGGGAATTGTATCTATTGTATATCTTCTGTGTGATTTTGGTTTCCTTTGCATTCGATCAAATTTTGATTTGATTTCTCATGGATGTTTTATTACTTATGTGCCTTTCCTAATGGGCAATGTACCGACTACCGGGAGTGTTGTCGCGAAACAAAACTTGTTTTAACCGGGGAGTGGGGGGCACCTCACTCCCCGGTTTAAGCAAGTGTGTGCGGTCAATGTGTGGTATCTTGCTTTTCTTGTTTGATTTTATGGATATTATATATATATATATATATATATATATATATATATATATATATATATATATATATAAGAATGTCAAAAAACAGTAATTATCAATGTACAAATAGTACTAAATCAAATTCAAGACATATATATATATATATATATATATATATATATATATATATATATATATATATATATTTATATCAGCCATTGCAAAACCCAAGTTAAAATACAAAAATATCGAAACTATAACAATTATAACCACTATACTTTAAAAACAAAAAGTTCTATCCAAAATCTAATTATATATACTTATAGAGATTTTAAAGAACTACAAATTTCTGCTTATTGCTCATAGCTAGTAGTACTTAGTTTTTTTAGATATAAGCATTACAAACTTTAAAAACAGTAAATATGGAAACTTCTTCAACCGAACAAGACGATCACTTGAAAACTATAAGAACTATTTTAAAAAAGAAATATAGATTTATAACCTAAATTTTATAATGTATTGCTGTTCACTGTTTATATCTATTTTTTATAGTTTTGAATATATTTCGATTTAAAGTAAGAAAATGAAAAGAACTTTCACGGGCAGATACTTTTTAAAGTTTTTAGGAAAAAAAAGTTTAAAATAATAAAATATTGAAGCTATTTCTATATATTCATAAACTGGACTTATTTCCGACAAAACAATAAATTTACATTTTTATCTATTAGGTTATGTGTATAAACGTCCAAAACGTTTACATTTTTCATTACGCTCCGAATTTCGCCATGAAAATCCACAAGCGCAGATGTTACTCCATCAGAAATTTTAAAGCGAATTCATTTAACGAATATTCGGTGCTGAAATTGTCTATTAAGCACGATAATTGGTTCATCCGTGTTAGTCTTTGGTTTCACCAGACACGGTTATCTGAGTTTAAAAATCGAGTTCAAAAAATACAATTAAATTGAATTATGCGTTAAACGTGAGGCTCAAAAACGTACCATCTAAGAGAAAAATGTTTTGTGTCAAAGAAAAGTATTATTTTGTGCATAGTTCCATATAATTATGATAATTTGTTAAAATTAATGATTTTTATAAACTCGACATTAAATGACTTCACATTCTATCAAATTATAAACTTTTTATCCTTGATGCACCTTAGGTAATTATTATCTTCGCTGCTTATATATTTGTCGTTTATACTTGCTTGTAAGCTGAAAATGTTTTGACGAAAATCTTCATATTTCTGGGTAAGATCGTTTTACGGACGAAACCTTTTCAAACGAAGTAGTTTTCTCCGAAATTCTAAAGTTAAAATATTTTTTTCGCTGAAAATTTCAATTTCGTTAAATTCAATTAAAAAAAATCTGATGTAGGCAACACATGACTTCCCTTATATAATGTAATGAATTTACTACTTTAACAGTAAAAATAAAATAGGTTTTTCTTATAGTAGATTACTTATATTGTTTCCAAGATATTGAATTTTCGACAATTAGTCGTTATTTTCATCGATTTAGCGTCATTTTTATCCATTTGGCGAGATCCAATTAAGCAACATTTCAAAAAGTCGCCAAGTTGGCGACATTCCGCCAAAATCGTCGCCAAAATCTTTTCAAGCGTTATGGACGAAGAAATAAGTTATTCTTACAGCAGATAAATGACAATTGGCGATCAAATACAAAAGTATTACTCAAAGTACCTTTTTTCATGAATGGAACGAGCTAGATCCACGAGAATGATGTCACCCAATTTATCGCATGGTATAACATATAAAAAGTGAACATGTTTCTCAATAGGAAATATTTTTTTTATTTTATATGACTTTTTAATAATTTTTTTCAAAAAATGTGCAATGTCTCGAGAACGGTTCATGTTAGCGTTCTAAAATTTGTCAATCGTTTTCTAATAAAAAATTACATAAGAAATGTCTATTTGCGTAACTTTATTAGCAGTTTTGATTTTTTGACGATTTTTCAAAATTTCACTTGAAAATTTAGGGGGAGGGGGTGTTCTGAACATTCGATTGCATATAAAAACAATAGACTTCCAGTGTTGACGGATTGTGATTTTTGTACCTAATTTCATTCGAATCGGTCCATTCGTTCGTTATTTATCGTTTCCACAGACTCACTGACACACACACACACACAGACATCACTTCAAACATGTTTGATTATTGAACATTGATGCTTGAAACGTGCTCTCCCGTCGAATACTCGAATTCGAATTTTCGACCCCGTCACAATACTTTCCTTATACATTATGTGTTTTAGATGAATTGAAATCATAACGTCGTTAGCAAAAGAAAATGTGCAAATGTTAAACGTTGGACCGTCGCAACTTCCAGAAAAATAGTACTAATTCAGTAATTAAAGAAAACTGGGAATACCACTTTAAAGCACAATTTTCGGTCAAAATATTTTTCGGTTTTAAGATTTTGCCGTGATTTCAAGATTCAATCTTGTATCTTTCGAACTGGGTTTACATTTTGTTTCTTTCTTATTTAGAACCAGATAAATATCTCTTTACAATATCTTTGTAATAGCTGTAATAGCTTATGAAAACCGGAAGTCCGCTATTATTTCAGTGACCACTATGGGGGTTTCAAAATATTTGTTTTTTAGTTTTATTTAGCTTCAGACCCCTAATGTGACACTCCGATACACATGTGGATATGGCAACTTAATGGATTGGCACAGATATGAATTAACATATTAATTTCAGTAGTTTGTAAAGGTGACGGAATGAACACGCAGGAATTTTTTGATAAAAATAATAAGTTTATTATTCAACTGTAGAAATAATAAAATAAACTCCATTAACGTAATTTACAAATAATAAATCAGAATGTACATGGCCCATCCTTTCTACCATCGTCTGCATCCACATAAGCCACGCTCCATGTACCAACTCGTATCATATTCCTCCTCATGCTTCGTACCTCGCCTTTCTATAACCTGGTTACCAGCTCTCCCTATCGTCCGCAATTTTTTCGGCTGCTATTTAAATTTAGACTCTTCTTTCCCGGGTAAAGACATTGCTTAAAAATAAAAAGTCGAGAATAGAAATGTTAATCCTTACAGTTATATTGATTTATTCCAAGTACTGATTATATATTAGTTTAGAGATTAAAAGAAAATGGGACAACTGGGGATTTGAGTTACTCCAGGTTTAGAACTGTATGGGGTCTCTTACGATATTTAGCTTATGACTATAATAATATAAGTTAAAATGGGAACAATGTTACCAAAAGTAGAGGCACATAAAGTCATTTGTAGCAGTGTTTACGAATATTTATTTCAGCACCGAACTAGCGACACTGATTTCAGTCCTACAAGAAGAATATTTCAAAATTGTTGCAGTAAACGTGTGAATGAAAAAAACAATGTTAAAAATCAAGATTAAGTAACAAACCAGTTGTATTTTATATCTTCGTAGAGGAGACGCGATTTAATTCTTTACCTGTTGGGGATAAGTGGGCAATGTAAACTTCAAAAATGTTGAAAGTAAGGTAGGAAATAAGACTACGTTGATGAAATAGCCCTCCCATTAATTTTCAAAAAGTTATGCTTTTTAAATTTTTGTACGACCCCCGTACACAAATTTGGTCAATCAGAATATTTTTATTTTTAATACAACAAGATCATTAAAAAAAAAAACATATCTGTATCTTTAAAATCAACTGAATTATGATAAAGGAAAAAAATCTGACCTATGCCACTTTTCCATACCATGTGAATGGCTGTTTCATCGGTGAAAATAAGAATCATAAAGAAATTGACGAAGGAAATTGTTTAAATCAAAAATACGTTAATGTGTGTCAAAATTTTGTATCACAAATGCATCTAAATAAAGCATTACACAGACGGAGATCATATAAAGTTGTGGTATGCAATACGCGGTTGGGTATCCTATGTATTATCATCCAGTTTTATCTTTTCTGTGATATATCATAAATTTACATTTCTAATTTAATATATAGTCCCCATTCAAAATGTTCAATTTTCAATTAAATATAACTCGCTCAATTTAAAAGATGCAGGTATGCGGCTTTTTTTAATGATATTGCTGCATTAAAAGTAAAAATTTTCTGATTGATCAAATTTGCCTAAAAGAGGTCGTATAAAAATTTAAAAAATTAACTGGAAAGTGTAACTTTTTGAAAATTAATGGAAGGACTAGTTCATTAACGTAGTCTTATTTCCTACCTTACTTTCAAAATTTTTTCAATTTACATTGCCCACTTATCTACAACAGGTAAAGAATTAAAGCGCATTTCAATCTTTTTGGGAACCCTGTATAGGCTAATTTGAATTATATTTTGCAAATATTTATCTTACTCCCGACCTAGACACTCTAATTTCATTCCTACAAGAAGAATATCTCAAAATTGTTGCAATAAACCTGTGAATGAAACAAAAAACATGTTAACAATCAAAGTTAAATAACAAAACATTGGTATTTTATATCTACAAAGAGTTATATATGGGCTAATTCCAATTATATTTTGCAAATCCTTGTCTTAATACATGCGTAGCCACACTGATTTCAGTCCTACAAGAATACCTCAAAACTGTTGCAATAAACCTGTAAAAGGACAAAAATGCTCAATACGATATAATAAACAATAAATCAATATTAACTGGTTTCTATATCAAAACATGCATTCTTCCTCCGGTAATGAAAGGAAAATAACGCAGTTGTGCTAAGACAGAAACCGACTGACACGTGAATTCTAGTAAGTTGTCTCTGGCTAGTCGTTATAATGTTTAACGTTGTCTATTGACGTAGTTTCCTTCTCGGGTATTTCAATCTCTTTTAGTGCTATCATAGATATTTTAAATGGAACCTGACATGGGCCCTTATAATTTCAACGAAAATTCTGTAATTACTTTGCGTTGAGCAATGACATTAAGACTTAACGAGAGCGCATTGCGTTCCGAAATAAAATATTCAAAACGTAACGTAATCCTTTTGTCTCTGAAAACGCACCTCCACAATGTTTCTTCCCGATCTGTTAATTATCAGATCTGTGTTTCATTTCGTGCGACACGCCCGAAAGCACCAAGTCCCAAGTAGAGCACGTTGATTAATAGGAAATGAAAAATATTCATCTATGCAAGGGTTCCCAAAAATTATTGAGCGGAAGGCCACATTACAATATTGAAATGGCCCGGTGGCCTATAACAATATTTAAAAATGAATAGATGTAAGTTTATTTTATCAGGGGCATAACGGAAAAGACACAAGGTATATGAATATACACAAGAACAATAAATGAATGTAAGTTTTTTTTTAGTATTTTTATTTGTTTAGGAACATTAGAATATACAAAAAACATTACATATTAATCGGTGCAAACTATTAAAAGCAACTAATGATAGCAGTGTGTTTGCTTTATGGATGTTTGCATGATCTTATTTTCAACTTGGACTTATTTTCAAAGGTGGCGTAGAGAAAATACAAAAAAACTAAAATAATTCGAGAACGACAAGCCCCAGTGTAATGAGGTTGGTCTTATTCCTTTCTTCGTTAAAAATTACGTATTTCCAACGATTGATGTTAAATTTCAAATAGAATTTTAAAAAATCTGACGTGGGCAGCACATGACTTTCCCTGCAGACTTATATTCACGTACTCTTTATTTTAATTACATTTAATTCACTTTTAATTCAATTTTCGTTCTCATTTGATAACTGGACTTATTTTCAAAGGTGGCGTAGAGAAAATACAAAAAAACTAAAATAATTCGAGAACGACAAGCCCCAGTGTAATGAGGTTGGTCTTATTCCTTTCTTCGTTAAAAATTACGTATTAAACAAGCATTTTATGGATATATTTGAGCATACGTAGTTTTTCATTTTAGATTTTGGCGATTTTTGCAGACCATTTGGCAAAAAAAGGCAGGGTTTTTTTTTCCGAATCATACCAAAATCGAATCAGCACCAGGGTGTCCCACAAGTGATTTATCTACCAAATTTTATGGAATTCAGTCCATTAGTTTCTCAGCTAGAGTGGATAAAAGCTTTTGGGGGCCATTTCGCAAAAACAGGCGAGTTCTTTTATCCCGAATCGTACCCAAAACTAATCAGCACCAGATTCGCCCACAAGTGACTTACCTACCAAATTTTATGAAATTCGGTCAATTACTTCATTAGTTAGAGTGGATATAAAATCTGCACAGACAGACAGACAGACAGACAGACACACAGACACACATACAGACACACAGACACACACACAGACGTCACGCTAAAAATAGTTTTTTCGTATGCTAGAGGTCTCGAAACGTGTAGATCCGTCGAAAACTCGAGTTGCGATTTTCGGCATGATTCCAATACTTTCCTTATACATTACAATGTATTGCAGGGGAAGTAAAAATTAATAGATGTAAGTTTATTTTATCAGGGGCATAACGGAAAAGAAACAAGGTAGATGAATATACACAAGAACAATAAATGAATGTAAGTTTTTTTTTTAGTATTTTTATTTGTTTAGGAACATTAGAATACACAAAAAACATTACATATTAATCAGTTGTACAAACTATTAAAAGCAACTAATGATAGCAGTGTGTTTGCTTTATGGCTGTTTGCTTGATCTTTTTTCCAATGTTTATGTTAAATTCGAAATACAATTAAAAAAAAATCTTCCAAGTGATTATCAGTTACTATTAAGCATTAGTTTGAAATTTAAGACGCCTCATTCTGAAGAACGATTGCTCACAATCATAACTGCTTCAAAATATGGAAATAATTTTCCTCAAAAAATTCTTCATCTTGTTATAATTACATTGTAGAAGCAAATCAAGATCGTTCATTACAAAGAATAAAATCAGTACTGCTGACGGGGTATATTGTCTATCTAGGTATTTTATACTCTGCGTATAAGAGTACGATCATTTCGGTATTCGTTATTGTAATTAATTTCTTCACTATTATTACTTTTCTTATATACATAATGTATAAAGAAAGTATTGTGACGGGGTCGAAAATACGAATTCCAGTATTCGACGGGAGAGCACGTTTCAAGCATCCCTGATCACGAATCGAACATTTTTGAGCTGATGTCTGTGTGTGTGTGTCAGTGAGACTGAGGAGACGATAACTGACGAACGAATGGACCGATTCGAACAAAATTTGGTA
The DNA here is from genome assembly GCA_951213105.1 of Amaurobius ferox. Lineage (NCBI taxonomy): Eukaryota > Metazoa > Arthropoda > Arachnida > Araneae > Amaurobiidae > Amaurobius > Amaurobius ferox. The sequence goes on from OX578135.1 coordinate 15,373,892, forward strand.
CAAAAATCACAATCCATGAACACTGGAAGCCTATTATTTTTATACGCAATCGAATGTCCAGAACCCCCCTAAATTTTCGAATAAAATATTGAAAAAATCGTTAAAAAATCAAAACCGCTAATAAAATTACGCAAATAGACACTTCTTATATAATTTTTCATTAGAAAAATATTGACATAAATTTTAGAACGCTAACATGAACCGTTCTCGAGATATTGTACATTTTTGAAAAAAATTATCAAAATGTCATATAAAATAAAAAAAAATATTTCCTAATGAGAAACATGTTCACTTTTCATATGTAATACATTGCAATAAATTGGGTGACATCATTCTCGTGGATCTCGCTCGTTCCATTCATGAAAAAAGATACTTTGAGTAATACTTTTGTATTTGAACGCCAATAGACATTTATCTGCTGTAAGAATAACTTATTTCTCCGTCCATAACGCTTGCGGAGATTTTGGTGACGAATTTGGCGGAATGTCGCCAATTTGGCGACTTTTTGAAATGTTGCCAAATTAACGAAAATCTCGTCAAATGGATAAAAATGACGCTAAATCAATGAAAATGACGACTAATTGTCGAAAATTCAATATCTTGGAAAGAATATTAGTATCTTCTATAAGAAAATCATTTGTCGCCCACATCAGATTTTTTCATTTTGTAGATGTATTTGCGGATTTGATAAATATATCCGTGTGCTTTATCACGGTTCTTTAATATAAGGTTAGGCACTCAGTCCGGTAACGTATCAAAAAGTTGTCAGCTTGACATCATTGGAATTAAGTTTCGTATTCGAGATTTCACGTACCAGAATAAACTTTGAGAGGAGTTGCCGAAACGCAAAACTATTCGCATTATTACAGCTTAAAAGTTTTTGTTATTTTTCCTGCAATACATTGGATGCAATACATGTATAGGGAAAGTATTGGAATCATGTCGAAAATCGCTACTCGAGTTTTTGAAAGATCTACACGTTTCGAGACCTCTAGAATACGAAAAACTATTTTTAGCGTGGCGTCTGTGTGTGTATCTGTTTGTCTGCGTGTCTGTGCAATGTGTGTATCTACTCTAACTCAAAAAATAATGGACTGAATTGCATAAAATTTGGTAGGTAAGTCATTTGGATGTGATCCTGGTGCTGATTAGTTTTGGGTACTATTCGTAAAAACAGAACACACCTTTTTTGCGAAATGGCCCATAAAAATTTCATTTATCCGCTCTAGCAAAAATACTAATTTACCAAATTTCACAAAATTTGGTAGATAAGTTACTTAAATTACTTGTTGGATACTCCGGTGCATATTAGAATTTGGTACGATTCGGAAGAGAAGAGCTCTCCTTTTTTAACGAAATGGCTTGCAAAAATTTCATGTATCCACCCTAGCTAAAAAACTAATTGACTAAATTTCACAATATTTGGTAGATAACTTACTTGTGGGACACTCTGGTGCTGATTAGATTTTGGTGCGATTCGGAAAATAACAACGTGTATTTTTTTTACGAAATGATCCGCAAAAATCGCCAAAATAAAAAAAAAAGAAAATTGACTGTGTATGCTGATATGTATCAATTAAACTCTTGTTTTATACGCAATTTTAGACGAGGAAAAGAATATAGCACACTCCATTGTACTTTAGGACTAACTGTTCTCAAGATATTTGCGATGTTTTGCATTTTTGTTACGCCGCTATCGGAAAAATATCTAATTACCAAATAAAACAAAAATTGAATTTAAAATGCAAATTTAGTGATATTTTGTGCAATTAAACTCAATCTAATGAATTATTAAAGAAATATAGGAAATATGAATTTAAGTCCGCAGGGAAAGTCATGTGCTGCCCGCATCAGATTTTTAATTTTGAAGTGGCAATATACAGGAGTATTCAAATTGCGTAAAGATTTTAAATTGTGCTGTGCACACAGGATCCAGTGACTCCCAAAGAAATTTAGTGATGTCGATGGGGTAAGCCGACAGTCGCAGTTAACAAGTTCGGTCCCTCTTGAGAGCCTGAGAACAAAATGTGCGCATTCTTAATTTCCATGTTGCCATATGCGCAGAGCCATGTAAAATATTTAAGTCAGTTATACCCCAGAACGAGCTTCCTCTGAACAGAATGATTCCCAGTGGATCCGAGATTTATGTATTACGAAATTTGTTAGGAAATAGTGGTATACATAACATGCAATATTATCATAATCGATTGTTATTTGTTATTTCAGCTTCATCAAATAATTTCTGAATGGGTTACTGCAAAAATACTTGTGGATAAAAAGTGAAAGGAAAGTAACCGGTCTAGGAAGCTTGATGAGCCAACTCCATCAAAAGAAAAACTACTGTAAGCAAAAAGAAACATTTAATAAACCTCAGCATAAAGCTAAAAAAACTACCAGTTTTAGAAAGTTACATGAGCAATGTAATAAACTAAATTCAAAATTTCCGATTCGGCAATTTAAAAATACCTGCGAATAAATAACTACAGAAATAAGAATGCAATGACTCAAGTTATGAAGAAAACGATCGATTTAAATTAAGTAATTTCATAGACTAAATTCAATTAGTTTTCGATTTAAACATTGAAAACACACGAAAGTAAAAACTACAGGAATTAATAATATAAACATATTGATTGATCTATCTCTCTATCTCTGGGTAACGCTGATACAAAATGTTGCCAAACGTGATTCATTCACGGATAAATGTTTCAATTTAGATATTAACCCAGACCCAGAGAAATTATGCTGCAACCATGGAGCTTTACGTAGCGTATGACATCAGATTCTAAAAGTGAAACCTTGACTATTTTTTATTTCATATCATTTTATAAACTAACTTTTATTTGAGATACTACGCAACTAGGAGTGTCACGCTCATATTGTCAACAAGTCAATTTTGCCTATGAAGCATTAGATACTGAAAGTGAGGCCACGATGTTGGCAGCCCTGTTAGCTACATAATGCAACGACTATATTTCTTTCACAGCGAAATTATTATGTAACCATGGGGATTTACGTAGCGTATGACATGAAATACTGAAAGTGAGGCCGTAATGTCGGCAGTCCGTTACTGAAATGATGTTATTTTATTTCTTATTATTTTATAAATTTTATTTCAGATACCACGCAACTAGGAGTATCACTCTCATATTGCCAACAAGTCAAATATTTCAAGCTTCTTTCAACAAAATATAGACTTTAAGAATAACCCATTTCTCTGTCCGTCCGTCGGTAACTCTTAGCTAGAAATTTAGCTGAATGTTGACAACTTGGCGACTATTTTAAAAGTTTCCAAAGTGACAAAAATGTCGCCAAATTGATAAAAATGACGCAAAATGAGAAGTGATGTTTCACAAATTCTGGTTTCTGTCATATGACGGGCATACATTCCAGTAAGAATATAAACAAATAAGAAGAAAGTTAGCGGTTTCGGAAGCTTCATAAGTAACCTTCATAAAATAAATTCAAGTAATTATCGACTTAAATAGTTTTCTTTTATTTCCTAACTTTTTACAATGTGTTCCAATGAAGTTTTTATTCATGTCACCTTGCATGACTCTTCATTGTTACTCGGCAATTTTCTTCGGCGTATCATTCCATAGAAACTTAATGAGAACACATTAGAGGCACTGATATAAAATATTCAAAACGAAATCCTTTTGTCTTTGGAAACGCAACTTTTGAATCAGTTCTTTCACGATTTGATAATTATCCGATCTAAGATTTCATTGTGGGACACGCCCAAAGACCCACGATAATCAATAGCGAAACAAAAATGACCAATTGAACATCCCGAACGCTATGGGAAGGTGATGCTGAAGATGATTGGTACTTTATAACAAATATAGTGATTGTTTATTCTGGTGTGAAGCTAATTGCACCTTTCAGATATTTTATAGGTTAATTGATATGTTAGAATTTTAATATACAAGGTGATTAAAAAAAGATAGGCCAAACTTTACGAGGTGGTAGTAGACACCAATCCAAACATTTTTCGTCAGAGTTTACCGGGTCGGAAATGAAACATAAAGGCGTTACAGGGCGTTTGATTGAGGGAGGTGGTCCCATAGTTTGGCCCCCACGATCGCCCGATCTGTCATGTCTTGGCTTCTTTTTGTGGGGATATCTCAAGAGTCTCGTCTATGACACTGTTCTTGAATTTGAAGAGGAACTCGTCGCCAGAATTTCGGCAGCTGCTGCGAAATTGCGCGATATGCCTGGTCTATTCGAGAGAGTTCGTCAATCTCTTCATCTTCGCTGTGAGACTTACATTCAGGTTGGTGGTCGCTCTTTTAAGCCATTACTGTAATTGTTTATTAAGTGTAATTTTATAACTTCTAAGTTATTCTTGTGTTTTCGCCTCAACTTATCGGTTTCACCATTAAGCGCCCACTGGCGCCTTCACGTTTCATTTCCGACCCAGTTTCCGACCCCCAACAACGGAGATGGTAGTCATGGCATCCAGAATTCTGAAATTCTGCCCAAAATTTCGACATTAGCATTGCTTAGAATTTCAGGATTTCGAGATTCATGTCTATTGCTTAATTGATGAAACGTTTATTTACTGTTTTGTAATTTTGCTTAAATTTCTTTGGCAAGCACAGTTAAAATGTTTGTTAGATTGTAGTTAAAGTCGTATGCTGAATACATCAGATATTTTGATTAATTAATGTAATATTTCTAGGATATGGAGTTTTACGTCGCTTGTCAAAGCTGCATCTCATCCATGGCCAACGTATATGTAAATTTAATAAATAGTCCACCAAATGACAGCAGCGGGCCATAAGTACAAAAGTTCTGATATCACGACGTTCTGGTATCGGGTTATTTCCTTTCCTAACGACCTCTGGAACGCTAATTTGTTTCAAAGGTCATTAAAGGAACAATTAACACTAATGTTTTTGAAAGTGGAAATCCTGATAATTGGGCGTGGGGGATAAATATTAAGTTTATTTTAAGAACACGCATCAAGTCAAGTAAAATGGATGCAAGAAAAGATACTGCGAGGATTAAGGGATTATTTTTAATTTCGGAGAGAAACGTTGGACATTTGAGATGTTTTACTCAAACGCTGTAAAGGGGGCCTAAATGCAGCGACTTTCTAATTAAAAAAAATAAATAATTAAAATTATATGTAATTTAATTTACATTGTCTTCTTATAACATCTAATATTATTATGTTACCTAATAAATCCCAATATATTCGCACATAAATAAAATAATAAAAGCAGAATATGTCAAAAACCCTTAGTTCCTCTCTTGAGTTCGAGTCAGCCAAGCGCTGAAAGCCATATGAGAATTTAACCACCTAGCACTGACATTCTAAAATATAGCAGCAGTGGCGTCATCTAGTAATGCGGGAGTTTAGCAAAGAGGAGAACAGCATTAAACAACGGGCACAAAACGGGCGTGAAGATATGATAAAAGTTGGAGAAATAAATTTACTATAGTAATGGCATACTTTATAGATGTATGGTGTCATTAATAAGATTGGGATTTTTGTTGATATGCAAACTTAAAAACACTATAAATAAACTGAGGAACACTCTAAATAAAGAGGGAACAAACAGAACAATCAAAGCGATGGAGCATCATTAATTTTAAACATAATCGAATATTTTGAAGATCCCCAAAAGTTCGACTGAAATTTTGAAAAATCATTGAAAAACCACAACTTATACTATATATATAGTGGCATTAATAAGATTGTTAGAATGTTTGCTGATATGCAAACTTTAAAAAATTGTAAATAAACTGAGGAACACTAATTGGAGAGGTAACAGAGCAAACAAAACGATGGAGCACCATTAATTTTAATCGAATGTTCGAAAGATCCCCAAATGTTCGAATGGAATTTTGAAAAATCATTGAAAAATCACAATTTATAATATTGCTACATAAATGATCATTTCTTGAGTGACTTTTCATTGGAAAACGAATGACATAAACTTTAGAACAATAGTGCTAACCGTTCTCGATATATTGTACACTTTTCAATTACTTTTATTCAAAAATTACATGATATTAAAAAGTATTATTTATCGCTGACTTTTCATATGCAATATTACACGACAAATTTGTTAACATCATTTTCGTGGATACAGTTCGATCCACTAGCTAGAAAAAATAGCTTGTTTAATAGTTCTGTATTTTGAAGTTTAACAATTCACCCACTGTCACATATTTATATATGAAAGGAGCTTATTACTTTGTCTGGTTGTAACGCTTGATAATAAATTTGACGAATTTTTTGAAAAATGTAGTGAAATATTGCCAACTTGCCTACTTTTTTATAATGGTGCCAAATAGATGTAAATATCGACAAAATTTCGGAAATGGCGTGTATGTATGGTAAAGTGTATGCGTGTATGTAAATATGTAAAGTGTGCGTATGTGTGTCTCTGAGACTGTGCACTCGATATCTCACGATCGAATGAAACGTTGCAAAAATAATTAGATACGATTATTATAGTGAATATTGGAACATTGTTGATCTTAAACGCAATCCAATGTTTGGAAAGACCCCTCCCCCTCATCTCCCAAATACAATTTCGAAATAAAATAATAAAAATAAAAATTATTATTTCAGAAATGATTATTTCAGACGTATATATATTTCAGACGTCTGCTTTCGTTAGAAACCAAGTAGTACACATATTAGACAGCTAGAATGAACCTCTCTCTACATATTTCACATTTTTCAATATAATGTATTCAAAAAAGTACATAAATGTAAATAAGTAGAAAGAATCCTCAAATATGTTCACTTGTCACATACAATATTATGCAACAAATTTCTTAACAGTATTCTCGTGGATCCAGATCGTTCCATTCACGATAGAAGATAGAGTATGCGCTCGTTCTGTATTCGACTCTAAAGAATTCAATTGTCATTTATTTCACGGGATTTTCATTAACAGTTGATGGTCTTTTGATCAGGATTTTACCCGTGAGAATAAATACCACTGTGTTTGGACTCATAAGTTTCCAGAAATGCCCTCAATTTACGTGGTGTTAATTGTCCTGTAGTGTTCATTGTGCCGTGGATCTTGAACACCATTATTTTGCTGTTAAATAAATAATGTCGGTGCATTATGTACGGAAGATCATGTGCTTCCCGCCTCAATTTTAATAGTTTTTATAATTTAAATAGCACATATATATGTGCAGCTCATTAGCTAAAATTTAATAAAAGCATGGCCTTCCGTGGCCAAGTATTCACAAAGACAAATACCGGACTAATTAATTGAATTGTGTGGCTGAACTCGACTTTTTCATACCAGAATTCAAAAATGTTTTATTAAATTTTAAATGAAAAAATTGGTATCTTGGATCCAAATTATGACAATACCCTTTAAAGTGAAACGTGTTACTTTCCACTTTGAAGGTCTTGAAAAACTTTTTCGATTGATACTATACGATACCATAAATCTTTCATAAATTGATACCATCGTCTTCATAAAATGATACCATAGATCTTTCGATTGATACAATGTAACCCCCCCGGGGGTAACGTGCCTCGCAAAGGGGGCTTATGACGTCACGAAAAGAAAAATATTGTATAGCGGCTATTATTCGCAACAATGATTCAAACTATTAAGTCTCGCGATCACTGAGCCATTAATAAACCCTTTTATGCTAGATTATGTCAAATTTTATCCAATGTTGCCACATTAAGAAAATATAAAATTTCGAATAAATTTCACAGTTTTCGCATGCACTAAAAATTCTAGTTCTAGATTTTTTTATAACAAAGCCGGATATAAAGTTTCGTGAAAATCCATTAACAATTGTGGCTGCTATCGTGTGCACAAGAAACCGACCACAGACATCAGGCAAACAGACCGACAGACTGCCATCACTCCAAAAATATGCAAAACATGTTCAGGAGGCCTTAAAACATATATTGATATCAAAATCTCGGCATCGAAAATTTTGGTGAAAACAATACTTTCTCATACAATAATTGTATGACAAAGCAAAATTACATGCAGAGATTTAAGATATAGATTTCTGGGACTTTGTCCTGTAGCTAACATTCTTTAAATAAATAAATAAATGAACAGCTAGATACATTCTCTGGCAGAAACTCTTATAGTTGTTAAATATTAATTACGTTATTTGGTTGCACTTGGTATTGTCTACACATTCCTGACCCAGCTAGAAGTACACTTTAGCAAAATCTCTGTCAAATCTAAGATTGGGACCATAAAATTCTGATATCACGACTCTCCAGTATCGGGGTATTTCCTTTTCTAACGACCCCTGGAACGCTAATTTGTTGCAAAGGCCATTATAGGAACAATTAACACTAATGTTTTTGGAAGTGGATATTCTGATAATTGGACTTGTGGGGATAAATATTAAGTTTATTTTGAGAACACAGATTAAGGTAAAATAGAATGGATTCGACAAAGTATACTTCGGGGATTAAGGGACTGTACCTAAATTTCAGGAGAAATTATGTATGTTTAATGTGTTCAGCAAACATTGATATATCTTAGATGCATCGGTATTGTTACGAACGTGCCCTCTGGAATCGTGGATGTTGCTCTCCGGATACAAGAATGAGTTCGAATTTATGGATAACTGAACACTTTTATTCACAAGCAAAAAGTAAATAGGAACAATATACAATCAAACAGCACTTAAATGCTCAACTAATTTACTAAAATAAGCGATATTATTCTCAAAATACTGACGAAAATACTTTCACTAAACAGCATCTACTATTCTCAAAACATTGAAAAAGGTCACAGTTCGCTGTATCACGTCAACTCGTCAACTGAACTCCAAAGGAGTGATGAGTCTTTTTATAGTCTTTCTATAGAAACTTCTTTATATCATATTCTTCGTCTATAGGAAATCTCCCCATATCGTCTAGACCAATCCTTATTTCGCGGAGTTTCTCAAAGATTCCGGAAGTCTCCAAATACCGTTAAATTGGCGATAAATCCCAAATCTGCAACTCTTCTTCGAACTGGTGAAATTATGACAACCCTTGGCTCATGTCATGCTTACGTCATACTCACGTCATGGACTGTGTATTCACTGACTGGTCTTCGAGACGCGACGAAAAAAAAGGCGCCAGTGAGAGAATATGTCTTTCACAACAGTATTTATTTACATGTCCAAGAGAAAGTTAATTCAAATGCCATCCTATTTATGGCGGTACTAGAAGATGCTTAAAAACGCATTATTTTTAAAACTTTACAACATAGTTTAAAAGTGTTTATGACTTTGTTTATTCTGTCTGTCTGTCTGCTCGCACGATAACTACCGTAAAAATGACTTTATCAAAATGGAATTTTAATATGTTGTTCAGACGATCTGTGGGGGCATATGGGAATATAAATGAATAATGTCACCCAATTAGCTTTGAATTCAACCCGGGTTGAATAAATGAAATGCATTCATCCCTATGGGACTGAATTTTTCAAACATTTTTAAGCGGATTTAAAATTCACAAATTGCTTCGAAAAATTTAGGTAATATTCAAATTGTTCCACAAAATATATAAAAAAATTTCAGCCAAATATAGTCAGTAGTTTTTTAAATAAAAATTAAAATAATAATAACACCTCTTATATGAAGCGATCACGTGACCATGATATGAAAAGATCACGTGACCCACTTAAAAATGATATACGGCATCCATCTTGTCTCAAAATCGTGATTTTTAAAGTTCTTTTTAATTCATATTGAATGTTGTATCCGTCCTAAAACCACTGAAAAAATGAAATACACTGAACCCTATGGGACCTAATTTTTCAAACATTTTTAAGCGAATTTAAAATTCACAAATAGATTCAAAAATTTTAGAAAATATTCAAATTATCCCATAAAAAATATGAAAAAAATTTGAGTAAAATATATTTGGTAGTTTTTTAAATAAAAATTAAAATAATAATAACACCCATATTATATGAAGAGATCACGTCACCCACTTCAAAATAAAATATGGCATCCATTTTGGGTCAAAATCGTGATTTTTAAATTTCTTTTTAATTTATATTTAGTGTTGTATCCGTCCTAACCGTCCTAAAACCGATTTATTTTTGCTTTAATTTCTGGGCATCTATATTCTGAAATAACGCAATTACGATATATTTGAGTTTAAATGATAATCAAACTTTGATTATTTCTACAACAAAGCCTGATTTTTACTTATGGAGAATGTAAACATATCAAGATGTAGGATGAGTAGTATAAGAATCTGTGGTGCTCTCAAATTAAATATACAGAACTATTATTATTAATTATCATAATATTGCAAAATTAAACTTAATGTACATGTTCGTAAATTGCTCGTATTAGTGGACTTATTTATTGAATAAGTACATTGCATTATTGCGCCGCTATTCACCCTCCAATTATTTATCTTTCGCGTCAGTTCTGTAAAGGAATATTAATTAATATAATACTAAATGGATCACACCATTTTAACTTTAGCAATAAAACATTTATAAAAACATAAATACTTAATTATTCAATTACATTAATTAATCACATTATTTCGGTGAATTGACCATGTGAAACCAGTATGGAAATAAATGCCTAACATATGTTTAGACCTAGATATCTTTTTGAGGAACACATACCTTCAAGTCTGTCTTGGACTTTGTTAGCAGCACGTGGTTGATGTCGTCTTTATTACTCGCATTAACTCGTAGTATAATGCATCCACTCATAACTTCGTCGATCATATTGTACTGCTAACTCAAACACTCGCACTTATTTCATTCTCTTAGGCTCTTCTCTCCACATATCCAGTCGGCGTGCTATATCGTTCTTATTGTAATGTCGAACTCGAACTGTTATTCCACAAGTGTCGTTATTAAGTCATCGTCTCCAAGTTACCTGCAAGTATCTACACATGTCTTGTTCTTAGTTCACAGGGTATTTTTCCCTCGGGGGTGTCACTCCCCCTTTGTTTTCATTTGCAGAATCCAGTGTGACGCAGCAAGCACATTCTCCATTGGTTAATCGTTTAACAAATGTCGCTACTTGGCATCCTCGTAAGGGTTCGTTTGGCCCCCTCTGTTTTGACGCTCCTAAATTTATGGTTTGCTGTAAACCTCGGCGCTATTCGGACTGGAATTATTGTTCGACGTTTCGGACACAATAAACATGCACATAAAACTATCTCACGAAAGTGTGAGATTTATTTCTGGTCTCACAGAATTGCCGAATTTCCTTAACGCAAAATTATTTAGTTCTGGCGTTTGCAATATAGCTGATATGAACGAAACTTTCGTTGATTTTAGATAGAGAAGTAGACGATTTTATAGCAGACTTTTCCGATGAAGTTTTAAGCATAGAGTTAAATCACTTTTACCTCTATGATTCTAAGTTTTTAAGTAAAATAAATTATTGTAGTATTGTGATGAATGTAAGGAATGGAATAAAAGAGTATAAATGAAATATTTACTGTTTTTACAGAGAGCCAGGCGATTTATATTTCAATGACGTCACTTGAATAAAGTTCATTTTTTTCGATAAAGTTTTAACGCCCGTTGCTCGTGATATAAAATACATAGCGTTTAAGGGAGGGTAAAGTGGCCACGTATCGTTTTTTCATTTTCAATATTCTATCCTCTATCGGAAATGAAACAAACAAGTTAGTTTGTGGTTAAAAATTTTTACGCTGACTCCGAAAAACGCAGATACGTTTAATTAACCAAGAAAGATCAATCATGCATAAAGTATTGATTATGAAACACTTTCCAACGGCAATGCAATTTTATTTAAACATCTCTAAAATGCAATACATTCAGCGATACTATTTTTAAAATTATCACAATACTACAACAATTTATTATATTTGAAAACTTAGTAGCATTCTAAATCATACTGTTCTTCAACACATTTTATTAAAAGTATTTTATTTAATTATCTTATAAAAATAAAGGTTAAAAGTATCTATATTTATACTATACGAAATAATTTTCACAAAGTAATAGAATGAGTTAAACATACTGGTCTTATTTGTAAATATATTTAAAAAATATGATGTTTAGTAAACATATGCGAAAAGGATGATTACAAAAGAGAAGCAAAATATATTCCACTTCAAATGTTTATCACAATACAACACAATTCAGTTTGGTTAAGGTAAGCCCTCACTATACTACCGAAACATTGATGTTTGTGTTTATTACGGCAGTTTTTTGTGATATATAAAATCCAATAAACTAATTGAATATTTGCGGAGAACAATTAAACGTATGTCATGTTTTGATAAATTGAAATTTAAAATAGTTTGTTATCTCAAACTGCTGATAATCTTTCATGGTCTATCTTATGTAACCATGGAGGTAAAAGTAAAGCGTTGAAACTCCTTATTAAGAAAATACCAGTATCGCTTGAAACAATCATTCAGGTGGCGCTGGGATAAGATAAGCAGTCCTGATTTGAATGCAGTTCTATGGCGAAAGGCCTAAACTATTTACTTAAACAGTTTATTTTGTAAACATAAATTATGAGCGGAATAAAGTAGAACTGAAACATTAAAGACTATCCCTATATTCAAAATAATTTTACCTGTCAATGTGTTTTTACATCCATATGTTCTTTATTCTATTCTACAACTATGAAGAAATACTGTGTGAGTGTGTGATTAATTATACTCATAATTAGGGAACACTTAATTTAAAAATAAATATACTATATATTCAAAAATACATGTACTAAGTACTACGCCTTTCTGTTGTGTCAATTAACAATAGCAGCTACTTTACTAACACTAGCGATACCTATATATCATTCTCAAAGCATTAGGGCATTTTTAAGTGTTTCATCCATAGGAGTTTTATATCCTTCTTTCTAACTCCATGGATGTCACTAACAATTTATTTTTATTTTTTTTACTTTTGCTAACAATTCATTTGTTTTCTCTTCTATTAATTTCTATTGTTGCAATAATCGGAATATGGCCTGTTCCATTTCATATTTCTGAGAAATAAATAAAATCTGATGTGGGCAGCACATGACTTTCCCTGCAGACTTATATTCATGTTCCCTTTATTTGAATTAAATTTAATTCACTTTTAATTCAATTTTCGTTCTCATTTAATAGCTGGGCTTATTTTCAAAAGTGGCGTAGATAAAATACGAAAAAACAAAAATATCTTGAGAACAGCTAGTTCTAGTGTAATGGGGTTGGCCTTATTATTTTCTTCGTTAAAAATTACATATTAAACACGCATTAAATGAATATATTTGAGCATACGTAGTTTTTTATTTTAGATTTTCGCGATTTTTGCGGGCCATTTTGCAAAAAAAGGCAGGTCATTTTTTTTTAATCGTACCAAAATCTAATCAGCACCAGGGCGTCCCACAAGTGACTTATCTACCGAATTTTGTCAAATTTGGTCCATTAGTTGTTCAGCTAGAGTGGATACAAGCTTTTGCTGGCCATTTCGCCAAAAAAGGCGGATTCTTTTATCATGAATCGTACTCAAAGCTAATCAGCACCAAATTCGCCCACAAGTGACGTACATACTAAATTTTATGAAATTCGGTCCATTAGTTTTTGAGTTAGTGTGGATACAAAATCTGCACAGACAGACACACAGACACCACGCTAAAAATAGTTTTTTCGTATTCTAGAGGTCTCGAAACGTGTAGATCCGTCGAAAACTCGAGTTGTGATTTTCGGCATAATTCCAATACGTTCCCTGTACATTACCATGTATTACAGGGAAAGTAAAATAATAGTTTTAGTTGAATTCAGCATTTTGAGCTTATTATTTTAAATGCTGGATGATCAATATAATCATTAGGTATTTAATATAAATAGGTTTTTTTTAACATACGTGGACATACATTGCTTTTAGTTTCTTTAGAAACCCATATTTTTAAAATATATTTATAATACAATTATTAAATAGATACATTATATGACGGTCAATAAATGCATTTTCGATAACGTTACATAATTTTAGATAATTTATCTTGCTCTCTTTCTAAAACTAATACGATTTAAAAGACAAATTATATGGTCATCAAAACCTGAAGTGTAGTGTAATTGAAAGATGCGTATAATCCGATTATCAACAATACTATATGAATCAAATACATGTTTAGCGGTTTATATCAGAATATATACGAGTATATATATATATATATCACTGTTCTTGTTCATGCTAATTATGCTTCTTAAATCACATGCTAAGTGAGACAGCCACCAATTTAGCAGCATAACAAAGCAGTAATTATATAACAAATGAGTTTTTCGTAGTGAATGAATAGGACGAATTATACGACATATAATTATTTGAAGGAAATAACTATTGTTATATCTACACCAAACCAAACGATGTTTTAATTCTGTATTTACTTAAATAAGTGGGTCTGATGAAGTAATATGTTTAGAAGATAATGGAATATATTGTTAACTAGCAGCATACCCGTTCTTCGTACGGAGTATATAATATAAAGAAACTTGAAATTCATAATCATGCCCAAATTCTTATAGTATACTAAATGACATGTTTAATCAAAATATTCTGTTAAAATATTTAATATAATGCTCCTAAAAAGAAGTTTAAGAATCTCTGTTCTCGCTATATAAAATTATCTTCATGGACATATCTGAAGAATAAAACATCTTGGACCCCTTATGTAAGCAAATATAAAAAAAAATATGGAATTGAATCAATATATGCAAAATAAAAGCGTTAAAATTGTATGGGACCCGTACTAATTATATACGCGAATATTAGAAAATATAACCTGTATTAGTAGATTACATGTATAAATTGAAAATACCAATAAACCCGTAATCTTTAAATCTGAAGACAGTCATTTATTCCAATATATGTCAAAATTAAAGTGCTAAAATTATATGGGAAGATATACACGTACTACTTATAATGTCCGATTATTAGTAGAAGATTACCCGTTTTGCAATATGAGTCACAAATGTTTTTTGGTAAACTACAACAGACGACGTAATAAATTGAATATATAATTAATCCCCTTAATCTTCATACCAGAAGACTGTACTTGATTCCAATATATATGCCAATATATGTCAAAATATATGTCAATATACCTGTACTACTTATATTCTCGTAAGTTAGAAGATATACCCGTGCATTCCTAGAAGATTACTCGTACAACGTACAATATGCGTGTGTCAGCAATTTTTGCCGCAATAAAACAATGGCGTAATAACTTAAAAATATCAATAATCTCTGAATCAATAATTCCGGAAAATATCAATAATAATAATGTTTAAACCTGAAGAGTATAATTGATATTATCCAGTCCAAAATGAAATGGCAATGAAATTTATTTTATATACATATCTTCATTATTCAAATCGGAAAGGATTTAATAAAAATCGTCTGCCGCATAAACACATTGGATTTAAATCCGTTGCTAAGCGACATGATATCATTTGCTTCAAATAAATTGGTAGAAAAAATATCGTCTAAATAGTTATATTTCTATGGAACATTTGGCGACAGTTTCGTCAAATTAGCGACATTTTAAAAAATCGCCAAATTTATCGCCAAGTGGGACTGTAGAACTGACAGTTCCACTTTGCGACAAATTGACGAAATATCATCACAATACTATCCCCTAACAAAAAACAATTAATATCATTTATGTAGCGCAATTTTATCAATTTCAAGATATTTTTATAGATTTGAAAACATTTTTATCAATTTGGTGACATTTTAAAAATTCGCTAAATGTATTACTAAGTAGGATGGTTGGTCTGACAGATAAATGCTAACCAAACATCATTTCAGTACTCTCTTCTAACAAAACAAAAAATAATTTCATTGATATGTAGAAGACCCAAGCCACACGACCAACCCGAAGGTTTATGGCAGCTGTTTGTGTGTCGTTTATATCAATTTGGCGACATTTCCGTCAATTTGGCTAAGAAGTTTAAGAAAAGTTGTCAAATTAGCGATATCCCTCCAAATTCGTAGCTTTGAATTTGCAGATCTGAATGAAACATTCTTAACCCGTTTCAATATACTAAATGAAAACACTACAATTGTATTAGAAGATATACCCGCTCTACACTTTTTCTGTTTCAACAATCGGCTGTATGAATTTACTGGCTAAACACAATATATGAGTTTAGTAGCTAAATCTATATAAATAAAAATGAAAATCTGTCTGTCTGTCTGTCTGTCTGTCTGTCTGTCTGTCTGTCTGTCTGTCTGTCTGTTTGTCACACCATCACGGGAGAACGGCTGAACCGAATTTGATGAAATTTTGTGGGTAGCCCAGAAATAGACCCACTTAAAATTATATCCGTGCTTTGAGTTTCTACGACCAGTGGTTCTCGAGATATTAGTAAAAAACGAAATTTTCGTTTGTCTCATCATCACGGAAAAACGGCTGAACCGAATTTAATGAAATTTAGTGAATAGCCTTGAAATATCCCCCCATAAATTTTGTCCAAGTTTCGAGTTTCTAAGACCTGGGGTTGTCGAGATATTAATGAAAAACGAAACTTTTTCCTAGGAGTTCTACTCCCTAACTCCGTGGTTTATCCAAACGAAAAGCTTGAAAATCGTTTGAAAGTGAATTAAAATTTAATCTCTGAGTTTGATGGGAGATTTTTTGCGTTAATTAGTCACTTTCTGAAAACATGAATTGTTTGAAACATGATTTAAAGGGGAAATCTATCTCCATGGTTCATGGGTTATTTAAAACAAGCTTTTACGGAATAATCAGAAGTATAGAGAAATCAAAATCGTTATTTAATTTCGCAGTTTATGTTATAAGACATGACATATTTAACATGTTATAAGATTCTATCTTATATCATGTTACTCAGAAACGCAATTAAATTAAATCTGTCTGTTAATTTTAATAATTATTTTTTCGATTTGAATAATAAATAAATGGATATAAAATATATTTTAGAAAAGAACGATTTGATTTTTCTTATAGCATTTTTGATTGGATAATATCAATTACGGTCTTCAGGTTTAAAAATTATTATTATTTATATTTTCGGGGATTATTGATTCAAGGACTATTGGTATTTTCAAGTTATTATGCAATTATTTTATTATGACAAAAATTGTTTAAACTCATATATTGTATGTTGTACGAATTTTCTACAAATACACGTGTATATCTTTTAATCTACGAGAATATAAGTAGTACAGGTATATTGACATATGTTTTGATATATATTGGCATATATTGGAATCAATTACGACCTTCTGGTATAAAGAGTACGGATATTGTTGATGTTTTCAATTTATTACGTCATCTCTTTTATTTTGGCAAATATTTTTGAGACGCATATTGTAATACGGGTAATCTTCTACTAACACATTGGCATATTTTCTGATCTGCGACAATATAATTAGTACGGGGTTGCATATATTCATTCAATTCCTATTTTTTCTTCTGTAAGTTTGCTTACAAAAGGGGGCAGGATGTTTTATTCTTCAGATCTGATCGTGAAGATAATTTTGCATAGTGAGAACATATATTCTTAAACTTCTCTTTAGGAGCAATAAATTTAATATTTTAACAGAATTTGCACATGATTGCGAACTTTAAGTTTCTTTAAATTATACACTCCGTACGAATAACGGGTGTGCTGTTAGTGGTTAATAAATTTTAACATTTTAGGAGGATATATCATGTTGCTCGGCATCGCAATTAAATTAAATGTGTTTGTTAATGTTTTTATTATTTTTTTTCGATTTAAATAATAAATAAATGGATAAATGGATATAAAAGTATATCTTATGAATGGACGGTTTGATTTTTCTTTTAATTATATTAATTGCTGACTGCGTACATCAATTTCATTTATTTTGGCAAAGAATTTTCAAGCTTATATCGTATTTTGCTACTAAACTCATATATTGTGTTTAGCCAATAAATTCATGTAGCCGATTGTTGAAACAGAAAAAGAGTAGAGCGGGTATATCTTCTAATACAATTGTAGTGTTTTCATTTAGTATATTGAAACGGGATAAGAATGTTTCATTCAGATCTGCAAATTCAAAGCTACGAATTTGGAGGGATATCGCTAATTTGACAACTTTTCTTAAACTTTGCCAAATTGACGGAAATGTCGCCAAATTGATATAAACGACACACAAACAGCTGCCATAAACATTTGGGTTGGTCGTGTGGCTTGGGTCTTCTACATATCAATGAAATTTTTTTTTGTTTTGTTAGAAGAGAGCACTGAAATGATGTTTGGTTAGCATTTATCTGTCAGACCAACCATCCTACTTAGTAATGCATTTAGCGAATTTTTAAATTGTCACCAAATTGATAAAAATGTTTTCAAATCTATAAAAATATCTTGAAATTGATAAAATTGCGCTACATAAATGATATTAATTGTTTTTTGTTAGGGGATAGTATTGTGATGATATTTCGTCAATTTGTCGCAAAGTGGAACTGTCAGTTCTACAGTCCCACTTGGCAATAAATTTGGCGATTTTTTAAAATGTCTCTAATTTGACGAAACTGTCGCCAAATGTTCTATAGAAATATAACTATTTAGACGATATTTTTTCTACCAATTTATTTGAAGCAAATGATATCATGTCGCTTAGCAACGGATTTAAATCCAATGTGTTTATGCGGCAGGCGATTTTTATTAAATCCTTTCCGATTTGAATAATGAAGATATGTATATAAAATAAATTTCATTGCCATTTCATTTTGGACTGGATAATATCAATTATACTCTTCAGGTTTAAACATTATTATTATTGATATTTTCCGGAATTATTGATTCAGGGATTATTGATATTTTTAAGTTATTACGCCATTGTTTTATTGCGGCAAAAATTGCTGACACACGCATATTGTACGTTGTACGAGTAATCTTCTAGGAATGCACGGGTATATCTTCTAACCTACGAGAATATAAGTAGTACAGGTATATTGGCATATATTTTGACATATATTGGCATATATATTGGAATCAAGTACAGTCTTCTGGAATGAAGATTAAGGGGATTAATTATATATTCAATTTATTACGTCGTCTGTTGTATTTTACCAAAACACATTTGTGACTCATATTGCAAAATGGGTAATCTTCTACTAATAATCGGACATTATAAGTAGTACGTGTATATCTTCCCATATAATTTTAGTACTTTAATTTTGACATATATTGGAATAAATGACTGTCTTCAGATTTAAAGATTACGGGTTTATTGGTATTTTCAATTTATACATGTAATCTACTAATACAGGTTATATTTTCTAATATTCGCGTATATAATTAGTACGGGTCCCATACAATTTTAACGCTTTTATTTTACATATATTGATTCAATTCCATATTTTTTTTTATATTTGCTTACATAAGGGGTCAAGATGTTTTATTCTTCAGATATATCCATGAAGATAATTTTATATAGCGAGAACAGAGATTCTTAAACTTCTTTTTAGGAGCATTATATTAAATATTTTAACAGAATATTTTGATTAAACATGTCATGTAGTATACTATAAGAATTTGGGCATGATTATGAATTTCAAGTTTCTTTATATTATATACTCCGTACGAAGAACGGGTATGCTGCTAGTACGATATAAGCTTGAAAACTCTTTGCCAAAATAAATGAAATTGATGTACGCAGTCAGCAATTAATATAATTAAAAGAAAAATCAAACCGTCCATTCATAAGATATACTTTTATATCCATTTATCCATTTATTTATTATTTAAATCGAAAAAAAATAATAAAAACATTAACAAACACATTTAATTTAATTGCGATGCCGAGCAACATGATATATCCTCCTAAAATGTTAAAATTTATTAACCACTAACAGCACACCCGTTATTCGTACGGAGTGTATAATTTAAAGAAACTTAAAGTTCGCAATCATGTGCAAATTCTGTTAAAATATTAAATTTATTGCTCCTAAAGAGAAGTTTAAGAATATATGTTCTCACTATGAAAAATTATCTTCACGATCAGATCTGAAGAATAAAACATCCTGCCCCCTTTTGTAAGCAAATTTACAGAAGAAAAAATAGGAATTGAATGAATATATGCAACCCCGTACTAATTATATTGTCGCAGATCAGAAAATATGCCAATGTGTTAATAGAAGATTACCCGTATTACAATATGCGTCTCAAAAATATATGCCAAAATAAAAGAGATGACGTAACAAATTGAAAACATCAATAATATCCGTACTCTTTATACCAGAAGGTCGTAATTGATTCCAATATATGCCAATATATATCAAAACATATGTCAATATACCTGTACTACTTATATTCTCGTAGATTAAAAGATATACACGTGTATTTGAGGAAGATTCGTACAACATACAATATATGAGTTTAAACAATTTTTGTCATAATAAAATAATTGCATAATAACTTGAAAATATCAATAATCCTTGAATCAATAATCCCCGAAAATATAAATAATAATAATTTTTAAACCTGAAGACCGTAATTGATATTATCCAGTCAAAAATGCTATAAGAAAAATCAAATCGTTCTTTTCTAAAATATATTTTTATATCCATTTATTTATTATTCAAATCGAAAAAATAATTATTAAAATTAACAGACAGATTTAATTTAATTGCGTTTCTGAGTAACATGATATAAGATAGAATCTTATAAGACATGACATATTTAACATGTTATAACATAAACTGCGAAATTAAATAACGATTTTGATTTCTCTATACTTCTCATTGTTCCGTAAAAGCTTGTTTTAAATAAACCGTGAACCATGGAGATAGATTTCCCCTTTAAATCATGTTTCAAACAATACATGTTTTCAGAAAGTTACTAATTAACGCAAACAATCTCCCATCAAACTCAGAGATTAAATTTTAATTCACTTTCAAACGATTTTCAAGCTTTTCGTTTGGATAAACCACGGAGTTAGGGAGTAGAACTCTTAGGAAAAAGTTCCGTTTTTCATTAATATCTCGACAACCCCAGGTCTTAGAAACTCGAAACTTGGACAAAATTTATGGGGGGATATTTCAAGGCTATCCACCAAATTTCATTAAATTCGGTTCAGCCGTTTTTCCGTGATGATGAGACAAACGAAAATTTCGTTTTTTACTAATATCTCGAGAACCACTGGTCGTAAAAACTCAAAACACGGATATAATTTTCAGTGGGGCTATTTCTGGGCTACCCACAAAATTTCATCAAATTCGGTTCAGCCGTTCTCCCGTGATGATGGGACAAACAGACAGACAGACAGACAGACAGACAGACAGACAGACAGATTTTCATTTTTATTTATATAGACTAGCAGCATACCCGTCCTTCGTACGGAGTATATAATATAAAAAAACTTATAATTCGCAATCATGTGCAAATTCTGATAAAATATTAAATTTATTGCTCATAAAGAGAAGATTAAGAATATCTGTTCTCACTATGCAAAATTATCTTCACGGGCAAATCTGAAGAATAAAATATCCTGGCCCCTTTTGTAAACAAATTCACACACACAAAAAAGAATTGAATCAATATATGCAACCACGTACTACTTATATTGTCGCAAATTAGAAAATATGCCAGTGTGTTAGTAGAAGCTTAAACATATTGTAATATGAGTCTTAAAAATATTTACCTAAATAAAAAAGATGACGTAATAAATTGAAAGTATCAAAAATCCCCGTAATCTTAATACCAGAAGGTCGTAATTGATTCCAATATATGCCAATATATATAAAAATTTTGCCAATATACCTGTACTACTTATATTCTCGTAGATTAGAAGATATACCCGTGCATTTGTAGAATATTACTTGTACAACGTACTATATATGAGTTTCAACAATTTTCGTCATAATGAAACAATGGCATAATAATTTGAAAATATCAGTAATCCCTGAATCAACAGTCCCCGAAAATATCAATAATAATGATGTTTAAAACTGAAGACCGTAATTGATATTATCCAGTCAAAAATGCAATGTCAATGAAATTTATTTTATATACATATTTTTATTAGATTTAATAAAAATCGTATGATACATAACACATTGGATCCGTTGCTAAGCGACATGATATCATCTGCTTCAAATAAATTGATGGAAATCATGTCGCCTGAATAATGTGATCTTCATGGAAGGTTTGGCGCCATTTTCGTCTCCATGATATTTTTATGGATTTACAAATATTTTTATCAATGTAGTGAAATTAAAAAAATTAGTTAAATGCGTTACTAAGTAGGATGGATGGACTGACCGACAAATGCTACAGAAACATCATTTCAGTACTCTATTCTAAAAAAACAAATTTAATTTCATAGATTTGGGTCATTTTTATCAATTTGGAGATATTTCCTCTAATTTGGTAAAGTTTAAGAAAAGTTGCCAAGTTATTTAGAGATATTCCGCTAAATTCGTAGCTCTAAATTTACAGATCTGAAGAAAAAAATATCCATATCCCGTCTGTATATATACTAAATGAAAACACTAAAATTGTATTAGAAGATACATACATTCGTTCTACTCTTTTTCTGCTTCAACAATCGGCTAAATGAATTTATTGGGTAAACACAATATATGAGTTTATTAGCTAAACACAATATATGAGCTTTGAAACCTCTTTGCTAAAATAAATAAAAGTGTGATGTACGCAGTTCGCAATATATATAATTAAAAGAACAATCAAACCGTTCATTTATTATGAGTTTATTAGCTAAACACAATATATGAGCTTGAAACCTCTTTGCTAAAATAAATAAAAGTAATGTACGCAGTCCGCAATATATGTAATTAAAAGGACGATCAAACCGTTCATTTATAAAATATATTTTTACATCCATTTATTTATTATACAAATAGAAAAAATAATAATAATCATTAACAAACACATTTAATTCCATTCCTTTGCCGAGCAACATGATATAAGATAGAATCTTCCTCATAAAATGCGAAAATAAATAACCATTTTAATTTCTTTATACTTCTAATCGTTGAGTAAAAGCTTGTGAAATACATGGAGGTTAATACACGTAAAAACATGGAGGTAGATTTTTCCATTTAAATTCATGTTTCAAACAATTCATGCTTTCAGATAGTGACTATTTAATGCAAAAATCCTGCATCAAACTCAAAAATAAAGTTTTAATTCCCTTTGACGCTTTAAACAAACGATTTTTATCCTTTCCGTTTGGATAAACCACGGAGTTGGAGAGTAGAACTCCTATAAAAAAAGTTCCGTTTTTCATTAATATCTCGACAACCCCTGGTCTTAGAAACTTGAAACTTGGGCAAAATTTATGGGGGGCTATTTCAAGGCCTCCCACAAAATTTCATTAAATTCGGTTCAGCCGTTCTCTCGTGATGATGAGACAAACGAAAGTTTCGTTTTTTACTAATATCTCGAGAACAACTGGTCGTAGAAATTTCAACTATAGACTAAATTTTAAGTGGGGCTATTTCTAGGCTACCCACAAAATTTCATCAAATTCGGTTCAGCCGTTCTCCCGTGATGATGGGACAAACAGACAGACAGACAGACAGACAGACAGACAGACAGACAGATTTTCAATTTTATTTATATAGACTAAATGACATGCTTAATCAAAATATTCTGTTAAAATATTTAATATAATGCTCCTAAAAAGAAGTTTAAGAATCTCTGTTCTCGCTATATAAAATTATCTTCATGGACATATCTGAAGAATAAAACATCTTGGACCCCTTATGTAAGCAAATATAAAAAAAAAATATGGAATTGAATCAATATATGCAAAATAAAAGCGTTAAAATTGTATGGGACCCGTACTAATTATATACGCGAATATTAGAAAATATAACCTGTATTAGTAGATTACATGTATAAATTGAAAATACCAATAAACCCGTAATCTTTAAATCTGAAGACAGTCATTTATTCCAATATATGTCAAAATTAAAGTGCTAAAATTATATGGGAAGATATACACGTACTACTTATAATGTCCGATTATTAGTAGAAGATTACCCGTTTTGCAATATGAGTCTCAAATGTTTTGTGGTAAACTACAACAGACGACGTAATAAATTGAATATATAATTAATCCCCTTAAGCTTCATACCAGAAGACTGTACTTGATTCCAATATATATGCCAATATATGTCAAAATATATGCCAATATACCTGTACTACTTATATTCTCGTAGGTTAGAAGATATACCCGTGCATTCCTAGAAGATTACTCGTACAACGTACAATATGCGTGTGTCAGCAATTTTTGCCGCAATAAAACAATGGCGTAATAACTTAAAAATATCAATAATCACTGAATCAATAATTCCGGAAAATATCAATAATAATAATTTTTAAACCTGAAGAGTATAATTGATATTATCCAGTCCAAAAAGAAATGGCAATGAAATTTATTTTATAAACATATCTTCAATATTCAAATCGGAAAGGATTTAATAAAAATCGTCTGCCGCATAAACACATTGGATTTAAATCCGTTGCTAAGCGACATGATATCATTTGCTTCAAATAAATTGGTAGAAAAAATGTCGTCTAAATAGTTATATTTCTATGGAACATTTGGCGACAGTTTCGTCAAATTAGCGACATTTTAAAAAATCGCCAAATTTATCGCCAAGTGGGACTGTAGAACTGACAGTTCCACTTTGCGACAAATTGACGAAATATCATCACAATACTATCCCCTAACAAAAAACAATTAATATCATTTATGTAGCGCCATTTTATCAATTTCAAGATATTTTTATAGATTTGAAAACATTTTTATCAATGTGGTGACATTTTAAAAATTCGCTAAATGTATTACTAAGTAGGATGGTTGGTCTGACAGATAAATGCTAACCAAACATCATTTCAGTGCTCTCTTCTAACAAAACAAAAAAAAATTTCATTGATATGTAGAAGACCCAAGCCACACGACCAACCCGAAGGTTTATGGAAGCTGTTTCTGTCGAAAGCCCAGAACGACCGACTCATCCGAGGACATGAGCAGCAAGATGGTCGTCCGGGAAGCTGTTTGTGTGTCGTTTATATCAATTTGGCGACATTTCCGTCAATTTGGCAAAGTTTAAGAAAAGTTGTCAAATTAGCGATATCCCTCCAAAATCGTAGATTTGAATTTGCAGATCTGAATGAAACATTCTTATCCCGTTTCAATATACTAAATGAAAACACTACAATTGTATTAGAAGATATAAACACTCTACTCTTTTTCTGTTTCAACAATCGGCTATATGAATTTATTGGCTAAACACAATATATGAGTTTAGTAGCTAAATACGATATAAGATTGAAAACTCTTTGCCAAAATAAATGAAATTGATGTACGCAGTCAGCAATTAATATAATTAAAAGAAAAATCAAACCGTCCATTCATAAGATATACTTTTATATCCATTTATTTATTATTTAAATCGAAAAAAAATAATAAAAACATTAACAAACACATTTAATTTAATCCGTTATTCGTACGGAGTGTATAATTTAAAGAAACTTATAGTTCGCAATCATGTGCAAATTCGGTTAAAATATTAAATTTATTGCTCCTAAAGAGAAGTTTAAGAATATATGTTCTCACTATGCAAAATTATCTGCACGATCAGATCTGAAGAATAAAACATCCTGCCCCCTTTTGTAAGCAAATTTACAGAAGAAAAAATAGGAATTGAATGAATATATGCAACCCCGTACTAATCATATTGTCGCAGATCAGAAAATATGCCAATGTGTTAGTAGAAGATTACCCGTATTACAATATGCGTCTCAAAAATATTTGCCAAAATAAAAGAGATAGATGATGTAATAAATTGAAAACATCAATAATATTCGTACTCTTTATACCAGAAGGTCGTAATTGATTCCAATATATGCCAATATATATCAAAACATATGTCAATATACCTGTACTACTTATATTCTCATAGATTAAAAGATATACACGTGTATTTGTAGAAGATTCGTACAACATACAATATATGAGTTTAAACAATTTTTGTCATAATAAAATAATTGCATAATAACTTGAAAATATCAGTAATCCTTGAATCAATAATCCCCGAAAATATAAATAATAATAATTTTTAAACCTGAAGACCGTAATTGATATTATCCAGTCAAAAATGCTATAAGAAAAATCAAATCGTTCTTTTCTAAAATATATTTTTATATCCATTTATTTATTATTCAAATCGAAAAAATAATTATTAAAATTAACAGACAGATTTAATGTAATTGCGTTTCTGAGTAACATGATATAAGATAGAATCTTATAACATGTTAAATATGTCATGTCTTATAACATAAACTGCGAAATTAAATAACGATTTTGATTTCTCTATACTTCTCATTGTTCCGTAAAAGCTTGTTTTAAATAAACCATGAACCATGGAGATAGATTTCCCCTTTAAATCATAAATCAAACAATACATGTTTTCAGAAAGTGACTAATTGACGCAAACAATCTCCCATCAAACTCAGAGATTAAATTTTAATTCACTTTCAAACGATTTTCAAGCTTTTCGTTTGGATAAACCACGGAGTTAGGAGTAGAACTCCTAGGAAAAAGTTCCGTTTTTCATTAATATCTCGACAACCCCAGGTCTTAGAAACTCGAAACTTGGACAAAATTTATGGGGGGATATTTCAAGGCTATCCACCAAATTTCAATAAATTCGGTTCAGCCATTTTTCCGTGATGATGAGACAAACGAAAATTTCGTTTTTTACTAATATCTCGAGAACCACTAATCGTAAAAACTCAAAACACGGATATAATTTTAAGTGGGGCTATTTCTGGGCTACCCACAAAATTTCATCAAATTCGGTTCAGCCGTTCTCCCGTGATGATGGGACAAACAGACAGACAGACAGACAGATTTTCATTTTTATTTATATAGATTGGAGAGATAAGTAGAAATATTATAAGTATGTAAAGGTGACGGAATGAACACGCAAGCATATTTTGATAAAAACAACAAGTTTTATTATTAAACTGTAGAAGTCATAAAATAAACTTCATTATCGTAATTTACAAATAATAAATCAGAATGTACATGGTCCATCCTTCCTACCATCGTCTGCATCCACACACGCCACGCTCCACGTACCAACTCGTACCATCTCCTACCACCCCCCACCATCTCGCACTTCGCCTTTATCACCTGGTTGCCAGCACCCTCTATCGTCCGCCACCTGCGCGGCTGCTGTTTATATTTAGTGCCTTCTTTCCCCTGGTAGACACTGTGTGGAAAATAAGAAGTCGGAAAATTTCTGGAATTATATTACATGTATAACAGCCATATATGTTTCATGGGAAAGTCATAACACACCCCAATAAATTTGTAAAGAAAGGTCCATGTGTGTGCATGTTAGATATATCTACAGTAAAGTGACGATGTCCAATCGAATAAAAGTGATTTCATAACCCCTAGCGGATAATTTAAAAAGTTAGTATAATGAACTCATTAAGAAAATAGAATTGAAGAGAAATGTCAGTTGCAAAGTAGTAGAGGATTTTCTAATTAGTAGGAATGGACACCAGGAATGGAAGAAACTCATATTTGGAATGCAAAAAAATCTCTGTTAAAAATAGCATCATTTGGGACTCTAACACGGTGATACCTGCAATGCTTGCACGTTGTGATAATCTTTCTCGAATTCAAATTTGCATTGTTGCTGACGGCGGTCATTTTAATGAGGCGATGAATTAGTTCCATGTATAAGTATCGGTTTTTTATTTTAGCATTTCTAAATATGACATAAATTTGCCAATAACCGTATTTTGTAAACTAATACTTCCTGTAACAAATTTACTGACGATTCCTACTAATTAGACAATGTTCCACAGCTTTGTAATTGGCAATTTTTGTCTGGCTCGCTTTGTTTACGAGTCCGTTATGCTAGCACATGTATTTTGCAAACTTCCTTACAGAAGGGCTAAATAAAAAAACAAAAATTTGTGGCTTTCCAAATACTTATTTTTTATCATTTCTTTTTCTTCAAGATTCATTTAAAAAATATTTAATTATTCAGTTACAAAAGAATGATAAGTACCTAATAATTTCTTTTAAAATTCATTCAGAAGGTTTAAAATGCTAGAGCGGGAGATAGGTGAAGCTCAGATTGAACTTCTAACATTTTTTCATAATGTGGGTTAAACTATGAGGAGGTGCTGATTTTCAAGAGAGCGCTTAATATGTTGTCATAATGTGGGTTAAACTGTGTGGAGGTGGTGATTTTCAAGGGAGTTTCTAGCATTTTTTCATAATGTGGGTTAAACTGTGTGAATATGGTGATTTTAAATAGAACTTCTAACATTTTTTCATAATGTGGATTAAACTATGAGGAGGTGGTGATTTTCATGAGAGCTTTTAATATGTTTTCATAATGTGGGTTAAACTGTGTGGAGGTGGTGATTTTCAAGCGAGTTTCTAACATTTTTTCATAATGTGGGTTAAACTGTGCGAATATGGTGATTTTAAATAGAACTTCTAACATTTTTTCATAATGTGGATTAAACTATGAGGAGGTGGTGATTTTCAAGAAAGCTTTTAATATGTTTTCATAGTGTGGGTTAAACTGTGTGGAGGTGGTGATTTTCAAGAGAGCTTTTAATATGTTTTCATAATGTGGGTTAAACTATGTGGAGGTGCTAATTTTCAAGACGGTTCCAAATATTTTCTCATAATGTGGGTTAAATCATCAGGAGATGGCGATTTTCAAGCGAGTGTCTAACATGTTTTCATAATGTGGGTTAACTATGAAGAGGTGATGATTTTCAAGGGAGTTTCTAACATTTTGTCATAATATGAGTTAAACTATGATAAGGTGGTGATTTTCAAGGAGACATATTTAACAATTTTTATATTTTATCTAATGTTTGTGATGAATTCATTAGATACATTTAATTAACTGTTGATGCTAGAATTAACGACGTTTATTCAATTTCAGAATTTTCGAGATAGCAGCTTATGCAATCTTGCTTATGCAGTCTATATTTCCTTTATTAAATTAAACTCCCTTGTTGATTTAAAAATATTACGTTTAAATCAAATCAATACTTAGTCTGAACCGGGAATTGAACCTGGGACGTCCACCCGGATTGCTTGCATACGTGTTGGAGTGATATATGTGATTGCTGTAACAGACTTACATTCTGTTTCGTAGAATACTACTTTGCAGCAAAACAGTTATTTAATTTCAAACATTCTCTTACTTCATTTGCAACACGTATTTTACTCCTAATTTATAACCACAGAATGTATACATCTGTTTTAATAAATCGACCATTTAATTCAAACATATGCTGAACCCTAAATACTTGGGAGATCCAATCATACTTCCCCCATATTACTGCGTAATTTCCCGCTTTCCCCCGCGAAATAATTTGATTCCGGGAGCAAATATTTGTTAAATAATTTGCTTCGAGATTAATAAAATGAAGTATGACCGCGTGTTACAGGAATTACTAGACCGTTCGCAAACTATTTGCATTCCTCTTTAATCTTCGTCCTCCAGTCTAATCTGGCGATTAAATTAGTGGGTTTAACCAAACTGCGGAGGACACACTGTAAGAGCCATAATTATTTTCCAGGACTTACAGGATCGAGATGATTTACTTGTTGAATGCCTTGAAATATTTTACTCCCCCTACCGTTCTTGGTATAGTGTAAAGCGAAATCGCGTTTCCATTGCAGATAATATCAACCATGCTCTTGTTTCCCGATTTTTCAACGTGGAATAACATATATATATGCAATGACAGCAAAGGGAACTTACTAATTTGCTCTGTCGTAAAGTACAGTTTATTTTAATTTCCCTTCAAAATAATATCTAACTGAATCATGATACTTTAAAATTGTGAACGATTATGCTACTAGCAACATCACTGCGGCCAAGCATGGCAACAAGATACTGCAATGGCAACAATAAAATTTATTACTTTGATTGGTCATAAATTGCACATTTTTAAATTTCTGTTCAAAATATAATTCTGTCTGCACCAGGAATCCTGGACCATAAAAATTGTAACCGTTTAGAGTCAACTTCGACCATAAAAACTTGCAATTCCGCCCCAGTAACTCAACGGTAGAGCGTCGGCTGGCCAGTTCGGAAATCCAGGGGTCGATTCCCGGCTGGTGCAGCTAAGCTCTTTACAATGGCTACCAAACAAATCAACCCTGCACGTTAGTGCAATGATGGCGGAGATCTGAAAGTGAACCTCTAGTACTACTAGCATGGATTCAGTTGACTCTGAAAAATTGATATCAAAATATGTATATCAAATTTTTATCAAATCAAAATATATTTATATCAAATATATTTATATCAAATATATTTATATCATAAATAGATTTATATCAAAATATATATACCTCACTGTTCTTGATCATGCTTCACTGTTCTTGATCATGCTAATTATGCTTCTTAAATCACATGCTAAGTGAGACAGCCACTTATTTAGCAGCATAATAAAACAGTAATTATATAACAACTGAGTTTTTTGCAGTGAATGTATAGGGCGAATTATATGACACATAATTATCTGAAGGAAATAACTATTGTTATATCTACACCAAACCAACAGATGCTTTAATTCTGTATTTCCTTAAATACTAGGATACTACAGACGGTCCTTAGGACTTCGAGTGGTTAGACCCAATGTATCTCCGTCCAGTGAACAGATAGCACAATTTTATACTTATCGCGTTCTTCTTCTATGGGTACCTGACCCTTTACTTTAAATGGCTTGAAAACATCTTTTGATTGATACCATACTTAACAATATACCACCGGGGTGGGAGGTAACTTGCCCAAGGGGGGAGGGCAATGATGTCACTAACATAAAAAAAGTTTTCGCTGATATTTTTCACAACAATGATTGAAACTATTATATCTCGTAATCATTAATCCATAAATAAACCCCTTTATGCTTGATTATGTTAAATTTTGTCGTGTGCCGCCATGACGAAAAAATATAAAATTTCGAAATTTTCATTTGAATTAAAGAAAAAAGTATACTTAGTTCTAGATTTTGTGATAATAAAACCGGATAAAAAGTTTCCTGAATATCCATTAATATTTGTGGCCGCTATGGTCTGCACAAGAAATTGACCACAGACATGCATACAGACAGACAGAGGGACATCACTCCCAAATTAGTCAACACGTGTTCAGGAGGTCTTAAAAGATATATTGACATCAAATTCTCGAGTTCGAAATTTTCGTGAAAATAATACTTTCTCTACACTATTACATAGTATAAGAAAGTAACAATCAATTTAGTGCTAATGACTTGTAGTCGCAATAGCGTCCAGACGGACAAAGTTGCCAGCAATATGGATATCAGGGGACTTCTTTTTAGTTCTATAACACTCGTTACGTCAACAAAACTGCTACTAGATTATGTGTCACTAATTTATTTATGCGTAAAGTTTAGTCATTACCAATACCATTCTGCCATTTTTCAATTTAGTGTCTACTTTTTTTTAAAAATGTATATAATGTTCTGCTTTCCCACTTATGTCTTTTTATGTCTTTTTTTCTTATGTCTTTTTATGTCTTTTGCAGTTATGTCTTTGTTTTCTTTATTACTTCTGAAATTGTGTAAAGTATTTGTTTGCACTTTTAAATATTTTAATTTCTTTATTTTATATAGTGACCACCTTGCCCTCCAGTGTCAAGTAAAATGGTCATTTGATATAACTATATTTATTTATATCTTATAAGACATATAATAAATAAAAAACTAAACCCATGCTGAAACGTAAATCTACATAAATTATAATATTGGTTTAAATTATGTTAATTTATTTATAATAGATTAGTATTTCTAAAATTTTTATTTTACTTAAAATGACCATTTTACTCGCTCTTAGCCACTCTGATAGTTATATGTAAATATCGTGAGCACAATTTTATTTAATCATAATAAATAAATGTAGTAAGTGATTATCCGTGGTGAATATTTATTATCTTACTTTAAAATTATTTTAGTGTTCTTGATATTTAAAATCCGAGAAACTAAGTATGAAATATAACTGGTAAAAAATAATGAAATGAAAACATCAATTTTAAGATTAGAAATCAACTAACTTTACTGCGTTTTTGTTATAATGGCGGATAATATACACATCATAAAAATGTCATAATTCCACACATTTTTATAAAAATGGAGATGGAAGTTATATTGGGAAAAAATACTTTCTAAAAGCACATTGCTTGCAATACGAAAACAGATTTAATCCCACTTTTGAAAAAAGAAAAAAAAAATCCGATACTTTTATAACTATTTACGCCTGGTAGAGCTTCAGTTATTTTTTCCATCGCCCAAGTAAATTACTTCGTTATTTTTGACTTTTAAATTATTTTATTTTCGAAAAAACAACTTTTTATGCAGAGTAAAAATTTGCTTTGCATCCAAAAAAATCTAAAATATAAATTAGATGCCATAAATTTCCTTTTATACATGTTAGTAGGTAAGTGATTTTCAATTAAATTTCCGTCAGACGGAGTTGCTGTAAAAGGGAAAAAAATACAAACAACAAATATGTAATTTGTTTCAGGCTCAGTTATCTTAGAGTGTATAAACACTTTTTGCTGAGTATTTTTTTTAAATAAATTATTATTTAGGCGATTTAGCGTTCTGTACTACAGTTTCCAGTACATTTATTTTTTTTTTCTTTTCCGTTAACCCAATCAAGTATTGTGCTGATACTTACAGGAGGTTGCATTTTTGGAATTGATCTGTTTCTTTCAAAAGTAGTGTTATAGAAATTTCGTCGCGACATTTGATGTATCGGAGAACGAGGTAACGAAAAAAATAATATCCTGAGATAGCGGTAAAACGCATTTGCAAGCATATTTGTAAAGCGAAGAATAAATAATTATTTTTATAATTAATTTATTTTTTCTAAAAATGTACCGCAAGAGTAATTTATTTTACGAACAGTGTTCATTTCGAGTGAAATACATGGTGTCTGCATTGAACCTTCCTAGTTTCAATGCATTTTTATGGACCGCAGTGTCAAACTTCCACGAATAAAAGGGACTGAAGACCCCAGATCGTTAGACTAATTCGAAGGTTTAGAGCAGCTGCTTGAACGGCCGGAAGTAAATAAAAAAAATATGATGTGAGCAGCATATGACTTTCCTTACATAATGCAAAGAATTGACTCCTTTTACAGTCAAAAAATAATGTACAAGATCCACGGTACTGTGTTTCTATCATTGAATTGTACACATTTGGCGATTTTCCGGATGACAACATGTAAAATTATTTCAAGGTACAAAATTAACTTACATTTCGCTCAACTCTAAATAAACAATTATCAATATTACTAGCATCCTTAATGAATGATATAGTCCATATATTAAATATTTTAATAATTAATTTATCAATTAGGCGTAATTTCATTAATTTAACTTCATTTTTGCAATTTTGACGATATTTTTGTCAAGCTGGGGCGAAATATCGCCAAGTTGGCGATACTTTGCTAAATTATTCACCAAGTTCACTAAATGTATCACCAAGTGTTACAGACAAATGGAGAGAAGATCATTTCTTATATACTAGAACAGAACGTATGTCGGCTATATGATGGAAATCAGAATTTGCGAAACATTACATCCAATTTGGCGTCATTTTATAACTTTGGCAGCATTTTTGTCACTTTGGCAACATTTAAAATAGTTGCCAAGTTGGCGACGACCCGCTAAATTTCTCGCCAAGCGTTAAGGATGAACGTACGGAGAAATAAGTTATTCCTATAGTCTACTCGTGTGTTCTTTCCAAGATATTGCACTTTAATCAATTATAGTTGTCATTTTCATTGACGTAGCGTCATTTTTATCAATTTGGCGAAAATTTCGTTAATTTGACAACATTTAAAGTTGGCGACATTCCGCCAAATTCGTCTCCAAAATCTCGCTAAACGTTATGGATGGAGAAATAAAGTGTTCTTATAGCAGTTGAATGACTAGTGCCGTCCACACACACACTC
Source organism: Amaurobius ferox (assembly GCA_951213105.1). Taxonomy (NCBI): domain Eukaryota; kingdom Metazoa; phylum Arthropoda; class Arachnida; order Araneae; family Amaurobiidae; genus Amaurobius; species Amaurobius ferox. The sequence continues at coordinate 15,407,851 of OX578135.1, forward strand.
ACACACACTCACAAATACAAATGTATTTCTCAACTTATCTTTTCTCATGAATGAAACGAGCTAGATCCACAAGAATGATGCCACCAAACTTATCGCATATTATTACATATGAAAATTGAACATATTTCACAATAGTTAATATATATTTTTTTATTTTATGTGATTTTTTGATAAATTTATTTGGAAAATTTGCAATATCTCGGGAACGGCTCATGCTAGCGTTCTAAAGTATGTATCAATAAAATAATTAATATATAAAGTTTGTTCTAAAGCTTGTATCAATAATTTTTATTAGATACAAACTTTAGCGTTCTAAAGTCTGTATCTAATGAAAAATTACATAAGAAACGAATATTTAGGTAACTTTATTAAAGATTTTGATTTATTGATGATTTTTTCAAAATTTCACTCAGACACTTAGTGGGAGTTTTGAACACCCCATTGTGTTTAAAAACATTAGACTTCCAGAATTTTCATATTGTAATTTTTGTACCAAAATTTCGTTCGAATCGCTTCATTCGTTCGTGAGATATCGTCTTCATAGGCTCAGTGACGCACACTCACACACACACACAGACATGAACTCAAAAACGTTTGATTCGTGTTCAGGTATACTTGAAACGTACTCTCCCGACAAAGACTCGGATGTGAATGTTCGACCCCTTCACAATACTTTCCTTACACATTATACTATGTATATAAGGAAAGTCAAAATGAACTATCGCCAACACCAAGTTCCTGAGAAAAAATCAGTACACTTCCACATGCGGTTCTTTAACGCCCTTAATGTTAAATCGATAATGTTTATCGTTATTAGGATTTAAAACTGACTGAATTTGTTTAAGCTTAATTTTCCAAAATTTACCACCAGTAAAAAAAAACGATTTAAATGAACAATCTTTGTAATGATTCTATATCTCATCTTGGAGTTGAATCTCCTATCATCAGTTGGCAAGACGATGCTATATCCATTGAGCTACTGAGGATATTGTATTTTGCCCATATTTGAGGCTAAATTTACATTTTTTCCCTCTAGATTTTTTAAATATCATACCTGTATTTTTACAATCCTCTCTATGATCCCTCATATATTATTTTTTACAGAAGTAACTGACATTGATTTTTTTGTATTCCTCAATGAAGTTTGCTACTTTTCTTTTCAAACCTGGCTCGTTTGATAACTTTTCCCAGTTTCATGATTGAACTTTGCTGTTCTGATACTGTAGTGATCTTCATTTACTTTTGCGGCGGCTATTTGTCTTTTAAAATTCGAAATCGCGTTTATTAGTCTATTTTTATTCCGATTGATGTGGCTATTTCAATTCTCGAAGTTTCTCTTATTTATGATTCCTCCTCTATTGTTCTAAAATAACCTATTTTCTCTGTAATCAATTGTTTCTTTAAATTGTAACTACAATTTTTATGTATTTATGCAGTTAATTAATTTAATTTCAATTACGAAACTTGCCTTTATACGTGTCGGTTTCTCTTTATTGGTGGATAACACACTTAGTTTTTGAAATATTTATTATTATTATTATTTTCTAACAGTAGTCATTTTATTTTCCGATACAGGTTGTTTGCCATTTTCTGTTTGGTACTAAATTTAGTAGGGGTTTTAATATTCTTAATTAATATTAGAGTGATTGGTGGAAATTTTTTAATCTTCTGCTATTTGCTTCAATTTCTCGTATCTCTTCGTTTAGTTAATATTTTCTTTGGATTGCCTGTACCATTCTCGTGAACATTTTACTGATGGAAATATTCTCACAATTTTGGTAGTCCCTGCTCTGCCAGTTATCCGGACAAAGTCATTTTTATTTCTTTTTTAACACTTTCCAACATAGTTGCAAAGTGTTTATGACTTTGTACATTCTGTCCGTTCGCTCAATACTGCCGTAAAAATGACTTCAAAATGAAATTTTAGTATGCTGTTGGATGTCTGTGGGACATATGGGAATGTAAATGAATAATTTCACCACCATTTTTCGTTGAAAAATATGCGCTAGAAGTAATATCAGTATAGGTGAATGAAAATACTTCTTATTACTCAATAAGAAAACTACACTTATTGAGTAATAAGAATAATTCGAAGAACATGGAAAACTTCAGCAACGTTTAACGTCAGCAACGTTTTTAAGTACAAATAACGCAATTATATACTTTTAATTTGTTATTTGTGCTTATAGACTTTGCTTAAGTTTTCCTAATTCTTATTCCCACCTTTTAAAGATCCTGATGAATTTTTTTCAGTTCTACAATTGATATACAGGGTGATTAAAAAATATGGGTCAAACTTTACGAGGTAACAGTACACACCAAACCAAGTGTCCGGTCTCTCAAATACCGGCTGTAAACCCTAGGGTCAGTCAAGTGGTCTGGATCTTCTACTCCAAACCAAGCAATTTTCGTCATAGTTTATCGTGTCGGAAATGAAACGTAAAGGCGTTACAGGGCACTTACTCGTTGGGAAGCGGCCGCTTCGCAAACTTAAAGGAGTCATTCTAGTTGTTATTTTGTGGTTGAAGAAGAAAACCACGTATACAGATTTCATTTGGGGAAGAAGAAGAACCCTTATGAAAATTTTCGTAACACGAAATGTACGGCCTTATCAGTTTGCAGCAGTTATTCCCAGCTCCAACTTTTGAGACAACGGAGGGATTTACAAATAGGGAGAAAGCTGATATGCATTTCATCTGTGGAGCTGCAAATGGGAATGAGAGGGTCGCCACTCTTTTGAGCAATTGCTGTAATTATTGTTTATTAATTGTCATTTTATACTTTCTTGTCATTCTTGTGTTTTGGCCTCACCTCATCGGTTTGACCATTAAGTGCCCACTGGCGTCTTTAAGTTTCATTTCCGACCCGGCAAATTATGACGAAAAATGTTTGGTTTGATGTGTACCACGACTTCATAAAGTTTGGCCCATCTTTTATTAATCACTCCGTATAATTTATCAACGAGTTCGATGCCCTTAAAAACAGTGCCAGAATTTTTCTAAAATGTTTTATTATAAAAACTATTTTAACGTTATTATTATACAGGGTATCCCAAAAAGATTGAAACGCAATTTAATTCTTTACCTGTTGGAGATAAGTGGGCAATGTAAATTGCAAAAATGTTGAAAGTAAGGTAGGAAATAAGACTACGTTAATGAAATAGTCCTTCCATTCATTTGCAAAAAATTACACTTTTTAAATTTTTATACGACCCCCTTAGACAAATTTGGTCAATCAGAAAATTTTTATTTTGAATGCAACAAGATCATTAAAAAAACCGCATATCTGTATCTTTAAAATTGAGCGAGTTGTATTTAATTAAGAATTCAACATTATAAATGGGGACCATATATCAAATTAGAAATGTAAATTTGTAACATATCACAAAAAATATAAAACTGGATGATAATACATAGGATAACCAACCGCGTAGTGAGTACTACTGCTTTATATGAACTCTGTCTGTGTAATGCTTTATTTTGATGCATTTGTTATAAAACATTTTGACACATATTAACGTATCTAAACATATCGATCTAAACAATTTCCATCGTCAATTTGTTTATGATCCCTGATCCCTATTTTCACTGATGAAACATCATTTCACATGCTACGGAAAAGTGGCATATGTCAGATTATGTCCTTTACCATGATTCAGTTGATTTTAAAGATACAGATATGCGATTTTTTTAATGATTTTGTTGCATTAAAAACAAATTTCTGATTGACCAAATTTGTCTAAGGGGGTCGTATAAAAATTTAAAAAGTGTATCTTTTTGAAAATGAATGGGGAGACTATTTCATTAACGTAGTTTTATTTCCTACCTTACTTTCAACATTTTTGCAATTTCTATTACCCACTCATCTCCAACAGGTAAATAATTAAAGCGCATTTCAATCTTTTGGGGACACCCTGTATATTTAGTATTATATATTCCATAGCTCATTTCAATGTTGAGCTTAATTTCGCATTTAACAAGTGTAGTCTTCAATTTAGGTAGGATCAACTTATGCACATTTATATCAATATTCACATTTAATTAATATTGAATCTGAGAGAATTATATTGATTTTGGATACTTCAATTCTATTAAAGTAATTAATCATAACAACTTAGCACATATAGTTTACATCATGTTTAGGTGATAATATTAAAGCTTAATTTAATAATGTACAGTATTGTGGCAATTAATTGAGAAATGCAGTTTTTTTATAAAATTCAGTTTTATTCAAGTTTTCTATGGATACATTTAAAACTAATAAGTGATATGACCTCCCCGAGACTTTATAACATCACAGACACGTTTCGGCATGGAATGTACTAGACTAGCGCATGTATTTTTAATTTCAACGTCTCTGAACCATATGTCAATAACGGCCGAAATTAGCTTGTCCATCGTCGTACAGTCAAATTTGTGAAGCCGTTTTTTGATAATAGCCCACAAATTTTCTATGGGATTCAAGTCTGGTGAATTCCCGGGCCAATCCAGTACGGTAATATTTATTTTTGAGCAGAAATTTTTGATTCGCTTCGAAGTGTGACATGGCGGGCTGTCTTGTTGGAAAACGCAATTTCCGTTCGGCCACAGTTTAGCCATGGTTGGAAGCACTTTTCGGGTCAATATGACTTCGTAACTGGCACTGTTCATCATTCCCTCTACAGGAACAAGAGATTCTGTCCCCAAAACGCTGAAACAACCCCAAAACATCTTTTTGGGCGGATGCTTGGGTGCTTGATTGATGTGGTGCTGATTGAGAGGTTCTCCTTGGCTCCTTCTCACGAACATAGATCTAAATCCCTGAGCCACAAAATGTGTTTCGTCAGAAAAGAGAACTTTCTCCCAGTCCTTGTTTTGTATTTCTGTGCCCATTCCAACCTTTTTTCTTCATGCGAAATGTCAGAAGCTGCTTCTTGTACGGTCGACGTGCTCTCCGTCCGCGTTCTAACAGCCTGTATCGCACTGTTGAAGGTGTAATATCAACACCAGCTGCCACCATGGACTTAGACAGGTCAAAACTGGTTAATCGAGGATTTTTAACACTCATTCGATGTAAAGTTTTGTCGTCACGCGTCGAAGTTGATCTTTTTCGGCCGCATCTTCCAGAGCGGTTGGTTCCAGCATTTCCTGTTTCCTGAAACCGCTTCCAGATCCTCCCGACACTTGCTGTACTCACTCCAAATATTTTACTTATTTCCTCGAACGTCTTAGAAGTGTGTTCTCTAAGCGCAATCACTTTTGCACGTGTTTCCGCGCTGATATCCATGACGCTAATGAGCCCCGCAACAACTGAGAAACTACCACTGCGGAACACCTGCCACCTAGCGGAGGAATTTTGAACACCAGCAACTTACCAGGTTCATACGAACACCTGCTACTTTGATAATAACTGCAATTTGAACTCTGAGCTAATTTGGAGTGCTTCTTCCTAAGCTTACAGGTGATAAAACGAAAAAAATGACATTTTTCAATTAATTGCCACAATACTGTATATTAAGCTGATGTATTTAAAAACTACTCATATGTTTTTCAATGACTACTACTAACATAATACCATTATGATAGATTTCTATTTCCCCAGCCTTCTAAAAAATGATGTACAGTATGAAACAAAAATCTGTATGCTGTCAGAAAGAGAAAATATGGCCTCTCACCAGACCGATAAATCACACAATTCAGTAATTAAAAAAAGAAAGTGAGACGCCGTCCGACTTTGGGAAATTAATCATAAAAACATGACAAAGATATTAAACCAAAAAAGTGCTTTGCTAAAATTAGTATTCTGTGTACACTTCAGATTCCTCTGAACTCAAGTGAACAAATTACCATCAAATTCTTCGCTTGTGGCACAAGACCTATGTCGCAGCAGCGAAGAACTTTAATACGATGATAATTAGATACGACACAACATAATCACGTCCCTGTACAACCATGCTCATGTAGCCAAAGAAGAGCCTATGGAAAGTAATCACTTAGAGGCTTCTTGTAAACAATGATGTTGCATTTTTGCGGTGGAATTGGCGATGTAATGATTAGGTTTGGACGGAAAGAAGATGTAACTTCCGTGTTAATGAAGAAAGTGGTATGTAGATAATAAATTAAAGTTGCGGGATTTTTTTTTATCAAGCGATTAAATGAGTGTGATTATGGGGGGTTCTTTTTCTTTAATGTTTATAGCAAGTAATCAATTTGTTGGTGACTTGCAGTTAAGAGTTTTTGTTGTTGCTGCTAAACGATGTAGCAGCTGATGCTAGGGTGAAGCCTGAAGAAAAAAAAAGAGTATGTTTTTTATTTTGCTTGTAAATAAACGTAGTAAGATTGTTTTAAGCGTCGTGAAGCTAAAACGAAATATATTAACTCGTGCATAAGTAATTAAAAGTGGTGGATTATACTTGATGTCACTATAAACTCATCAAAACGCTATTTGTTTTTATATTAAATTATGTAATCCTGTTTCAATTTGATATTTAATAATCTCATATTATTAAAACAGGGGGGAATTAAATGTAAATATGTATTACTATGAACAGTAAAGTGTGCACCATGTATAATAAATCATCACAGTACACCTCATAAAGTTTAACTAAATTTATAATTGATAGTTCAAATCTTAGCCGCATAAGGTTTAATTTACACTTATAATGTAAACAATATACGTTGCTCATAGAACCTCCTATTTTTATTGATATTATCTCGTTTTGAGGCTGATTGGGTGATTCATTGGAAATAAATACCGAATATTATTTCTGCTAATCCTTTTACGTTCTAAGCATAACATCCGTGAGACTTACAGTATGTTTTAAAAACATACCGTAGTATGGATGTATAATTTATATTCGACTGTTCAAAATTAAAGTAAAATCTTCTAAAGTGTAAAAAAAAATTCTCGGTGTAAGTAACGAGATATGATGAAATAATGTGTACACTGAATTTAGAAACGCAGAAGACGAATGCGCACTTACTTTGCTTTGCAATATTAGAAGCATGGCGTGACTTCGAATATGCAAATTAAAGATGGATTTAAGACGGGAGATGGTTATATCACTTGTTATATTAGAAGCAGTTGCTGATGATTAAACACAAATTTAAGTTCATTTGAGTGGTACAGGAAGTTAAATTCATCAAAGACATCATCAGATGATTTTCAACAGGGAAGAACAATTATTAGGATGGAAGCTGATCAGTCTTAGAAATAGTTATTTAGAGTGCTAAATGTTCCACAAAATGTATTTTTAATACTCTGGAGGTAGTTTCAAGAAACAAAAGATGTTCTTAAGCTTTGATCAGGACACTATCTTCGTTATGCTACAACTACAGCATACACAGAACTATATGTTTCATCTTATGTTGAGATGACAACAAAGAAAATCGTCTCGAAGGTGTCAGCATCTACCAAGACGAGGTTACCTCAATAAGATAATTGAACCACGAACTGGAATATCTCGATATACTGAGTAAAGAAGACTTTCTGAGAGGGATTTTTATTCTAGAATTCCAGTGATTTATATTCTCCTTACTGCTTCCCCCAGAGGTGCTTCATTAACATGAAGCTGTGATCCTCACCTTTGTAATTCCAAACTGTGTCACTTGTTCATTTCTTGGATGAGTCCCGATTCAATTCACACATACCTATACATTCTTCAAGTTGGTTCGGTAACTGGCTTGAACCCATTTCCAGGCAACGCACGGTGTAAATTATCTACTTTCTGGTAGGTCGGACGGTCTGGGTCTCAACAACAACAACACCCTTTGGGTGAGCGGAATGGCCTGGATAATAGTAATACGAATAAGAAGAATATGAAGCAAAAGAAGATATGAAAATATTGCCCCTTAAATCAGATTTTGTATGGAAGCTGTTGGCTCGGATTTTATTTTTATGGCTGATAATGAGGTCCTATTGAGCCCAGCTTGTAGACGACTTCCTGGAAAGAAAAGATATTATGCGAATGGAGTAGCCCACCAGAATCCTTGAGAGAAAATGCATCAATATTTATTTTGGCATTCTTAGCCAATGCCGCTGGACTGCAAGCATGCCTAATAATGTTATGAGCATGATTATTTAAAACACATTGAATGTATTTCCACGACCTTCCAGTGACATGAGGATTACGATCTTCATCTTCGCTTTCAGTGCTACATTCAGAATCGGATAAATGTTCTTCTACAATTTCAGGCTCTGCATCACTATATGAAACATCAGGTTCATCACCTATATCCACTGATTCATCTGAACTTTCAGAAAATATTATAGAATGTGCCTCCTCGATAATCAAACCGCGACGATTCATTTCGTTGAACAGTCAAATTTACACACAACCGAACAGAATAGCAGGCAATAACGAAAGGCGGGTATGGGCCACCTACGCTTGCTTGTACGGAAACGCCGTACCCACAGCACCATCTAGTGAACTACATTTGGCAGAAAGACAATAATTTTCATTCTTTCACTAGGTACGTGATAATTGATACAAAATTGTTGTTACATATGGCTTTATTCAGGAATTAAATCCATACAAGAATAGGCAACGCATTACATCACAAAAATATCAAAATAAAACAAACAGAAACAAACAAACAACAACGAAGGAAAATAAATACAAACTGAGAAAACAAGCAGCAGCTCTAAACAAGAAAGAAAGAGGGGTAAAGTTCGGTCACCAAGAGTTCATACAAGTCCTTGCGTCCCAATACAGTTTGCCAAGGTCACCACGTCTTTGAGACTCTTGATCGAGTCCAGGGCACACAAGAAGCTGTCCAGCATTCATAAGGCCAGCATTACATATTTGGCACATGTTCATAGGTAGGATTCCGATCCTATTTAAATGCTCCGCCATGCAGTTGTGTCCAGTCTTTAATCTAAATTCAGCCACAGCCTCCTTACTGGGTCTGTTGCAAAAAATTTTCCAATGTTTTTTTATATTGTCTCAAGATTTATCCTTTGCTTTCATTGCCAAATCAGATTTCAGATTTTCCTCAATATTGATACAAAATTTATACAGGCTATTGATACAAAATTTAATTTTCCCTTATTGCCTAAGATGGGGTCAATGTGATTCCATTCGCAATTTCTACAAGTAATAAAATAAGAAAAAATAGAAGTGCTTGAAGTTTACTAAGCTTACAAAATTATAACAGAGAACATTATAGAAGAATTCCTAGAAAATAATTTTAGTATACAATTTTTAAACACCCAAAAAAACTGAAAAATATCCAGATGGGGTCAATTTGATTCCACCTTAGTACTGCGAGGGTTAATATACACAATAGTGCAAACATTCCTCCTACATTTGATGAATCATGTAGCAATAAATATACCTATTAACTTTTGATTGCAATGTTTCATTTATAATACACATTACGTATAGTTTTGCACATCTTCTCCTAATTTTGAGCAAGTGTGTAATTCGGCCGCATATAGAAGTCGAATTTTGGGGACTGTTCCAAACATGCTGCTTCTCTGGCGCTGTGTTTAGTTTAGCGTATAGCATTTATACTGTTTATTTATATTTTAAAACCATCATCTTTTAAAAGAAATGTATGATTCCTTGATAGAAGCAACTATGTTTAAATTAGGTGACATGATAGAAGCAGAGAAATAAAAATTTGTCGACAAATGCTTCTCTCAAGGAAGTACGAAGAATTTCTATTTTCATAAGCAGCAGTTATAATCATTATGTTATCTTCTTTTCCAAACTTTTCCTAGCGAACTTTATTTTTATAACACAATTCAGGATGTTCAATGAAAAACTGACTGAAATCAACTAAAAGTAATATTTTTACTAGCAAACTTAATTGAAAGTTCAAAAATTTGGAATTTATGAACCATAAAATGCAATTCTGATGAAGACTGCAAGCATTTTATATAAAAAAAAATAATTAAAATTATCATATTGAAAGGAAAAAGTTGTTTTCAAAATTCTAGTGACACTGATTTTGAGATTGATACGCTCAGTAAACAAATAATACAAGAAAAATGTCAAAGAGTATTTTTTCTGTGGTATGTTATATATCTCATGTACATGCAATACGTATATTTTTTGATTTGGGAAGAGCATTAATTTTGAAAATATTTTTATTATAGCAATTAAATTAAAATAAAGTAATAACATTAAAAGCAATATTGTCGATCAATAAATAAATACGACAAAATATGATATAATTTTAATTACTGTCTGCTCCCTCTTCTCTGAAATTTTCCCAATTTAATTGATAAACTGTATGATCCATAGAAAACTTTTGTGCAAGCATGCTGAGCAGTCCCTGTAGGCAATGTCTGGACGATACGAGTCGAGATGGCTAACGACATGCACATCAATTAGAAGAAGAGCCATTCCGTACTAGTGTAGCCATTTATGCTATAGTTTGCAGAATAAATAGCTTATTTTGATCAGATTTTTTTTCATGTCGTTTTTACTACCAAATGAATCTCGCAAAATAGGCATCAGACGAATGATGCGACCCATTATTGATGTCGAAATTTCAATTTCGCCGAGTGTACATCATTGTGTTTATTTTTAACACCTTAAGCCCGCACGGATAACTATTGTTGTCCCTGTCTGATGACCTTCGTGAAATCGCAGCAACAATTGGTCTGTACGCAGTTTTATATTTTGTATTTAAGTCGACGGGGTGGTCGAGAAGCCAAGGCAGGCGTTTCCTAGTGAGTGCTCGGTTGCCGAGTTGTGGGTTCGAGTCCCACCTGCGGACATGAATGTTGTGATGTTGGACGCGGTGTCTTCCGACCCCCACTGGTGCGCTGGGGCAACGTCATATGACGGCTAACAGGTTCACGGCTCTGGCCTTTGTTTGAGATATTGATTGTTCATGTTATATATACGGGATATTTGTTCTGTTTGTATAATGTATGTTTTATTCTCTGCCATTTGAATATATATATATATATATATATATATATATATAAAATATTTACAAAGCTTTTGCTGTTATTAATAAATCCCCTTGGTCCATAAACCACCTAGACCAAGTCTAAAAGACCAAGTCACTAATGGAGACCATCAATCACCTCTTGATTGTCATTCAGACATAGTTTTTAAAGCTGATAAATGTGAATATACTGCCAATTAAAATAGCTCATTTACATAAGATACTGTTTCTAGTTCTATTTTACGCTATCTTGATGAATGTCAGATATTTTAGCCTCGATAAGAACCTTTCGTTTTTACAATATCTACTGCCAAATATACATTAATCTCAAATGTCAACAGATTTCGAAGAACAAAAATGCGATTCCTGTAAATAATCGGATCACTGCACGACCTATCGGAATAACCGTTATGTTGTTCACTTCATTTATTCCAAACCGCCAAATTTGGATGTTGGGATGACCGGCGAGATTTTATTGCCCGATAAATTCCGCTGCAGCGGTCCAATAAATTACTCTAAATGTCGGAGTACGCTATAAAAGTGATCATTTAACACATTTTTAGAAGTACGCAATGAATTATGGGTCGCGTTAATTTCCACAAACTCCGCTTACTGGCGAGAGTTTGCGGGACCATTTCATTACGGGTTTGATTTAATACTACGTATAGTAAGTGGGATAATGAGAAAAACGGAAAATTAAAAAAAACTTGATTTGGATTACGAGTGATGTATTGGATGATGAATATTTCCGGCAGGTTAATAACTCGCGAGTTTCAGCCCACATTTTCGATTCAACAAATGATTTGCTATGAGAAAATCGTTTGTTGAATGTATTTCTATAAAGAACGATTCCAAATATTTTAATTACTTAAATAAAATTATATTTATTTGCATTTTTAATACTTTATACATAGTTGAAAAGTGCTTATGACTCTATTCATTCTGTCTGTCTGTCTGTCTGTTCGCACGATAACTGCCGTAAAAATGGCTTTATCAAATTGAAAGTTTGGTATGTTGTTGAGACGGTATGTGGGACATACAGGAATGTAAATGAGTAACATCCCCAATTAGTTTTGGATTGAACCCAGGGTGAAGAAATAAAATACATTGAACCCTATGGGACCTCATTTTTCAAATATTTTTTAAGCAAAGTTAAAATTCACAAATTGCTTTGAAAATTTTATAAAATATTCAAATGATCCCATAAAATATATAAAAAAAACTCAGCAAAATATGTTTGGTAGTTTTTAAATAAAAATAAATAATAATTACACCCATATAATATTAAGAGATCACGTGACCCACTTCAATATCAAATATGGCATCGATCTTTTTTTCCCAAAGTAAAAATCGTGATTTTTTAAAGTGCCCTTAAACTTATATTTAGTGTTGCATCTGTCCTAAAACCTCTTTATTTTTGCGTATTTTCTGTGCATCTATATTCTACGCCAACGTAATTACAATACTTTTGAGTTTAAATTATCTTCAAACTTTGATTATTTCTACGACGAAGCCTAATTTTAATGGATACAGAATGTATACAAGTTATTGTAAGATGAGTGGTATAATAATTGCTGAATTTTTTCACGCGAAATTAATTAAGTCTGGATCTGGGGTCTGGAATAAAAGTGTATGAATGAAATATCCACAGCTTTTACATAGAGGGTCAGACGATTTATATTTCGATGACGTCATTTGAATACAGTTCATTTTTTTTCGATGAAGATTTAAGTTTTCACGTACAATGCATTATTGTAGTTCTGTGATAATTAAAAAAATATCACAGCTGAATGTATCGCACTTTAGAGATGTTTAAAAAATTGCAATCCAGTTATAAAGTGTTTCATAATCAATGCTTTATGCATGATTAATCTTTCTTGTTGCTAAATGTCGATAGTATTCTGTATTCAGAATTAATATGCTTTTGCTAGATTGACTGAAATTAGAGTTCACTTTGCCAAAATTTAAATGTTTACTATATTTCTCAATAATTATCTTTCAATTTTATTATAACTCTATCAAATAATTTTTTCCTTCATACAAAGGGAAAAACACAAAGGTGTAACGGAAGCGGCCTTTAAAAATTGCAGCAATATTTATGGGTCTTTTTTCTTCGATTTCAAAGAGTTTTTCGTCAACGTTTGAGGATAAAGCATACAGATAAATAACGCCTAGCAATTTATGTAGCATCAGTCTTTACTCCCTATCATCTATTTATTCTCTTCACCCTACCTTTATTCTCCGAGATGAGTTATAGTTATACCAGAGGGGAAAAATCGGTGTATAGTAATGTTTCGTGATGGAATCTAACATTAGATAGAAGCTTCATGACAAAATCTAACTTTTGCGTTAGATGTAAAGTTATGCTTCGCGATAAAAACGACAACTGTTAGGGATCTTTATGTTTGTATTACATTAAATAATTTTTCACAGAAATTTTCACTCCTGTGTTAAGCATTGTTTTAACCGCACTTCCTTTGCTCTGTGAGATCTTTTATGTTTGGACCATAATAGAAGATGGCGTGTAGGGGCTAAAAAGCAGTTTACTAAAATCAAAATCAATTTACTAAAAATCGAACTAAGTGGCTGCTTAGGACTCATATACGGGACCGCTCAATAGTGTCTAGATTATTCAATTTGAAGTTACCTATTCATTTTGATAATGTTATGAAATTTTACTAGTTATGTGAATTAATTCTTCCTTTTTTAAAAGACAAAATAAACTGAAACATATCAAAACATTCATAGTAACTTTACGAGATTCGGGGAGTGCAGCAAAATCCTCTCCATAAAAATAATATTGAGTATTTTCAAATTTTTATGCGCCACTCGCTATCATAGATAGAATCAATAAAAATTCTGATATTTTGAAAAATAATTAAGATCCCTTAAAAATTGAAAATTATTATTTTTTTATATTTTTTCCTGTTTACATCTAGCTGTGGAACAATCACTTTAGTGAATTCTCAGTGGTTAATCTCTAATAAATATTTTAAAGTTTAATAAAGATTGAAATACTGGTGTCAAAACCAAATCCATAATTTACCGACATAACTACTGAAAATTTAGGGAATATGTACTTTAAAATGAATATTAAAAAATTTTACTTGTTTTATGCAATTGAAAAATATCTGTGTCATACATAATAAGACATAAAATCACATCATATTAATTTTATGTAACTTTAAACAAAATAAAAATTGTACATTATGAGGATATTATATACAGCTAGTCCATGGTTTTGCTGAAAACCCATGTTGAAATGTGGTGATACATTTTGATGCTAATCAAATCGACTTATGTGTCAAATTTCGCATTTTTAAATTGTCGAAAATGCTTTATATAATCTTGGTGAATATTTTACTCTAGGGTATAATAAGTGCTAGGGTATAATAAGTGTATAATAAGTTCGCCACCAATGTTACTTAAATCGTAACATACTTTATTTATCAGGATGTCGATTTAATAATATTTTTCTATGAAATTGGAATGTGGATATAAATAAATATATATATGAATTGTGTGTTCTTTAAAGTATCATGATTTATAGTAAAGTCGCGGGAATATCACAAAATGATTTTACAATGTAATTGATATACTTAAAAAAGACCAATATTGCAATTTGATAAAATAGAGCAATATTTCAAATATAAATTTGAAACTTTATATTTAATTCCATAACGTACAAATATATCATGTGAAGAAATATCTTATTTAATACAACATCTTACATAGGAGACTTTACGCGGCAAAATTAATATTTCAGTATGTGAGACAAAAGAAAGACAAAAACGCTATCATAAATTTGAAAAAGTATGACAGTACGAGCGAGTTATGAAGAATAGGCCAGACAAAACATCACCTAAAGTGAAATTAAGTCAGCCATACATTTATGAGCAATAAATGAAAATGGGAAATGGAACGCAGACGCAATCTTATGAGGAGGGGGGCTGAAACTCCTCTGATGACCAACCCGAAACAGCAACATCAGCAAGGGGGAGACAATTCTACTTCCAATAAGGATATCCCCAGCGTACAACTGTCTTAGTATCAAGAAGTGCATTATTCTTTGTGCGTAGGATAAGAAAAAATGAGCAATGTACAAAAGCGCAATTACTGCATTATTTGGGCTTGCTCAAGTTTTATTTAACTGTTTCAGTAGTTCAACTAATAGAGAGTAGAGTGTCTAGTATGCTCTTTTTTCCAACCGCATCGGGCCATTATTTTTATAGAAATTGTGAGACCAGGTGGCAATTATGCAGTTTTCAAATTTACGGCTATGTACAACGAAACAAAGCGCAGACTAGGCGCTATTTTATGACAGTCGCGGTCCAAAAGGTCATGACCCCAATAAATTCAGTTCACATAAATTGCAGGTATGGTTGAGGCAAAAATATCCTTGAGACCAAGGCTTAAACCAAGCATTATTGGATAATCAAGTAGCCAATCAAGCAGTGTTGCTATATTGCACTGAGGAGTAGCCAATGAGAGATACGGAAGGCGTTTAGGAACTCGCGCAAAGAAATAATGGTGGGTTATTCCGGCCATGATAGTAATGTACGACTATTCGAATCAAGGTCACTTCAATTAAGAATAATAATTCAATCCTAAGATTTATTTATTAAATTTAAAGATAAACCAACTCCAGTGTTCGATTCCTTTCACCACATTAATATAAAATTTAGTTTCATAAAAAGTGTTAATCATGATTCAACTGTAACATATAAAAGAATTTTGCTTTGGAATAATAAAACTGATCTTTATACTTGTATTTCCTGAAAAATATATTTTCCCTTAAAATATAATTCACAATTTTTAAATAAAATTATTAATAAAATTTTGTTTTTTATACTGAATATTAATGTTTCAATTAACTAATGAAGTTATGACATTCAGTCAAGACTGAAAGAAGGAAGTAGTTATAAAAAATTTCTGTTACAATTTCTAAACTAATAAAGATTAAAGTATAAAATGTTGGATGTTAAAAAGAAGTTTTATACGTGATGGCAATAAAAAGTATCTACTATTATTACTTAAATAAAGAAGAATATAGTATATTGCTGCTCATTTCGGAATTAATTTAAGCATTTGGCAAGAATGCAAAATTTGTTTCAACAAAACTAAAAAATGAAAAAGTATGCTAGATTCAAATAGCAGTCATTTAATGAAAATTGAGGCCATAAATATCATCATAATTGCCATAAAAAGTTCCAAAAATGGGTTTTGAATTATTAAACAATATAAAATACATTTTATACTAAATATTTCCTTTCATAATAAATAATTCTTATTAAAAGCTTTTAATAAATTTTATTATTTATAATAAATGTATTAAACGGGAATAAAAAAAGGTTTTCATTACTATTTTATATTTTATCTTTAAAAAATCTGTATTAGTTATCAAATTATAATACATTTTTTTAAGATTTTAGATAATTCTGTGAGACTAGGAGGCAACTTATGCAGTTTTGATATTTAC
The DNA here is from genome assembly GCA_951213105.1 of Amaurobius ferox. Taxonomy (NCBI): domain Eukaryota; kingdom Metazoa; phylum Arthropoda; class Arachnida; order Araneae; family Amaurobiidae; genus Amaurobius; species Amaurobius ferox. The sequence continues at coordinate 15,424,213 of OX578135.1, forward strand.
GACTATTTACGACAAAACAAAGTACAGACTAGTAGGTGCCGTTTATGACAGTCTTGACCCGGAAGGTCATGACCCCAATAAATCCACATCACATAAATTGCATGTGTGGTTGAGGAAAATATCTCCTAGGGCTAAGATTTAAACCAAGCTTCATTGGAAAATCAGATAGCCAATGAGGCAATAATTCTACATCGCACTGAGGAGCAACCAATGAGAGCGCGAAGGGCGTATCTAGACCTCAGGGAAAATGATGTGGCGACAAGCAGGCAATTTAATGAATATTCAGACAATATCTGTCCAAGAGTGTTGAGGTATTCAACAAGAACGATTATCCAAAGGAAATGAAAGAGAGTCGTGAATAAAGGAGATTGTCCAGAAGAGAGTTGTGTTTTCAAGCAATGTAGTGGTTAATTTGAATATTGAGAATGTGTTAGAAAAGAGAATGCTGATACAAATGTCAGAAAAGAAACGGCAAATATTCCAAGCAAGCTGAGCAACAAACAAGACAATTAGAGTTATGTTCAAGTCTGCGTATATAATATATCAATTATTAATTTTGGAATAATATTCTAAAGACTTGATCTCACACATGCATTTGACTCCTCCTTAAGCGTTATTAAAATTAATGTAATGCTAATCATAACAAAAAGATGAGTGAGTAAATAATAATTTATTTTAAAAGTTAAAAATGTGGACTGAAATCTGCAGTGTTTTAATTAATGATTATGTTCAGGAATTCATGCAAAAAGGTAATGGTGGGTTATTGGGCAACAATGTAATGTACAAATTTTCAATTCACGATTACTTCAATTAAATACATTAATTTAATCCACAAAATAGGATTATATTTATAAGAGAAATAAAAGGCAATCTAATGTTATTTTTATTTAGCACCAGAAATAATTTTGCATAAAGCTAATCATGTAAAACTTCTGTAAATATTTTTGATATAAACTTAAAAAATGGGAGATGTGCACCCCCAATATTGTGCTAACAACCTCCATAGTATTTAACATTAAAAAGTAAAACAAGTTTTTGTTTTCACTATTATCGCTTTTATACGCGTAGGGTTAAAATTGCTCTCTGTAGACATTCTATATAATTATTTTTGAAATTATATATAATTGTTTGTTTTAATTAATGATTATGTTCAGGAATTCATGCAAAAAGGTAATGGTGGGTTATTGGGCAACAATGTAATGTACAAATTTTCAATTCACGATTACTTCAATTAAATACATTAATTTAATCCACAAAATAGGATTATATTTATAAGAGAAATAAAAGGCAATCTAATGTTATTTTTATTTAGCACCAGAAATAATTTTGCATAAAGCTAATCATGTAAAACTTCTGTAAATATTTTTGATATAAACTTAAAAAATGGGAGATGTGCACCCCCAATATTGTGCTAACAACCTCCATAGTATTTAACATTAAAAAGTAAAACAAGTTTTTGTTTTCACTATTATCGCTTTTATACGCGTAGGGTTAAAATTGCTCTCTGTAGACATTCTATATAATTATTTTTGAAATTATATATAATTGTTTGTTTTAAGGCTCTATTTGTATATTGAAATTAAACTTAACATAGTAGGTGGAAGCAAAATTTAAAATATAAATAAATAGATAAAATCAATTTTAGGCATTTTTATGTTTTTTTTAAATGGTGTCTTTAAATTGATTCCAATAAGAAAAAATCTGATGTGGGCAACACATGACTTTCCTTATATAATGTAATGCATTTACTACTTTTACAGTAAAAAAATAGGTTTTTCTTATAGTAGATACTTACATTCTTTCCAAGATATTAAATTTTCGACAATTAGTCGCAGTTTTCATTGATTTAGCATCATTTTTATCCATTTGGCGAGATCTTCGTTAATTTGGCAACATTTCAAAAAGTCGCCAAGTTGGCGAAATTCGGCCAAATTCGTCGTCAAAATCTCGCCAAGCGTTATGGACGAAGAAATAAGTTATTCTTACAGCAGATGAATGACTATTGGCGTTCAAATACAAAAGTATTTCTCAACGTATCTTTTTCCATGAATGGAACGAGCTAGATCTACGAGAATGATGTCACCCAATTTATCGCATGGTATTACATATGAAAAGTGAACATGTTTCTCAATAGGAAATATTTTTTTTATTTTATATGACTTTTTGATAATTTTTTTGAAGAATGTGCAATATATCGAGAACGGTTTATGTTAGCGTTCTAAAATGTATGTCAATCGCTTTCTAATGAAAAATTACATAAGAAATGTCTATTTGCGTAACTTTATTAGCGGTTTTGATTTTTTGACAACATTTTCAAAATTTCACTCGAAAATTTAGGGGGTTCTGAACATTCGATTGCGTATAAAAACAATAGACTTCCAGTGTTTATGGATTGTGATTTTTGTACTAAATTCCGATCGAATCGTTGGTCAGTTATCGTCTCCACAGTCTCACTGACTGACACACACACATACTTTCAAAAATACACACACACATACACACATACTTTCAAAAATACACACACACACATACATACTTTCAAAAACACAGTATAGCGTATGATGAAATAATGGGGATTCGATCGAGGGGGATTCGATGGGGATTCGATCGAAAATTTGATCAAGTTTCAAGGGCTCTTGAACTCACATCGAACTTTTTTTGAGGTGGTGTATGTGTATGTGTGTATATGTGGGCATATGGGGATTTTGAGCTGTGATGCTATTGTACCCTACGTGCGATATATAGTATATGATCAAATATGATATCGAACAGTTTAGATGTTTACGAACGACCAATTAATTTGACAGGATATCGTTTCATGGATAAATCATTTATATGTTTCGATTTTTTTATGGAGTTTATATCTACATGAAATATAAGACTGGCTACCTAAATTTGGTCCGCTTCTCTTCGGTGGTTTCCAAGATACGGAGGGTCGACGTCTGCACACCCACCCACTTACCCATAGACCGGCAAAATTCATTTCTCGTATCTAGGGACCACACCGATGTATACTACGTGACAGTGAAAATGAGACACCAAGAAGGAGTGGGCAGAAAATGATGACAATCGGCAAACACAAAGAGAAGCAAAGAACAATAAGTGATGTTTATTGCAAGATGATACACCTATACACTGAGAGTTAACACTGGCTGATGAGTTGGTTGCAAGACCACCGCGGGCGGCGATACAGGCAGCAACACGTCTAGGTACAGAGTCAATGGGTGTTTTGGGGTGTCCTTAAGGATAGCTGTCCATTCCCTGTCAACCATTTAACAGAGTTCGACTTCTAAACGCGACGGTGGAAGAGCCCGCAAGCGACGTCCAATCACGTCCCAGACGTGTTCGATTGGTGAGAGATCAGAGGAGACTGGTGGCCAGGGAAGCATCTGGGTACCTTGCAGGACATGTTGGCGGAAATGCGTGCCGTATGTGACCGAGCGTTATCCTGCTGGTAAATGACATTGGGCACCCCTGAAAGAAGCGCAGTGTCACCGGCCCCAGCGCGTCATGCACGCATCGTTGTGTCGCCATAGTGCCCTCAATACGGACCAGAGGTGGCCTGCTATCGTAAGCGATGGCGCCCCAAGCCAAGATGCGTGTTGTCGCGCAGTGTGGGTTCCACAGATTCGACCGGATAGGACCTGTCACCACTTCGGCATCAGGCTCGTACACGGCGACTGTTGTTGCTAAAACAGATGCGTGACTCGTCTGAGAACACAACCCTGTGCTAGTCCACGAGGCTCTATCCTGACACCATTGCAAACGGAGGTGTCTGCGATGTTGGGTCAATGGAAGTCTTCATAACGGGCGCCATGAGTGCAGCTCGCTGGCGACGAATCGGCGGATAATGGTCCTGGTCGGTGCGTTGGTCCACGCGTGCTGACGTCGCTCTGGTCGTACTTGCACGCCCTCAAACGTGTCACATTCTCTTGCTCCATCCCTCTACGCCACAACTGGTGCACCCTGGATGCGTGTAGGTGGATGTCCGCTGAAATTTAACGTATGGATCTACCTGCTCTTCAGAGTCCAATCACCATACCCCTCGTGAAATCGTCTTTCTTCTGGAACTGTCTCTGTTGGCGACGAACTGGCATTCTCTGCTACTACATGTTTCTTCAGAAACACAAAAAATTGCAAAATGATTGTCCTAGCAGACAGAGCGGAGCGACTGTTGCCGATTCTGTAGGTTCCTTTCCTTACACCTCAATGTACGATGGAAAGTTACGCATTTCGTATCATTTACATAACTCGGTGAGCTCCGTCTACTCTGAAATTTGCGTATTTTTCTGCCCATTTCTTCTTGCTGTCGTTTTTCACTGCCCTTTAGTGTATTTACAGTGAAAAATCAACTTGGAAATATTTATCTGCAACCATACTTTTCTTAGTTACATTGGTTAAATTTAAAAGTCTACTTTAAAATCTACTGCTAAAATATTAAGAAAAGTGGTACGTACATGTCGCACATTTACTAATCACTATGTTTTTCTCCAGTTCAGCGTGGGGAAAGTAATAGCTATTTGATACTTTGAAATATCTACTCTTCTGAAGCATTCTAGAATGCAAAAAGATTTGCAAAGTATTGTTTTCTTCCCGAGTTCGGTGTGTTTTTCGATGACCCTTCCCCTCTTTTCCCGTCACTCTCGGGTTCAATGCCGTAATATTTATGTACACGTCTACCCTTAAATTTTTGCCTTTTTTTTCTCGAAGAGAATTTTACTCTTCTATTTAAAATTACGAGGCTCAAATGATCTTAAGTTGGAACTCATCCTAATCCAAACCCGAGAGCACTGCTCCGATTCTCAAAACTGTATTTATGCTAAAATCTTTTAACTATGATTTCCCAACTTCTCACGAGATGCAGCTTAAAGGCTGATCTGGGTTCTCCCTAATTGGTTTCCTTGAGATCCCTGAGAAAGTATTGTTTGCAAAAGTAATTTTAGTTAAATTGGGTTTTTCTCTCAGCTTCATTGAAATTTAACTACCGTGTAAACTATATAGTCTTCTATTAATTTCGCACCCTTAATCGTTATTTGAGCTACGATTAATTGGAATTTCAATATTCTTCCATTTATTATCCATTTAGAAAATAACACAAGTGTTCTATGTGTGACAATTTCAAACTAATGGAAGTCTTAATGCCCCCGATTCAGACTTAAATCGTCGATTTTCGTAATTTTTCGGGAACAGTCACAATTTTTCCTCGTCTGGAAAAACGCCAAACTGTTTTGTCGTAATATCAATATTCGCCGAACTTGAATGATCGTTTTGCATGAAGCGCCATTTCTTTAACTGCTTTTGAAATACGTTTTTTTAGAAATTTCCACTTTGCTTGTATTGTAAATCCTGCGTTAAAACATTTCACTGATATGGTGGACCATTTTTCTTCGAGACCTGATATATGTGTTTTAAACGTCAAAAGAAATTCAGTGTGTTATACTAGCTGCATCCGCTAAGAGAAGAATTACAGCCAGACACACACATATACGCACACAAATACCTCAGGTTTACCGTATTATGATTTTCGACACGATTCCATTACTTTCCCTCTACATTACTCTTACTGTAGAGAAAAAAAAGAAAATTAAAAAATTATGGCATTCGCAATTACCAACTGAATTAAACAGAAACCTCTTAGAAATATGAGCAGCACAATTATGCCATATATTAGAATTTTTCTAGAAACTAGAGTCTCTTAGATTAATAGAAATTACAGAGTCTATAGATTCTTTGAGTGCTCGAAATGGAAAGATCCATCAAAAAATAGAATTGGGATTTTTGACACGATTCCAATACTTCCCAATACATTACTCATACTGTACGGAAAATAATAAAATTAAAAAAATATGGCATTCGCAATTACCATCTGAATAAAAAAGAAACATTTGAGAAAAATGAGCAGCACAGTTGTACCATATATTAGAAGTTTACTAGAAACTGGAGTCTATAAGATTATTAGGAATTAGAGAGTCTATACAGGGTGTCCCCAAAAGATTGAAACGCTCTTTAATTCTTTACCTGTTGGAAATAAGTGGGCAATGTAAATTGCAAAAATGTTGAAAGTAAGGTAGGAAATAAGACTACGGTAATGAAATAGTCCTCCCATTAATTTTCAAAAAGTTACACTTTTTAAATTTTTATACGACCCCCTTAGACAATTTGGCCAATCAGAAAATTTTGTTGGCTATTCTTCAAGTCTAAGTATTGAAAATTAATGCTATATTTATTTGAATTTTATCTAAAAATGTATGAAAACTTTGAAAATAAGGCGATCTATAGTGATCAAAGATAAAATATTGTCTTACATACGGCAATTTCTATGTTAAGAGAACTATAATACAGATAATACTATAAATGTGCAACATTTTTATGCTTCGATATGAAACGAGTTTTTGAAATTCAGAATCTGCATTAGGTGCTTAAGCGTCACACTCAATGACCACCGTGTTATCACGGCTAAATGGTCCACGCTTCGGTTGCTAAATATACAAATGATATAATTATCAACCGCCTATCTATTAAGATATTTAGTGACAACTAGCTATTTCGTCCATACGAAGTAGAGATGGAAATGGTTAGTAATAAATATATCAAGATTTTATCTCTCGTTGCATTCATTAGCTATAATTTGGACAATGTTCGACATTATACGTTGTATATCTGTATTTATTACTGATTTAAAATAATATTTAACTACTAGAACAAATTATCCTCTGTTTTCCGGGTCCTGAATAAACGCTCGCTACTTAAAATAGTACATTTACAAATAGCATCACTCATTTTCCAAATCGCCTCAGTTTCCAAATTAATTTCATTTGAAATCCCCACGCATGCGAAATCCCTAGTTTAAGCGCATGCGCAATCACATGAATAAAAGTTCACGTCTCCGCAATCGTGGAAAGTAAAAAATAACTAATAATAATAAAAGAAACTATCCTTTTCGTAGTTAAGAAGTCAGGGCTTAAACCCCTTCGTGAGTTGGACATGCGCAGTCGAGCGATAGAATAATCCACAGGAATTCATTGTGAGACGAACGAGATCAATATTCTTAATTTTTTTCCGTTTGCATAAAAATCACAAAAAATAAAATATTGTATTAATTTAAAAATATGATTGTTAAAATTCGAAGTTACATACACAACGTTTTCCCAAACTCCATATGCTAATCTTAATTTTTTGGATACGACAAAACAAGTATCGCCTAATCTATTAAAACAAATATTTCAAATGTTGAAGTACTTTGAAAGGATAAATATGAAGGAATCTCCCTGTGAATTTGCTTTAAACATCGTTGGAAAGAACCTTACTCAATCATTCCGCTGGTGTGTGGATATAGACTTTGTGGCAAACCTTTTTGGTCGCTAAAGAACCAATTTGTGTCCCTCAACATCGTGCATCCCTCAACGAAACATCCCTCAACATCGTGCTAACATATAAAATAACTAAAACACTAATTCAAAATAATAAAAAATCTCGCTGAGATTCATCCGTTGCTCCTGGGTTCTGAAGTACCCGTGTACCAGATTTAATGGGTGCATTTTTCACTACAGTCGCCACATACACATACACACACACACCCTCACACACACACACACATGTATATACAGATACACACAGATACACACAGTCACATACACATACACACATATACACACATGTACACATACACATACACACTAATATATACATACACACATATACACATGAACAAACACATTTTTACTCACAAGCACATACACACACATACACACACATACACACACATACACACACATACACACACATAAACACACATACACACACATAAACACACATACACACACCATACATACATGCACACACACGCACACACTCAAAAATACACAAACATATTCTTTTATCATGTTAGATTTAATATGTGACAATTTTTGTAATGAAAACCGTATTGTCCCCAATTCAGGCTACGTTGTCGACTTTCATAATTTTCCGGTAGTAGTCTTTTTTTTTCTCTTTGGAGAAGAGCCAAAGTCTTTGAAGCAACATCAATAACCCATGAACTTGAAATATCGCTTTGCATGAAGCCATTTCTTTAACTGCTTTAGAAATAAATTTTGGGAATTTCCACTCTTACATTGTAAATCCTACAAGCGAAATCAATTACTCATCGCATTGAACGTTTTTCGTATTCGAACATATTTTGCGTAACTGACAAAACAAGTTAATACATGTTTTACAAATGATATAAATGTTTGAGTTTTTTTAATATACTTCAACAAATGAGGCCATATTTATAATTCATAAATCCGGATTTGAAAACCTATATTTTCGTTTATCGAAGACTAGAAAACGTACCCGCCTTTGTTCGGGATTTAAAATGTGGCGTAGCCGTGTGTATATCCATTCGACAGTATTTCTTATTTTGTTTTTGTTATAAGCAAGAGTATTGTTAGAACGTTCTTTGGATTCCACAAATTCACTTTTAGTTCCGGCGCAATTTTTATTAGATATTTATATCTTATATTCCGGGCACCTCCGGAACGTTCCGGAAAATATCTCGGAAAATATCTCCTCCGTTGCCTGAGTTTTGCGATGAAAACCTTTGATAACAATCACGCCAAAAATCCTAGCGAATTTAATAAAACCAAAGAATGCTTTAACAATACGCGCCGTTTGGAGCAGCAATAATAAAGACATAATGTAGGAAAACAGTTTCTATTGCAAGAATTGTTTAAATAGGGTAGAACACCGTGCAATAATAAATTAAATGTTGTGCTATATTTTTTTTAAAAATTAAATAAATTAATTTTTTATATAGTCTCTATATCGAAAAAAGTTATGCTACAAAATATTGCCCATATTCATTTAGTTGATTTAAAGTAATTTTGGATCTCTGTAGAAAATTAGGACGGAATAAATTGTCGAACTCCCTGACTTACACCCGTTTATCGTGACTTCTCGATACGTTTATAAGCACAGCAATTCGTGAATTCAGGGGTCATTCACATACTGAAATTATTCACAAAATCATATAGTAGGGTTTTCAATCGATTTTCTCACCAGTTTGTTCATGAAACTATTAAGGTCATTCTGGTTAAAATTATGTTAACCCTTAAATAAAGTAATAAAAAAAACTGATAATAGTTATTTTATTGGTTTGTTAGATGTTTTTCTAACAAAATCTATGGGGGGAAATAATATCCAATTTTTGAAATCGGTTGTAGAGCGCTTGCCTTTGGAATTAAAAGATCGGTTTCATTCACTATCATAATCATCTCGCTGAGTTCGGTATTACTAAACAGAGCAATAATTTAAAATCTAGTTAGTCATCGAAGTTGCTTGGTTGCTTTAATGAAAACTGCGAATTGCCGTAAAGATGACGTAATATATGTACTGAAATATTTACATAAAATAAATTCGAATAAGTAGTAAAACATTTAGTAACTATTTGAAACCGAAACTAATTTCTGGGTTCCCTCTTATTTTCCAATGAAGATGTTAATCAATGAAAACCATGTCATATTTGATTGTGTTACAGCCTAATTTTTGTCAGTTTCACTATAGTGTGGATAACAATTTTGCAATTGAATATTTTACGATTGAGGAGTTGTATAAAAATTGTTTGTTTCTTTCAGTTTCTTTTTACATAAGTATTGCAAATCATTTAAATTACTATTTCATAATCCGCTATCGTATTTAAAAAGTTTTTGAAATTGGGGCAATCTGTCTCCAACTAACAGTTTAAGAAAACTCTCGCTAATTTTTTTTAATTCTTTGTATATAAAATTTGGCGTATATCTACAAACAAACACGCTAAACATTTTTTTCGAGATTCAATTCAAATCAATACCATTAAATCTTAAATTAAATAAAGTACAACATTTAAAAACAGTAACGTTTTTTGTAAAACTACGATAATATTAAAGTAAAATAATATATTACGCTTTAAACATGACTTATTAATATGTATATTTACAATATATACTGATGAACAACTAATCTGATTTAATATAACTACTAAGCAATTTTCTGAAAAACATTATGTGCAGCATGTTACTCCTGTATTTTAAAGAACTTATAGTGAACAAGTCTCTGAGATAAAAAGAAGAAATATTTATGTTGAAAAACCCATTGACCCTACATTAAAAATACCCGAGGAAGCTATTTCAAACGTTTCGAAGAGCGTGGACGAAATCCAGATAATACATACGATGTTACAAACACCGATGATGCTGAATACTCTGGTCGTTCAAAATCGGCAGATGTTCCGGAAAACATAAAAAAAGTCCACAAAATAGTTTTGAAAAACCGTAAAGTGACATTGTGTGAGATAGCTGGCACCTTAAAAATATCAGAAGGTAGTGTGTTTAAAATTTTACACGAAAATTTGAGCATGCGTATGTTGCTTTCGAAGTGGGTGCCGCGTTTGCTCACACCGGACCAAAAACAACAACGTGTCGTCGATTCAGAGCGCTGTTTGAGCGAGATAAGAAGGATTTCTTGCGTCGGTATGTGACAGTGGATGAAACATGGATCCATTACTATACACCTGAATCAAAAAGATCGTCAACAGAGTGGACAGCAGCCGGTGAAAGTCGTCCAAAGCGGCCCCAAACCCAAAAGTCAGCTGGCAAGAGTTATGGCAACCGTATTTTGGGACGCGTATGGTATTTTCTTCATCGACTACCTTGAGCAAGGTAAAACTATCAATAGCGAATATTACATGGCAATATTGGATCGATTGGGTGTAGAAATCAAGAAAAAACGGCCTCACATGCAAAAGAAAATGTGCTGTTCCACCTAGACAATGCCCCGTGTCACAAGTCGGTGAAAACGATGGTTAAATTATATGAATTACGCCTTCGAATTGCTTCCTCACTACCGTACTCTCCAGATCTGGCCCCCAGCGACTACTGGCTTTTTGCAGACATCAAAAAGATGCTCCAGGGAAAGAAATGTGGCTCAAATGAAAAAGTGATTGCCGAAACTGAGGCCTATTTTGAGAGCAAAGACAAATCGTTCTACAAAAAAGGCATCGAAAAGTTAGAGGAGCGTTAGAATGAATGTATCCCTCTTGAAGGAGAGTATGTTGATGAATAAAGTCGAATTTCTAAAAAAAGAATTATTTTTCTTAGTTAGACAGGAGACTTATTGAATGGGCCATGTATATATTGATAATTTTAGAGTGACATTAAACATAGAGTTTTGCACTTAGAAATATTTAACTTAAGTTTATTACTTTCCTACCAAAGATACATCAAATCAAACTACACTAAATTGAAACGGCAATTTCAGATAATAGTCAGTAGAGTTAATGCAGTTATATAATGTTAGATCATCAGCAAATAGGAAACATCGCAAAAAATGTAGCATATTGAACATACCATTAATAATATTAAATAGGAACATATAACAACGGTCTTAGATTAGATCCTTGAGGAACAGCAGATTCATTCGTGAAAAAATGTGAATGATACGGATGAACCACAATGTACAGATTATCTATTAGTTGAAAGATAAGATTAGTTAAAATATAAGATAGATGTTAAGATATGTTAGTTAAAATATAAGATAGATATTAAGATATATTAGTTAAAATATAAGATAGATGTTAAGATATATTAGTTAAAATATAAGATAGATGTTAAGATATATTAGTTAAAATATAAGATAGATGTTAAGATATATTGAGTTAAAATATAAGATAGATGTTAATATATAGTAGTTAAAATATATGATAGATGTTAAGATATATTATTTAAAATATAAGATAGATGTTAAGATATATTATTTAAAATATAAGATAGATGTTAAGATATATTAGTTAAAATATAAGATATATGTTAAGATATATTAGTTAAAATATAAGATAGATGTTAAGATATATTTGTTTAAAAGTATACAGTCCAAATGTTGTCAACATTATGATGCATAACATGGTTCTTTGTTCCTATTGCTGGTGTCGTCATTGCAGGCACCATATTGTAATCTGAAAAACGCGTAAAAACTGCAAACCGGTCCATGTATGTCTTTATTTGCAAAAGTAACGCGAATAGAACTAATGTTATTAAAAAAAATATTTATCAGCATATTTTGTACTTTAGCAGTTTCTGGTTTAATGCAAAAAATACTTTAAGTAATCACACCGTTGAAAATTTTAGTCATTCTACAAAGATCGAGTTGCTAATAGCGTTTTCTATTTCAAAATCGATTACAAACTATCGATTTTGACTTCCGCTTCATGATTTATAGAGGTCAGTAAAAATGATTTGATAAATGGGAAGATTTGCTGCAGCAAAATCTTTTTTATTTTGTAATTATTTTGAAGTGAAATTGTGGTATATGGCGGATCATTTTTCTATCACGTATATCCCTCGTGTAAACATCGGTGTCATTAATTCCTTGGAAAGATTTTAGTCTTGTCAATTCTGTTTTATTTACTAGTATCAGATTATTTTCTATCCATTTGATTATGTCCATGAAAGGAATTAAAAAAAATGCATATAATGACTTTTTTCTTCATTGTCCTTGAGCACGTTTTGATGTTATTTATTATAATTAATTATCTATATAAATAAAATTGAAAATCTCTCTTTGTGTGTGTGCATTGTGATTCTTTTTGTTGTTATTTTGTATTAGTTGGTACTATATTATCATTATGGACATTGTGCTAAAATTTGCAAGAAATTGTATGAAAATTCGTTGAGATAGCAATACATTTTCGGGTTTAAAAGAAAAATGTTGATATTCTAAGCATTTTTATTTATTTGTTTCGCGAGAATGATATTAGTTCAAAATAGACGATTTGAAAATTGAGTGCCGTTATCTGCATCTGTATTATTTAAGTAGCAGGCGCTTATTTATTGGAAATATAAAAATTCAGTTGTTTGCGGAAGATATAGCCCTTATATAAATTGGTCTAATTATCCTGTGATTGCTGAAATTAAGATTTAGATTGTTTCAATCGGGTGATTGTAACGTAGAATGTAGAGTTTGCGCAAGTGACGGGTTTCAATTTTGTGATTTGGGAGGAGGGAGCGTATCAAGACTGTTGCGCCGATGTACACGGACTGCATGCAATTTTCACTGTTATTTATAAGAAAAAAAAGTATTTATTTTGTTATTTCATATAACTACCCTGATTTAACCCTCTGGCAAAGCCAGGTACTATTCTATTCTGCAGGTTTATTGTCAATGGAGTATTTGCCATTTTACATAAAATGCCACAAAAATTATTTTTAACACCTTGACTGCTAACCAACACCGAAATATATTTCACACCTTATATAGACATTATATACACTTTCTGTACAAAATTTAAAAAATGCATTTTGAACGTCCAACATTCCCGTGAATTCCTAGGGCTCTCGTCTTTTCTTCTACAATTGAGTAGAACCATCAATTTCCCTAAACTAAATTTTTCTAAAAAAAATGCATTTTAGCTAATACATAAAAAAATCCCCATACTATGATAAATGTAATTGTTCGAAGCACATGCTCGAACTTTCACGATAATTTTTATAAAACTCAAAGACACGGTTATGATATAAAAGTCGATAAATCCTTAAAACAATTTTTTTCCAGAAATATCTTCCTTAAACTAATGTCAGAAACATAGACTTCTGCATTTTAAAGAAAAAATAAACCAAAGAAAGAGAATAAAATATTGGATTTTCGAGACAATAATTCCGCATTTGAAATATTTATTAGAAAAATGGTCTTAAAATATGTTTGAATGAAAGTTTGGAATAAGAAAAAAATATATGTAATGCTTCCATATATCAATGCGTTTAGAAATGATTTCTATGGAATGAAATATTTATGAAGACAGTCCAGAAACATTTCCTTGTACAATAAAGAAATATGCTTCGGGATGTTCATTCGGTGTGAAGAGAAAGTATCAATTCTGTCTCTGTACCATGCATTTTGTTGATTAATAATTCATAACGAACGATTGAGATTGTTAGAGTTTTATAAATTTTGTTTGCTAAGAAATATCTGAAATCATGCACAAAAAAGTGTATCTACAAAATTATTGCTATTGATGCAATCAATCATATCCAAAGATTTGTTACACCAAGGAGTTAGACAAATATATCGGTAGCATATTTAATATATTAAGCATTTTAACTACCAGAAATTTATTTAAAAATGAAAATTTAGGAATTTACTATGTTAAAAAGTTTATAGAAATCAACAAGATATTTTTAGAAATGTATGAAGGTTATGTATGACAAATTTTCTAATAAATTGACAAGCTAATATATAGAAACTGTAAATTTGATATCATACGTGTATAATATTTAAGTTTCCATTGGATATAAGTAGTATTTCAATTAATTAATTAATTGAATTTATAAATGTAGTAATTATTATTTTTTACTTCAGTTATCTTTATAAAATGTATTATTATATTTTTATATTTATTTTGTTTTAATTTATTTCATGCGTTATTTATTATTTTACTTTAAATTATGTACATTTTTTATTTTTACACTCAGGTTTTGCATTTTGTTCTATAAGAAATTATATATTTTTTTAATATTATTTGTATTTTATTTAATTTAATGTTACTTACTTTATATTAGATGCATTAATTATTAACATAAAATAAATGTTATTGCACTTCATATTTAATTCATTATTTATTAACATTAATGTTTTTATATTATATACAATTGTTATTATTTCCTCAAATGTTTTCCATTTCATCTATAATAATAATAATAAGAGAAAAGTTATATTCTTATGAGAATATATAAGTGAATATATATAAAATCTAAGCAACACACACAGCTACGAAATTCGGTACAGTAATAATTTAAGTCAAGCCACATGACACTATAGAGCAAGTATTTTTAAAAACTGAATAACTTTTCAAGTTATTTAATGAATCACTGTAAAAAAATTTTAAGGCATATCCGTTTTTTAGCAGTCGAAAATATCATAACAGATCTTTTCTGTAACATAATCGTATAAATCAAAGAGAATACTTTTGAGCTTTGAATGAAATACGTAGTAAGAATAACCGAATTTCATGGAATTTCAAACTGACTTATGGAACCATGCTTATGATAACATAAGAATATAAAATTATGTGCTTTAAATAACAAAATCACTACATTTTATATTTATTTCC
Source organism: Amaurobius ferox (assembly GCA_951213105.1). Taxonomy (NCBI): domain Eukaryota; kingdom Metazoa; phylum Arthropoda; class Arachnida; order Araneae; family Amaurobiidae; genus Amaurobius; species Amaurobius ferox. The sequence continues at coordinate 15,439,328 of OX578135.1, forward strand.
TCATACTATAGAATACAGTATAGGGAGAGTATGGTTTTCACAAGCATTTTTTATTTCGAGATTTTGATGCCAATATAAGTATTAGGAACTCTTGAACACGGCTTGAGTATTTTAGAATGATGTCCGTCTGTCTGTGTGTTGTCAATTTTTCGTGTATACGATAGTTGCCATAAATTTCAGTGGATTTTCAAAAAACTTCATAACCGGCTTTGTTATCACAAAATCTAGAACTAGGTAGACTTTTTTATTAATTAGAGCGAAAACTTGTAAAATTTCGAAGAAATTTTATATTTTTTTAACATGGCAGCATGGGACAAAATTGAACATAATCAAGAATTAAAGGGTTTAAGGATCAATGATCACGATACTTAATAGTTTCAATCATTGTTGTGACAAACTTCCGCGATCCAACTTGTTTACGTACCTGACGTCATTAGCCCCCTTGGGGCAAGTTACCCCGCACTGGGGTATATTGTTAAGTAATATTGATTTTTATTTGGAGCGAAAACTTCGAAATTCTATAATTTTTTAATAACGCAACATAAGACAAAATTTTATATAATCATGCATAAAATTTATATCTCAATAGCTTAACAGTTTCAATTACTGTAGTGAAAAAATAGCTGCTGTATAATCTCTGTGTCCCCGACATCATTAGCATTTTCGGGGACGCAAGTTATCCCCCCGAGGAATACATTATTGAACTTGGTATCAATCGACATATTTGTTTAACAAGCAGTTTTAAATGAATGATAACGTGCTATAATTAGGATCATTTTGATCAATGATACAGATTTTTTAAATATGTTTTTGCAAAATTTCGCAAAAAATTGCAAGAAAAAAATGAATTCTGGTCTGATAAGGTCGAGTTAATTTTTATAATATAAAATGCTTATGTAATAAATAGATGAGTCTGAAATTACATAATAGGAATAGGTGTCAGATTAAATTACTACAAAATGAAATAATTTGAATGTATCTACAATTGATTTGCCATGAAATGAAATATATAAATGAGTCTCAAATGAATGCAAAATGAAAAATATATAAATTATTATAACATTAAAATAATATAATGTAAAATAGTTATAGGAGTCAAAAACTGAATGATTGTAAAAAGAAATAGTCATGTGAATCTAACGCTAAATGAATGTAAAAAGAAATATTTAAATGAGTCAAAAGCTAAAAAATCTGATGTGGGCAACATATGACTTTCCTTATATAATGCAATGAATTTACTACTTTTACAATTAAAAAATGGGTTTTTTTTATAGTAGATAATTATATTCTTTCCAAGATATTGAATGTTCGTCAATTAGTCGTCAGTTTCATTGATTTAGCGTCATTTTTATCCATTTGGTGAGATTTTCGTTAATTTGGCAGCATTTAAAAAAGTCGCCAAAATGTCGCCAAGCGTTATGGACGGAGAAATATGTTATTCTTACAGCAGATAAATGGCTATTGGCGTTCAAATACAAAAGTATTACTCAAAGTATCTTTTCTCATGAATGGAGCTAGCTAAATCCACGAGAATGATGTTACCCAATTTATTGCAGATATTACAAATGAAAACTGAAAAGGTTTCTCAAAAGTTAATATATTTTTTTAATTTATGGGATTTTTTGATAAATTTATTTTAAAAATGCGCAATACCTCGAGAAAGGTTTATGTCAATCGTTTTCTAAGAAAAAATTACATAAGAAATGTCTATTTGCGCAACTTTATTAAAACTTTTGATTTTTTGATGATTTTTTCAAAATTTCACTTGAAAATTTAGGGGGTTTCTGAACATTCGATAACATCTAAAACAATAGGCTTCCAGTATTTACGGATTGTGATTTTTGTACCAAATTTCATTCGAATCGCTCCATTTGTTCGTGAAATATCGTCTCCACAGACTCACTGACACACACATACACATACACACACACACACGCACGCACACACACACACACACACACACGTCATCTCAAAAATGGTAGATTCGTGATCAGAGATGCTTGAAACGTGCTCTCCCGTCGAAAACATGAATTCGGATTTTCTACCCCATCACAATACCCTCCTTAAACATCATGTATATGAGGAAAGCAATGATTGTAGAAAGAAAGAGTTAAATGAGTCTAAAACTAAATAGTTAAATGAAAACTAAATAGTAAACAGAAATAGTTAAATGAAACTAAAGTCAGTGATTGGGAAAATAAATAGTTAAATTGGTTTAAACTTAAAGAAAGTGTATTAGTTTAATCTTTAAATGCTGAAAATTTTAGTAATGAATGTGGATTTAATGTAGTACATATTAGAAAATACTGTTCATCTCACACACCCTACTGCAGTTGAAGATTTTCATTTCATAAATGATATTTCCTGAGACGCATTGAAAAAGCGAAATATTAAAAAAATCTATACACTCCTAAAATATTTTGGAACATTCGATTTAACAAACCTAACAAAGCACTATTTCGACACTTTGTAGAACGCGTTTTTAAACATTCCGGGGTTTGAATGAATAGTTTTATGCCACTTCTTTCAGTATTGTTAAACGAAAACTTATTCGCAAAATATTTTTCAGTTTTTTGTTGGCACCATTCCAGCATATCTGATACAATACCAATAAGTTTACAAGCGAAGAATCATGCTGCATGAAGCCATGGTAGTGATATCTTAGATGCAATTTTTATACCCATGATTTTTAGCTCTCGTACATTGTGAAATTTGAAACGAAAACAATTTATCAAATACTGTGTCATGTTAAAAGTCCACTGATCATCCATACTTTGAGATATTGGAGTAAAATTAATGTTTTTCTTATTATAAAAAGGCATTCCAAACTCATTTCTATTTTGGTACTTAATACAGAACTAGAACAAAATACCTGACGTTTTCCGGATCGTAAATAAACGTCCGTTACTTTAATAATACATAAACTAATCAACACTACTCAATTTTTTTCAATTTATTTCTAAACTGTCGCCAAATTCCCACTCACGCTATCCGCAAAGAAAAAATAAAAAAGTTTTCTGGTATGAGAAGTTCGTGTCAAGGAGCAAACTCCAGTTAAATTTTTAACATAGAATGCTGATCTAATAGTTAGATGAGTCTGAAATGATAATAAAGAGTAAAACTACATTAGTATAAAATGAAATAATTTGAATTTATAATTAAATTACCATAAAATGAAATAATTAAATAAATCTCAATTAACTGATCGTAAAATAAGAAAATCTGATGTGGGCAACACATGACTTTCCTTATATAATGCAATGAATTTACTACTTTTACTAAAAAAAATGTTATTCTTATAGTAGATACTTATATTCTTTCCAAGATATTGAATTTTCTTCAATTAGTCATCATTATCATGGATTTAACGTCATTTTTATCAATTTGGCGAGATTTTTGTTAATTTGGCAACAATTAAAAATGTCGCCAAGTTGGCGACATTCCGATAAATTCGTCGCCAAAATCTCGCCAAGCGTTATGGACGGAGAAATATGTTATTCTTACAGCAGATAAATGACTATTGGCGTTCAAATACAAAAGTATTACCCAAAGTATCTTTTTTCATGAATGGAACGAGCTAGATCCACGAGAATGATGTCACCCAATTTATCGCATGGTATTACATATGAAAAGTGAACATGTTTCTCGATAGGAATTTTTTTTTTTTATGTGACTTTTACATAATTTTTTTGAAAAATGTGCAATATCTCGAGAACGGTTCATGCTAGCGTTCTAAAATTTATGTCAATCGTTTTCTAATGAAAAATTACATAAGATATGTCTATTTGATTAACTTTATTAGCGGTTTTTATTTTTTGGCGATTTTTTCAAAATTTCATTCGAAAATTTAGGGGGGTTCTGAACATTCGATTGCCTATAAAAATAACAGGCTTCCAGTGTTTACGGATTGTGATTTTTGTACCGAATTTCATTCGAATCGGTCCATTCGTTCGTCAGTTATCGTCTCCACAGTCTCACTGACGCACACACACACACACAGACATCACTTCAAAAATGTTCGATTTGTGATCAGGGATGCTTGAAACGTGCTCTCCCGTCAGAAACTCGAATTCGATTTTTCGACTCCGTCACAATAGTTTCCTTATACATTATAAGGAAAGTAAAAATATATAAATTAATTTAACATTTAAGTAGTATAAAATAAAATTGTTATATGTGTCTAAACTTGAAGAAAAATAAAAAAATAGATAGACAATCTAAACTAAATAGAAATAGTTAAATAAGTCTCAACTTGAAGAACGTTTATGAAATTAATCTTTAAATACTATAAATATTAATAATCAATGGTTTTATTTATTGTGATATAAACAAATTGATTTGAATGTTTGGCAATTAAATAATGTTTTTTCTATGAATCATATTAGGAATTACTGCACAACGCACAACCCTATATTAGTTTTATAACTGCAAACGAGTGCATGTAGATATTTCAACAAGCCTTTCCCTTTAAACACGTTTCGGTATTGAAAAAAAGAACTACTAAAGAAGCTATATTCTCTAAAATATTTTGGCACATTCGATTGATCAAACCTAACAAAGCAGTACTTAGACGCTTTGTAGAAAGCGCTTTTAAACATTTCGCAGTTTGAAAGAATAGTTTTATGCCATTTTTTTCAGTATTATTAAAACGAAATATTGTTCATAAAATACTTTCCATTTTTTGGCACCATTCCAGCATCGCTGATACAATACCAATAACTTTACAAACCGAGAATCGTGCTGCATGAAACTATAGTAAAAATATCTTAGATGCAATTTTTATACGCATGATTTTTAACTCTAGTACATTGTGAAATTTGGAGCGAAAACAATTTATCAAAGATGAGTTTTCTGTATTTAAAAATGAATATTATATATATATATATATATATATATATATATATATATATATCCAATGTCGCGGGTTAAACATAAAAAGTGCAGCCTCATGTTAAAATTCCACTGATACTTCGACATGTTGGAGTAAAATTAATGTTTTTCTCGTGATAGAAAGTCATAGGATAGTCGACTTTATGCTGTTTTATACAACACTAGAACAAATTACTTGGCGCTCAGAAACGCTTATTTCTTAACTACTACGTACATTTTTCAACACTACTATTTTTTTAATTTCTTTCTAAACGGTAACCAACTTCCCACGCACGCTATCCGCAAAGAAAAAAATAACATAAAATAAATAAATAAATAAAAGCAAAAATAAAATAAATAAAATAATTAAAATAAATAAATAAATAAGAAAAAATCGTTTCTGGTATGAGGTTGTTGAGTCGAGCGCTGCACGCCAATTAATTTTTGTAATATAAAATGCTGATCCAATAATTAGATGCGTCTGAAATAAATTAATAAAACAAAAATTAAATTAGTACAAAATGAAATAATTTGAATCTAGAATTAAATTATCTTAAAATGAAATAAGTAAATGTGTCTTAATTAACTGAGCTTAAAATAAAAAATATATATGAAAATTAATATAACATTTAAACACTATAAAAATAGTTATATGAGTCTAAATTTAAATGATAGTAAATAACAATCGTTAAAGGAGTTTAAACTTTAAGAAAATTTAATAAATTAATATTTAAATTCTGAAAATTTAATAAGCAATGTTGATATTTATTGTGATATAAACAAATGGCTTTGTTTGGTAATTAAATAATGTTTATTCTAGGTAATTAAATAATGTTTATTCTAGGTAATTAAATAATGTTTATCTAGTTATCCCACACACCCAAATGTAGTTTTATCACTATAAAAATCTGCATGTTTTTATTTCAATAAACTTTTCTTTTCAAGCAGGATATTTCCTAACACACCTAAAAGACAATGCACAGACAAAGCATTATTTTGACGCAGTATCATGTTAAAATTCCCCTAATCATACATATTTTGACATGTTGGAGTAGAATTAATGTTTTTCTCATGATAAAAATATAATAACAATATATTCATAGATAATAACGCGTCTCCTCACCATGCGGCCTTAGTTGACGACTTCCTTCAAACTTAAGATATCCAGCACATGCAGTGGCCTGCCAACTCTCCTGATCTGAATCCAATAGGGCATGTGTGGGATTTGCTCGGGAGACATAATGCAACCCTCCACTACCCACCAAGCTCCATTCTCTGCTCTCCGAGAGACTTGAAACTCTTTGAGCGCACAACTCATTCAAACCCGCATCGAAAGTATGGGAAATCATTGTGCAGCATGCGTGGCTACCCGAGGTTGCCATGCACCGTAATAAACTACAGCATCACATTATTTTAATCATTCTGTTTCACTGAGGTTAACACTCGTATTGTGACCCTTTTCCTTTCAATATTTTCTTTGGAAAATAAAAGTCGTTATTATCCCTGTTTTGTATTGTTTTCTTCTTCTATAACCATATTACACAAGTATACCGCGTTACCTTCCATTCCGATGTAGATTTCCCAAAATTTTTACATAAACAGCAATTATGTTTAACTTCCGGACATAAGTGTTTATATATATATATATATATATATATATATGTGTGTGTGTGTGTGTGTGTGGAAATTTCTGAAAAATCACAAGAAAACTTTTATTCCTTGAAAGTTAATAAATATGGATATCGTTATGATATTTTATATCAAACATATCTACAAAATGAATATTTTTAGTATAAATTTCGTATAATATTATTTACCTCATTAAAACGACTCAAAGTTACATTGTTTGATTGTTAATTAAATGTTCGAAGATTGCAAAAATTGTATCATCTTTGAAAATCATTAATCGTTACCGCGTTGCGTGGCTACTTGAGCTATATTTTTAAATAAAAAAATTATGATGTGGGCATTACATGACTTTCTTGATGTAATGCAGCGAGTTTACTTATTTTACTGTAAAATATGAAGTTCCACGGAACAGTATTTTAAAGTTGAACTGTAGAATATGGCGCCTTTCCGCATGACAACAGGTAAAAGTATTTCAGTGTATCCAATTAACTTATATTTTACTCAATTTTAAATAAAAATTCATCAATATTAATAGCATCCTCTATAAGCAGTATCGTTTATCTATTAAAATGTATTAATAATTCATCAATTAGGCGTCATTTTCCTTAACTAAGTTTCATTTGTGCAATTTTGACAACATTTTCATGTATCTGGGGTTAAGTATCGACAAGTGGGCGATATTTTGCTAGATTATTCATCATGTTCGCTAAATGTATCACCAAGTGTTACAAACAAACGGAGAGGAGAGCATTTCTCATATTATGTACGAGAAAGTATAAGACGTTTTTATCAATTGGGCGTCATTTTCGTCAATTTGGAAACATTTTAGAGAGTCGCGAATTTTGGCGACATCTGCCAAATTTTTGCCAAGTGTTAAGACAGGCGGACGAAGAAGTGGGCTATTCTTATAGTCGATTCTTATGTTCTTTCCAATATATTGAATTTTCATCTTTTAGTCTTCGTTTTAGCGTCACTTATTATCAATTGGTGACATTCTAGTCAATTTTGCAACATTTAAGAAAGTCACCAAGTTGGCAATATTCCACAAAATGTGTCACCATAATTTCGTCAAGCGTTACGAACAGATAAATAGGTTATTCTTATAGCAGATTCTTATGTAATTTCCAAGATATGGAATTTTCATCAATTTGTCGTCATTTTTTAATTTAGCGTGATTTCTTTCAATTTAGAGATGTTTTTATCAATTTAGCGATATTTTCGTCAATTTGGCAACATTTTTGTAATGTCGCTAGGTTGACGATGTTTCGCCTAAATTTCTTCAAGCGTTATGCACGGAGAAATATGTTATTATTATAGTAGATAAACGACTAATGGCGTCCAAATACAAAACTATTATCCAAGGTAACGTCTCTAGTGAATGGAGTTAGATCCACGAGAATGATAATAACAAATTTATCGCATAATATTCCATATGAAGAGTGAACATATTTCGCAATATTTAATATTTTTTTTTTAATTTTATTTGATTTTTTGATAAATTTATTTGAAAAATGTGTAATATCTGGAGAACTGTTCACGGTAGCGATCAAAACTTTATGTCAATCGTTTTCTCATAAAAAAATTACATAAATAATATTTAATTCTGTAACTTTATAGAAGGTTTTGATTTTTTGATAATTTTTTCAAAATTCCATTTCAAAATTTGAGGCTGCTAACACGCACACACAAACATCACCTCAAAATCGTTCGATTCGTGCTCAGGGATGTTTGAAGCGTGCTCTCCCGTCGAAAACCTGAGTTCGAATTTTCGACCCCACCACAATACTTTCCTTAAACATTTTACCATGTATATAAGAAAGTAATAATATATTTTTTAATTTCCCTAAAATGTTTGTGAGATTCAGACAATACTACTTTCAACTCTTCCAATGGAAATCATTTTTGTCACGATACTTTCATTTTCTATTAAATTTAACCAGTTGTAATATCCTCTTTCTTAAGTGACCGGAGAAAAATGGTTGACGTGGCTTTTAAGGCTTACGTGAAACGATTTCGATGAGTCTTCGGTGAATGTACTTTTAAACATGAGTTATGCATGATTTAAGCAGTAAATAGACATGATGTAAGCAGTAAATAAACATAATTTCAGCATGTTAACTATCGAATAAAAAAGCAATGTTTCCAAACCATAAGAGTACTCAATTTTAATAGAATTACAGCTATGTTCATTACAAAGTACTAAATGCATTAAATTGGCTGCTAAGTTCTCAGATTAACCATTTACAAGTGCATGGTTTTTAAAACTCTCTATATGCGATTCATTACAATTATGTTTTTACTTAAAAATTTATTCAAAACTTTATTAATAAATACGATATATACTGCTGCTAATGAATACATATATATTCTGGTAAAATTGTCTGTGATTAGAGTTTAAGTATAAAAGCATTGAAAGCAAATATGAATTGACGATAATACCTCAGCAGCATATGAGGTAGTATATATCCCTTTCGGCTTAAAAAACGAGCTGCAGAACAAAATAAACTGTTATCGTTAAACAACATTAATAGAGAAAATAGTATACTTTCTTCTAATTTTTTCTTCTATCGCCCATTAACTACCTCACATGACTTCGAAAACAGTTGATCAAGAACCCAATCGTTAATGGTGGGGTAAAAAATGGCACATAAAAACAGAAATCTGGATTTCTTGATCAATATCAGAAATTCTCTGCTCAATACTGGGGCTAGAATATCCTTTATCGGCATTTTTCAGAAAATTCTCCTTCATATTTTATTTCTTCGAATCATAGCTCTTGCTTATAAGGCATGAATAAGTTTATGTAGGGTATAATTTCTTTTGTTTTCTGGAGAAAATTAAATAGACAGAAAGGTGTTTTTCTTATCGTAAATATTTCATTAATTTAGAGAGTTCTATTTTTTTAAATAATGAAGTTTATTGTCTGCAATTTTTATAGATTCTTCAAATGTCAGTAATCTATATAAATAGAATTGAAAATCTGTCTGTCTGTATGTCTGTTTGTGCCAACATAACGGGAGAACGGCTAAACCGAATTTCATGAAATTTTGTGGGTATCCTAAAAATAGTCCCACTTAAAATTTAGTCCATGTTTGGAGTTTCTACGATCAGTGGTTCTCGAAATATTAGTAAAAAACGAAATTTCTGTTTGTCTCTTTATCACAGAAAAACGGTTGAACCGAATTTGATGAAATTTTGTGGATAGCCTTGAAATAGGCCCTCCATAAATTTAGTCTAAGTTTCGAGTACCTAAGACCAGGGGTTGTCGAGATATTAATGAAAAACGAAACTTTTTCCTAGGAGATCTACTCTCTAACTCCATAATTTATCCAAATTAAAAGCTTGAAAATCGTTTGGAAGTGAATTAAAACTTTATCTTTGTGTTTGTGGGAGATTTTTGCGCTAATTAGTCACTTTCTGAAAACATGAATTGTTTGAAACATGATTTAAATGAGAAATCTATCTCCATGGTTCATTTTCACAAGCTTTTACTGAACAAAAGTATAAAGAAATCAAAATGGTTATTTAATTTCGCCGTTTATGTGGAAGATTCTATCTTATATCATGTAGCTCAGAAACGCAATTAAATTAAATATATATGTTAATTTTAATTATTATTTTTTCGATTTGAATAATAAATAAATGGATATAAAAATATATTTTAGAAAAGAACAATTTGATTTTCCTTATAGTATCTTTGACTGAATAATATCAATTACGGTCTTCAGATTTAAACGTTATTATTATTGATATTTTCGGGTATTATTGATTCAGGGATATTGATATTTTCAAGCTATTATGCCATTGTTTTATTATGACAAAAATTGTTTAAACTCATATATTCTACGTTGTACGAATAATCTTCTACAAATACACGAGTATATCTTCTGGGGCCAACGGCCCTGCCGTGCTGAAAACACCGGCTCTCGTGAGATCACCAAAGTCAAGCAGCATCGGACGCGGTTAGTACTTGAGTGGGTGACCACCTGGGAACACCGCCTGCTGCTGGCACATTTCGGGCGCGGTAGCGCGGTGGTTTGCGCGGTGGTTTGCGCGC
>OX578135.1:15454882-15717236 GCA_951213105.1 Amaurobius ferox
ACCACATTCTGGGATCGAACCCTAGATCTTCGAACTGGCCACCCGACGCTTTACCGTTGAGTTACTGGGACGAAATAGCAAGCTCTTATCACCGAAGTGGTTGGTCTCTGCATTCTCCACCCTCTAATGTCAGATTGTAGGACAATCGACAGTTTGACTGACCACATCCTGCTATGTTTACCTCAGGTTTGGCTCCTGCTATTACTATTTTTACCCATGTTAATATTATGAGTGGTCGTTATCCTTTCAACTTGAAATCGCTGCTGAATCTTCCAGGGTCCAACGACTTCATACTAGTCGTATTAGGGTCTCTTTAAGACGTCCGACATCTTTGCACTAACCTACAGGGTTGATTTGTTCGGGCGCCATTGTAAGGAACATTGCTGCCCCAACCGGCAATCGAACCCTGGATCTAAGAACTGGCCAGCCGACGCTCTACCATTGAGCTACTGGGACGAAATTGCGAGCTTTTATCGTCTTGGTATATAGTCATACACCAAACACTAAATTCGAAATTTATTTTGAAAAATTTCAGTGATTGAAGTGACGATGGTAAGAAATAAATGCCAAATATAACGTGATATATAAAATTGTTATAATATGTGGGTTTATAACACGTAAGCACAGTCGCACAAAAAAGTATATGTATGTATACTTTTTCGGTTTCGTTTTATTAAAAGTCGCAATAAACAGGTTTTAAGCAATGTGATCAGAATTTTAGTGTTCTAATAAATTTTGTGATTTTACTTGGTAAATTTCATCTTGTTTTTTATGATCTAAATGCTATACAGTGTACAATGTAATTAAAAATTTTGAAAGAAATATTTAAAAACTATTATATCCTGGACAATTTGTTTAGGAAAGCCTCCTTTAAGGGCTCCACTGCTCTTATATATATATATATATATATATATATATATATATATATATATATATATGTATGTATATATATATGTATATCTATATGTATGTATATGCATATGTATGTATATGTATATGTATGTATATATATATATATATATATATATATATATATATATATATATATATATATATATCATACCAGAAAAGTATAAAAAAGAAAGAAAGCAATATATCAAAGATTGGACGGGGGGGTTGTGACCCCCACTCCCCGGTTAAGCCAGCTTGCGTCTAGACAACACTCCCGGTAGTCGATATATTGCACAAAGATGAATACCGAAGTATCAAAATTTCAAAAGGATTCTAAAAAGGATTCCAAAAAAAAGAATTTTAAGAAGCAGGTTACAGATCATGTAAGTGTGGAGTACCCAGAAGACACGTATTTTAAAAACTGTACTATGTCTACTCTCACTAAACTAAAGGCAATAAGAATCCAAACATATAGACTTTAATGATCAAAGCAGATACCATACCATAACCACTATCCACCATGACGAATCCAGCACCAATGCATATATATATATATATAGATTATATATATATATATATATATATATACATATATATGTATATATATATATATATATATATATATATATAGATTATATATATATATATACATATATATGTATATATATATATATACATATATATATACATATATATGTATATATATATATATATATATAAATTCCCAAAAAGGACAAGTAGCAATGTACTCGTTCAGATTCTAGATGTGTGACAGAAGTACCGGCCGGGGGGAGTTGCGACCCCCAGCACTCCGGTTAAAGCTTTTTCCGCCATGGCAAACGCTCCCGGTAACCGATACTCCCTACACGATTTCCTTCATGACCCTTTATACTTCCGTAAAAATTACACACATATACAATTTCAATAACATGTAAAAAGCTAAAAGTTTACTTTTCCACGCTAAAACTATCCATGAATCATGTTGTAAAAATATAACAATTAATTTAAAATACAAAATATTCAAGACTATTAAAATCCCAGTCTGAGAGGATCAAAACTAATGTTTGAAATACAAACAGAGTGTCTGTATTTTTAAATATGGACTCAAGACCTATTGGCTACTCCATCGCCATATATATACTTATGTTTGAAATCATTTAACTCATGGTCAATTATTACTGTAAAAACTATATATTCAAGACTATTGAAATCCATGTTATTATTATGAAAATCCTTTTCTGGATACCAAAACCTATTGGCTTCTTTATCACCATAAAAATCCTAATGTTTGAATTTACTGCACTTGTGATAGTTTAATGCTCAAAAATCGATATATTCAAGTCCAAAGACATATATATATATATATATGTATATATATATATATGTACATATATATGTATATATATATGTACATATATATGTATATATGTATATATATATGTATATATGTATATATATGTATGTATATATACTTATATATATATGTATATATATATATATATATATATGTATATATATATATATATATATATATATATATATATATATATATATATAAAATGAAAAATGGAAATAATTAAAGATTTTGAAGTGTTATAGCATATATGCGCAAAGCAGCTACAAATACTATACACGATATAAATATAAAAAAGTATAAAAAGAATTTTAGAATGGAAAAAGAAGGAAGGCTTAGCGAGAAGCTTACTTAAAGGCGGTAAGGGGTTGTGACCTTACACCCCAGTTGTGACCTTACACCCGGCGGCATTTATGACAAGCTTGTTGACAACTGGGGTGTAAGGTCACAACCCCTTACCGCCTTTAAGTAAGCTTCTCGCTAAGCCTTCCTTCTTTTTCCATTCTAAAATTCTTTTTATACTTTTTTATATTTATATATATATATATATATATATATATATATATATATATATATATATATATATATATATATATATATAATGTGTGCTGTTTGTACTTTTTTTTTTTAAATGTTTCATTCAAATTTATATAGAGACATGCCCCTTTATTCCAGACTCGCGTTTTCGAAATATTACATCTGCCTCACTTTCAAAATAAAATGCTTTATTATGGCTTCTAAACGCAAGCATTTTCATGGGAATGATGAATATATTCATTTCCAAACGAAAGCGCCTTGGCTCAATCCAGAAATCACGCGACTTGAACTATTTACGCCACACTTTTTTTTCAGTTAAAACAAAGTATGTTAGGCCCCCGTCATTAATATAACAGCAAGAAGACTTTCTCCGATCCCGCCTACACTTTGAATAACACATGAAACGACTTGTAAAAAAGACATGCACGCGAGATTTCCAGTTCCTCGAATTTGGCTTAAATCAGAGGAGGCAAATTTATAAGAAAACATTTATGAAACGTGATCATTATGAAGAGGACAGAACATGTTATTCTTCATACGGAAAGGAATTTAAAAAGTTATTTAAAAGCTTGGTGTTTGTTTTGTCAATGCTATTATTTGATGCAAAAGAAGGTTTTTAATAGAAATGGTTCATTTCCTCACTGCTACTGAAAGATGAAAACCGTTAAAGAGCAAACCCATATCTCGCGGTAAAAATCAATCTCCAGACATACTGTAGATGCATCCTTTAAAGTTGGTTTGTTGAGTTTCCCCAATATGTTTATAATCGATATATTTTCCTAAAACTTCTTAAGATTTGAGTGTTATTTTCAACACGTCTTGCCAAATGATTTGAACGATGACAAAAAAAATTGTAAAAAGATACAAGTTCTTTAGCACGTGTATAAACTCGTATGAGCACTTGTATGACTCGTTCTCGATTCCATGTGCGTTAAGCCTTTACAATGTTACCTCTGATTTTAAAGTAAATTGCTTAATACATGTCATGCTTGATATGGGATTTAACAATTTGTCCTAATTTTGCATTGTAATAACCTTCAATTTAAATTTCTGGCTCATGTTTTTATGTTGATACATTTACCTCTTTGTTATAATTATGCCGATTTGAAATATGCAAATTTAGTCTATTAGTGTGGATAATAGCTTGTTGATACGATTTTCATATAATATACTGAGGAAGGGTTTAGTAATGCCAGAAAGCGCCCTGGCTTTTAATTTATGTGTACGCCTATAGGTTGTTTATTAAGTGACTTTCAAAATCTAAAGATTTCGTCTTTAATTTATTTAAATCAAGTTTTATAGCTTTACAAAAACTTACTGTAGCAATCAATAATAAAACATATTATAAAATTCAACATTTTTAAATTTTGAAGAAACTTTTATGACTACTGAAAAACACGTAAATGTCGTATTTATCAGATTTTTAGATAAAAATGTGGTATAATCAAAATTCTACTATGATTCTGTTATTATACAGTTGAAAAAACCACTGTTCTGTAATAATCGTTAAAGTAAATATCACAAAATTTGAACTATTCGAATTTTAAAGTATTGGCAGATCAAAATTTACATTTTCTCAAAATGTGTCACTATTAATCGAATTTCACAGGAAATATACTTAAGTTAGGCAGTTGGAGTGTGGTATATCGATTGTTATGCAGATAACGTTCTAGCAAAATTTACAAAATTTGAAGATATCAAATATCACGGTACTTTGATGACAGGTCAAATTCTTGCAAATGTCTTTATTTTCACAAAAGAGGGCACTGGCATGCAAATTTCTGTAGAACACATGTTTACAACAGACAGCTGTAATTCAATATGTTGAGTATTCGGACTGCTTCAATTGATCTAAAGAAAGAAACAAAAATCTACACAAAGGACAGATATACGATAAAAAAATAAACTTGTAGAAAACGCCAAGTTCTTCTGCTTTGCAAAAAGTTTCAGCCATTAACATTATTGAAATGAAGAACGATTGCCAAGTTTCTCCACTTAATGAGTGAAAAGTGCAGAACGGTAAATTTATTGCATGCATTTTGCAAAAGACTTTGCCAAATTTATCTAATAATGACATATAGAGATGTAACATAGACGCAGATTAAGTTTTATCAACATAACTACTTTCAATTTATCTAAGATCATTTCAGGAAGAAACTGGTTTAGATCAAAAGGGTAAATTAGCCAAGTTTACTTTGGAATATATCCAATAACTTTTTATCTCTAAACTTTTCTTAATGAAGTTTGATAAGTATGACGATAGTTCTTCATATCAACCATTTTTATAGCTGACACTTTTTATAAAGCAAATATCATTTCACTCATTTTTATGGCTGAAATTTTTGGTAAAGCCGAAGACTTTAGCATTTTTTTAGAAGTTTGTGATGAGATATCAGGCATTTTCATAGACATTTTTCCTTCCTTAATAACACCATTGGAGAACACATGACACTCAACATATCGAACCACACTGTGGTACCCGGATTCAAGAGATCAGGGCACTTTTAAAAGATCTAACTCACAGAATTACTTTACAGTGGGTGCCTGCGCATTGCGGAGTACCAGGAAATGAAATAGTTGATATATTTTAGCCCAAAAGGGTGCTATGGTCGAGCAGAGATACTCAAGGACTATGACTTTTCATTTAGCACAACGGTACATTAAAATTATGCACAAAAAATTGAGGCTGAATCTCTGGAGGCATCTAAGGGAAAGTCATAGAGTATCTTCAGAAAGAACATTTCGGTCATTCTAGAGGCTCCTCGACGATAAGCAGTTGGCAGGTTCGGACTCCTGTCTAGTCATGACTGTCTCCATCGAATTGGACTTGCTGCTTCCCCGGATTGTATTCTATGTGAACTCGGGCAGCCTATGTCTGGAAAACATTTGGACAAGTGCCTTGCGTTACTGACTTTTAACTCAATCATTGAGAAATACTGGAGAACTCGCTGTCTAATAGCATAGAGGCCAAACGACCGGCATTTGTAAACGACACATATAGAACCACAACTGTACGTCATTAACGTATGTTCTGCAGAATTTTGCTTATCAGTGTCCACTTTTAACTATATAAAAGGAATTGCAAGATTTCAACTTGTCATAACCTTAATATTTGAAATATTTCTCCTATGAGCGATAGATTTTTGTGTTTTAGATTTTGGGTTTGTTGGTTCTCTGCCACTGACGAAGGTAATCTAGCGTCTCCTCAAACCAGCTTTTTGCTACATTGTTAATTTATTTGTGCTTATCTAGGTTGCACAAGTTTTCCATATCCGTTGCACAAAGTGTATTTTACTTATAGATAATATAAGCCTATGGTAACTGATTCGGTATCGTAACTGAAATGTGTTTACCCTGTAATATGTAGATTTATAAAATTAACTTTTCGAAAATCGTTATTTTGAGAGATTTTATCAGCTTTTTGTGGGACAAAAATGCTTATAAAAAGTTTTTGCAACCCTCTATAAATTTGTAATTAACTTTTTCCTGGTCTCTAACAAAAAGTGAGATAGATTCCTGTACCAGCTAAAATGGGAATCAGCCCACCAAAGTTGTCAAATCGCACAAATCAATAGGTGTTTCCTATACATCTTCATAAAAAAGCATATAATACCCTATATAATTCCCGGCTTATCGACATTTTCCGTGACTTTGCTTGACAGCATGTACAGATGAAAAAATAAAATAGCTGCATATATATAAGAAAACTTTTATTTAACAGTTTCAACATAGTTGAAAAGTGTTTATGACTTTTTACATTCATTCTGTCTGTCTGTCTGTCCATTCGTACGATAACTGCCGTAAAAATGACTTTATCAAAATCAAATTCTAGTATGTTGTTGAGACGGTCTATGGGTCATATGGGAATGTAAATGAATATTGTCACCGAATTAGTTTTGGATTAAACCCTGGTTGAAAAGGTGAAATGCATTGAACTCTATGGGACTTAATTTTTCAAACATATTTTAAGCAAAGTAAAATTCACAAATTGCTTCGAAAGTTTTAGGAACTATTCAAATTATCCCATAAAAAACATAAAAAATTTCAACAAAATATATTCGGTGGATTTTTAAATAAAAATTAAAAGATTAATTACACCCTTACTGTATGAAGAGATCACGTGACCCACTTCAAAATAAAATATGGCATCCATCTTTTTTTTCCCAGTGTAAAAATCGTGATTTTTAAAGTTCTTTTAAATTTATATTTAGTGTTGCATCCGTCCTAAAACCGCTTTATTTCTGCGCATTTTCTGTACATCTATATTCTGCGCCAACGCAATTACAATATGTTTGACTTTAAATGATCATCAAACTTTAATTATTTCTAAAAAGAAGCCTAATTTTAATGGATGTAGAATATAAACACGTGATTGTAAGAAGAATTCTATAAGAATTGCTGCATTATTTTCACACAAAATTATTTTGCTCCGGAGTCTGGAATAAAAGTGATATGAATGAAATATTCATCTTTTTTACATAGAGGGCCAGCCAGACGATTTATATTTCGACGACGCCCCAAAGGATGTCATCGAATATAAATCGACTTAAAGTTTATTTTTTCGAAGAAGTTTTAAGTTTTCAAATATAATAAATTATTGAGGTACTGTGATAATTTAAAATATATCAGGGATGAATGTATCACATTTAGAGATGTTTAAATACAATTGCATATTCGTTGGAAAGTGTTTCATAATAAATGCTTTATGCATGATTGATCATTCTTGTTACGTTTGCACTCTGCAATACAATAGAAAATATATGGTTTTCCCAAAATTTTGATTTCAAAATTTTTGGGTATATTTCACTGCTTCAAGAAAACACATTCTTCTAAGCAGATTATTTTAACCTTTAAAGATCAATGCATGAAATAATAAAGAAAATAGTCTTATCATTTCTTCTAAATCCTAACTGTCCATACAAAAAATACTTTGCTCATTTAATCCAAATCAGTTTGAAGAAATACTTCTTCAAATTAAAGAAAAATGGCGTGAAGAAAAATAGTTTCACTTAAGCCTCTCCTGAAAACAAAACATCTCATACGTTAGATTGTATTTCTGTTCAAAAAATATAAGCGCGAGATATGAGTCGGGAGAAGAAATGAAATAAAATACAAACTCTTTGAAAAATCCGATAGAGAATGTGCTGGCCGTACTGCTGAACAGAAAACTTCAGACATCGATCACGAGATTCAGATATTTGTTTTCGTGTGCCACTTTTTTACGCGATCATTAAAGATTGGATTCCAGATCAACTGATGTTGAAATCATGAAAGGAGTGAATGAGAGATATAAAAATATTAAATAAAACACACACACACACACATATATATATATATATATATATATATATACTCCATCTTAGGTATATATAATACAAGTAAAATAATAATTCTTCAATTTTATATAATATATATATATATATATATATATATATATATATATATATATATATATATATATATATATATATATATATATATGTATGTCCTCCCAAAAACATTGATCTCCGCACTTATTCCTTAAGTATTGATCTTAGACATATATAATAAATTACAAAGTTGCGTATAAAAAGGAACATAATTTTATTAATTTGATAAAAATTTTCAGGGAATTAAATTTCAAATTTAACATTTTCTAACCTACCATGGTATCCGCGCAGTATGTAGTGAGAAGGATAGAATGCATGGCAAATATACTTATATTATACTAGTAGAGCTTCTGACAATGATATTTCGATTACTTAATTACGCAGTTCACTTAGTTCATTGAGTTAGTTTGAACTTAAATATAATAAATCTGATGTGGGCAGCACATGACTTTCCTTATATAATGCAATGAATTTACTACTTTTACAGTAAAAGAAAATAGGTTATTTTTATAGTGGATACTTATATTCTTTCCAAGATACTGACATTTCGTCAATTAGTCTTCATTTTCATTGATTTAACGTCATTTTTATCAATTTCGCGAGATTTTTGTTAATTTGAAACCATTTAAAAAGTCGCCAAGTTGGCGCATTCTGCCAAATTTGTCGCCAAAATCTCTCCAAGCGTTATGAATGGAGAAATAAGTTATTCTTTTAGCAGATTGCCTTTCAAATACAAATGTATTACACAAAGTATCTTTTCTCGTGAATGGAACGAGCTAGATCCTCGAGAATGATATCACCAAATTTATCGCATGATATCACATATGAAAAATGAGCATGTTTCTCAACAGTTAATATTTTTTAATTTATGGGATTTTTTTATAAATCTATTTGAAAAATGTGCAATATTTGGAGAACGGTTCATGCTAAAGTTCTAAAGTTTATGTCAATCGTTTCTAAGGAAAAATTATATGAGAAATGTCTATTTGCGTAGCTTTATAAAAAGTTTTGATTTTTTGATGAATTTGTCAAAATTTCACTCGAAAATTCAGGGGGTTTCTGAACATTCGATTGTGTTTAAAAACAATAGACTTCCAGTATTCATGGATTGTATTTTTTGTACTAAATTTTATTCGACTCGCTCCATTTGTTCATGAGATATCGTCTCCACAGTCTCACTGACACACACACACAGAGAGACCCCTCAATAATGTTCGATTCGTGATCAGGAATGCTTGAAACGTGCCTTGCCGTCGAAAACTCGAATTCGGATTTTCGACCCCATCACAATACTTTCCTTAAACATTATATGTATATAAACAAAGTAGAAATAATCTGTCCTTTAAATCATCCTATAAAGGTAATAGATACAAAAGCCCATTCAATTATAAAAATATTCTCCAAATTTAATAAAACTACGAGAAAGAAAATATTTATTTTCAGTGGGGGCTCTCCAGAAAGACAAAAAAAAAACCCCATTAAGTTGTTCTTTTGCACAAAGAATATATGTAGGTGCGAGATATGATCAGAAGAAATGGAAAAACGTAAGAAAATGATGTTTAAATATCCAGTAGAGAACATGCGAGCTGCAGTGCTGAACTGGCAAGAAATTCTGATATTGAGTAAGTAAAGGGAGTTAGTTCTCTTTTTCAGTGCCACTTTTTTATACCACCATCAAAGATTAGATTCGAGGTCAATCGATCTTGAAATCATATGCGGAGTAAATGAGGAATGAAGGATAAAAAAAATATTTCGTATTCCGATTCTCAGTTAGTTTTCATCGATATATGGTTTGATTGTAGATAAAAATTCTCAAAAGAAGATGAAGATATCGCTGTTTGGGATGTAAACAAACAATAAACTTTTTACATTCACCTACATTGATTTTGGTACATTTGAAAATATCATACTTGAAGGGTAAGATGATTAATGTGCGTAATTACGTATTCATTTTTAAACTTACTTGATAAACAATATTTGCTATTTCGGGAATACATTGAGAGCTCAAAAGTCATATGATAGAGGTACCTAACAACGTATTGGTCCTCCTAAAGCACTCAACAGTACAGCCACACGTTGAAGCATGGAGTCAACGAGTTGTCTGTTCCTTTTTCCAAGTTTGGTTACCAATACATCCTACAGTGTAGACCATTACAGTATAGCACTGGATAGTGCTAGTTTCATGGATTGAAAGCTTGTTTCCATTGAGCTTCTCAAATACTCACACAAGTTCATACCGGGGGACCATGAAGATAAAACCATAGTGACAAAAACAATGGAATGATCCTTGGCCCACCTCCTAGGATCTAAAGACTAGTGACACGTTGCATTATCTTGTTACGTATTTTGGGGCAGTCGAGAGATATGCAGGGTTGTATGTGGTCTGCGATAATGTCCTGCACTGTGACAAGAATTATCTAATGCATTGGAATTTATGAAAATCATTTAGTTCAAAAATACTCAATCTATTGCTTTTCCTTACACTTTTCAAACATGAGAAAGATACTTTTAGATATATTTTGAAGTGAAATACTGAAAAAGTGCAGAGAGTATCTTATCTTTGCGCTTATATGCTTTTATGCTTCTAGTGAATCAGAAAAACATGGACATTGAATGCATAAGAAAGTCCCGTGAAATCAGGGTTCTTTAATATAAGGTTGCGTCCTCAGTCCGACAAACAATAAAAATGTGGGCAGCTTGACGAAATCGAAATTATGATTCGTCATTCGTGATGTAAATGTCCAGAGTATACTTTGAGAGGTGTTGCAAAACCACACACATTATTACAGTTTAAAATGCTTTGTTAATTTTGAAGTAGCAATATTCAGGCATAAACAACTTGGCAAAGATTTCAAAATTGTGCTGTGCATACAGGATCCAGTGACGTCCAAGGGAAAGGTTTGGAGTAAGATAAGAGTTGCAGTTAACAAATTCGGTCCCTCTTGAGAGCTCGTGAACAAAATGCTCTCGTTCTTAATTCCCATGGCGTCATATGCGCAGAGCAAGGTGAAAATAATGACGTTAGTCATACCCGGTGATGACCCCCCCACCCCCGAGATAAATCTGGCACTTCAAACATTTACTTTTAAATTAAGAGTAAAAATATATTATTACTAAATAAAATGAAAATACATTTTTACCCTTCATGTATTGACAGGGAAATATTTTTAAAGCTGATTCAATTTCAAGAATACTCTCTTTAAATCAAAGAAAATGGAAGGAGGAAAATGTTTTCTTTTCATTAAAGAATCTTCAAGAAAACAAAAATAGCTCGTGCCTCATATATACTTATCCGCAAAGAATCTAAGCGCAGGATAAAAGCCCGAAGAAATAAAAAAAATGAAAGAAATATTGTTGCAAAAAATGACGATACAGAATGTGCAAGCATCGGTGCTGAAAAGAAAACTTGTGATATTGATCAAGCCATCAGGAGTTCTGTTTTTGTGTGTGCCTTTTTTTATGCCACCATTACAGATTGGTTTCTTGATCAACCCTTTTAGAAGTCATGCGAGAAATAAATGGGAAATAAAACAAAAAAAAAGTATGCGTATATTCTTCTGTTCGCCGTCAAAGTTCATCGATGTACGGGGTTCTTTTTTCCTTGTGGGGACGGGGTATGTGAACCAGAGAGCGAAAAATACAGAATACAGACATTTGAATTCCACAAGTTACTGTCACTTAATTTTTGGATTTATATATAGCATTTAAATACACATGCCCTGTATTTAAATGCTATGCATAATTAATAACATATAAATATATATATTAGGTTTATATATCTATATATGATAATCTACAATCTATCTATCTGTCTATGTATCTCTCTCGCTTCACACACACACACACACACACACACACATATATATATATATATATATATATATATAAATTGAAAGATTTTAATCGAAAATTATGCATAAACTACTGTATGTACAAAAAATCCATCTCTAGCATATCTGTTACAAATGAGTAAATATAGACCAATATATATATATATATATATATATATATATATATATATATATATATATATATATATATATATATATAAATTAACAAAGGGCCAATGCAACAAGTTGAATGCCTGACAGACTAAATGCCTGAGGAAATTTTTGAGAATATTTTGACCTTATGTTATTACTAACACCGAACTCTACAAGGGCACTGAACAGAGAAAGCAATTGAGATGGAGATAAAAAAAAATGTAGATGGAAATGGACTGGACATGTCTTAAGAATGCCACAGCATGACATCCCTATTGTGGCATTTACTTGGGCGCCCGAGAGAAAAATATCTCGGTGTCGACCCAAGTTAACTTGGTGGAGACTAATAGAACAAGAGGAAAATCTAATGGGATGGGCGAGCCTGTCAGAAACAAGTAGTGCGGCACAGGATCGACCAGGGTGGTGATGCAAGCTGAAGGCCTTATGTGCCACTAGGTTCGATGAGTAATGATGATATATATATATACTTGTGTGTGTATATATATACATGTGTGTGCGTGTGTCAATAGTTTTGTTTATAAAAGTAATTCACCCTAAATGATTTGCTTAACAAAAGTGTGCTTAAATAATACTTATCTTTGTGAGAACTTTTCCAAAAGTGAAATATATAAATTGGTGGTTAATTAAATTTTGTAAAGGGACGTAGCGGGCTATTCACCCGCGTATATATAATACATATATGCACTAGATATATGTAGAGAACGCTCATTCAACAGTATTAAAGGTATTGTGCTGGGGACGTCTTTAGCTGAACGCTGTGATCCTGGCCTACCAAGCATTGTCACTGGGATCAAACTTTGTCTCCGGGATCACTGCCAACTTGGTGGTTTCGCATCCTTACTACATTGGTGATCTGAGATGAACACAAAACATTCTTCGCTCTATAATTTTCAATTATTTAAAAAAATACTCTCTGTACTTTCAGTGGCGGTTGGGGACAGTTGAACAAATAATTCAAACTCTATCGCTATTTTTTTATCGACTACGTGACTGGCAACATAATTTCCGCAGTACCCTTCCTTACGTAATCCTGAACGCTATTTTCCTTCAACTTATAGCACGTATATCATATCTGCAAGCCAGAAACAATAACATTGTACGGTAATTGACAACTCACTGGGAGGGGGAGAACTGTATCGAATGTTCATAAGACAATATTAAATGCCTTGAGCTAGAGACGTCTTTAGTTCAAAGCTATGATACTGGCCCACTACGCTTTGACCATGAGAGTAAACCCCGTCACAGCCTAGTTGGTGGTTTCTTGCTACATGTATATCCGGGGCGATAAGGAGGCATAGTCTGTTGAATTACTCTGATTTCAGCAATTGGCATCTATATTTAGCAGTGGTATTCCAACGTAACCCTCAGATATGATTTTGAGGGCAGTTGTTCATATGCTCGAGTTGTGGAATCGTTCATCTTGAGAGCCATAAATGGCCTTTGACTGTATTGCACTGAGTTTACCGATCATGCTGGTTATGGTTAGTTATGACCTATCTGTGTGGATGTATACTAATTTTTAGATTATGTCTGTTATATTATATCTGTCTAGGTATTTATATAAAAAAAATCTGATGTGAGCAGCGCATAAATTTCCTTATATAATGCTATGAATTTTCTACTTTTACAGGAAAAAAAATAGGTTATTCTTATAGTAGATACTTATATTCTTTCCAAGATATTGAATTTTCATCAATTAGCTGTCATTTTCATTGATTTAGCGTCATTTTCCTCCATTTGACAAGATTTTCATTACTTTGGCAACATTTAAAAAAGTCGACAAGTTGGCGACATTCTGCTAAATTCATCTACAAAATCTCGCCAAGCATTATGAACGGAGAAATAAGTTATTCTTATAGCAGATAAATGACTATTGGCGTTCAAATGCAAAAGTATTTCTCAAAGTATCTTTTCTCATGAATGGAACGAGTTAGATCCACGAGAATGATGTCACCAAATTTATGGCATGATATTACATATGAAAAGTAAGCACGTTTTTCAACAATTAATAATTCTTCTTAATTTATGGGATTTTTTGATACATGCATTTCAAAAGTGGGCAATATCTCGAGAACGGTTCATGCTAGCGTTCTAAAGTTTCTGTCAATCGTTTTCAAAGGAAAAATTACATAATAAATGCTTATTTGCGTAACTTTATTAAGGGTTTTGATTTTTTGATGATTTTTTCAAGTTTTCACTCGAAAATTTGGTTGGATGATTCTGATAATTCGATTGTATTTAAAAACAGTAGATTTCCAGTATTCACGGATTGCGATTTTTGTACCAAATTTCATTCGAATCGCTACAATCATTCGTGAGATATCGTCTCCAAACACACACACACACACAAACACACACACACACACACACACACACATACTTACACACACACACATACTTACACCCACGCACACGCATACACACACAGATATCACCCCAAAAATGTTTGATTCGTGATCAGAGATGCTTGAAATGTGCTCTCCCGTCAAAAATGCGAAATCGAATTTTCGACCCCATCACAATACTTTCCTTATATATTATTGTATATAAGGAAAGTAATAGGATTACTATAAAATCGATTACTAAAATAAGCGTAGCTATTTTAATAATAAATATTAATTTTAATAAAAATAACTTAGCTGCTAATAATAAAATAGCGTAGCTATTGAGACAATGATTGCTTTTAGCAATCATTGTCTCAATAGCCGTTAATCATTGTCTCAATAGCATGTCATTGTCTCAATAGCATGTAACCGTACCAAATATAAATTATTTACACAGAAAACATTTGCGCATTCTCTTTATATAAAGTATTTGTAAATTTTAATTCAGCAGTTAACACAAGTGTAAAAGCAAAGTTAAAAAACAGGTTCATTTGCATAAGGTATGTCTTATACTCTATTTAGAGAACTACGCTAAATGCATGAGAGGTGAGTAAAACTCCTAAGCGAATTAAACAAACTCATAAGACCGAAAAACGCACCGACTACTTGTACCATATTTGAATAACTGCGGTACGATCGTAAGTAATAAGTAAGCATTCTAACAGGGTTTTATTATTTCCTAGCTGTTTAGGTTATTTCTTTTAAAAAAATCTGATGTGGGCAACACCTGACTTTCCGTATATAATGCTATGAATTTACTACTTGTACAGTTAAAAAATATGTTATTCTTATAGTAGATACTTATATTCTTTCCAAGATATTGAATTTTCTTCAATTAGTCGTCATTTTCATTGATTTAGCATCATTTTTATCCATTTGGCGAGATTTTCGTTAATTTGGCAACATTTAAGAATGTCTCCAAGTTGACGACATTCTGCTAGACTCGTCGCCAAAATCTCGCCAAGCGTTAGGGACGGAGAAATAAGTTATTCTTATAGCAGATAAATGACTATTGGCGTTCAAATTAAAAAGTATTACTCAAAGTATCTTTTCCATATATGAAACGATCTAGATCCACGAGAATGATGTCACCCAATTTATCGCATGGTACTACATATGAAAAGTGAACATGCTTTTCAATAGGAAATATTTTTTTATTTTATATGACTTTTTGCTAATTTTTTTGAAAAATGTGTAATATCTCGAGAACGGTTTATGCTAGCGTTCTAAATTTATGTCAATCGTTTTCTAATGAAAAATTACGTAAGAAATGTCTATTTGCGTAACTTTATTAGAGGTTTTTATTTTTTGACCATTTTTTCAAAATTTCACTCGGAAATTCAGGAGGGTTCTGAACATTTGATTGCGTATAAAAACAATAGGCTCCCAGTGTTTATGGATTGTAATTTTTGTACCAAATGTCGTTCATATTGGTCCATTCGTTCGTCAGTTATCGTCTCCACAGACTCACTGACACACACAAACACACACAGACATCACTTCAAAAATGTTCGATTCGTGATCAGGTATGCTAGAAACGTGCTTTCCCGTCGAAAACTCGAATTCGAATTTTCGACCCCTTCTCAATTCTTTCCTTATACATTATGTATATAAGGAAAGCAAAAATCATAAATGTTAACACAAACACTAAGTTTTTTCCAAATAGAAAAAAAAAATGTCAAATGTATGATTGATGAGCAAAAATCCTAACAGGGTTTTATTCTTTATTTTTACTTTCCTTATAAACATAGTGTAATGTATAAGGAAAGTATGCCGGGGTCGAAAATTCGAATTCGAATTTCCGACGGGAGAGCACGTTTCAAGCATCCCTGAATATGAATCGAACATTTTCTAGGAGAGGTGTGTGTGTGTGTGTCTCACGAACAAATGGAGCGATTTGAAAAAAATTTTGTACAAAAATTACAATCCGTGAATACTGAAAGAGTGAATACTTCTTTAATGCAATCGAATGTTCTGAACCTACTTAAATTTTCGAGTGAAATTTTGAAAAAAATCATTAAAAAATCAAAACCTTTAATAAAGTTACGCAAATAGTCATTTCTTATGTAATGTTTCCTTAGAAAACGATTGGCATATACTTAAGAACGCTAGAATAAACCGTTCTCGAGATATTGCACATTTTTCTAATAAATGTATCAAAAATCACATGAAATAAAAAAAATTAACTATTATGAAATAGATTCACTTTTCATGTGTAATATCTTGCGATAAATTTCGTGACATTCTCGTGGATCTAGCTCGTTCCATTCATAAGAAAAGATTCTTTTGGCAATAATTTGGGTAATACTTTTGTATTTGAACGCTAATAGTCATTTATCTACTATAAGAATAACTTATTTCTCGGGCCATAACGCTTGGTGAGATTTTGCCAACAAATTTGGCGACTTTTTAAATGTTGCCGAGTTAACAAAAAGGTCGCCAAATTGATAAAAATGACGTTAAATCAATGAAAATTACGACTAATTGATGAAAATTCAATATCTCGGAAAGAATGTGAGTATCTACTATAAAAATAACCTATTTTCTTTTACTGTAAAAGTAGTAAATTCATTGCATTATATAAGGAAAGTCATGTGCTGCCCACATCAGATTTATTATATTTAAGTTCAAACTAACTCAATGAACTAAGTGAACTGTGTAATTAAGTAATCGAAATATCATTGTCAGAAGCTCTACTAGTATAATATAAGTATATTTGCCATGCATTCATTTTTCTGTCCGTAACGTTTGCAAAATTTTAGTGACGAATTTGTCGGAATATCTTCAACTTGCTGTCTTTTTAAATGGTGCCAAACTGACGAAAATGTTACTCATTTGATAAAAATTCGTCAAATTGATAAAACCAACGCTAATCACTGAAATGACGACTAATTAAATTCAATATCTTGGATAGAGCATAAAGAGACGACTATAAGAATAATCTATTTCCCCATTCGTCCGTCCGTAGTGCTTGGCGAAAAATTTAGCCGGATTTCGTCAAATTTGCGACTATTTTAAATATTAAATTGCCGCCAAATAGGAAGTAATGCTTCGCAAGTTCTGATTTCCGTCATATGACGGGCATACCGTCTAGTATATAAAAAATCATTTTCTCTTCGTTTGTATATAACACTTGCTGATGCATTTTACGAACTTGGCGAATAGTCTAGCGACGTATCGCCAATTTGGCGATATTTCACCCTAGATTGACGAAAATATTGTCAAAATTGCAAAAATGACGCTAAATTAATTAAAGTGACGTCTAATTGATGAATTAAATATGAAAATATTATGATGCTTATTTATGATGCTGTCAATATTGATAATTGTTTTTTTTTTAAGTTGCGCGAAATATAAGTTAATTGGCTACTTTGAAATAGTTTTGCATATTGTCATCCCATAAATTGCCAAATGTACAATTCAGCGTTACAAATACAGTACAGTGAATATTTTTCTGTAAAAAGAACTTTTTTTCTGTAAAAAGAGTAAATTCATTGCATTATATAAGAAAAGTCATGTGCTGCCCACATCAGATTTTTTCTGTAGCATTTTAAGAAATTTTTTAACAAAAACATATAGCCCAAAAATTCAAACTTGTACTCTATATTGAGAAAACAAAAAATCAACGATTTTGACATTCGCTAGTATATTAACAGCCAAATGATGGATTTATCTCTAAATAGAAAAACTATAACTAAGAGAAATAAAATATACAACACACATATTTATAATGATATATTTTAGTTTTATAAATTGTTCAGTAAAATTTAAAGATTTTTTATTGTATGTTGTAGAAATTATTGAACTTAAAATACTTTTTTTGAGAATACATTTCAAAATGTTAAGCAATATGTTTTCTTTTGTAACATCTGCTTCATATAAAATTATTCTTCTTTTTTCATGCTTTGACGTCATAATTTTAAAGTTTACCTTTAAAGACAACGCTTGGTTTCGTAAAAATAAAAGAGAGAAATGAAATAATATATTCCATTTTCTCTCTTTCCTCGAAAAGAACTCACATAAAGCAATATTTGGAGGAGACTTTAGTACAAAAATAGTAGAAAGCGTAATGATGAAAGTATTTCTCTGCTCCGAAATTACTTATGTAAATATTGAAAATTTTAAAATGGTACTATGCCCCATTTTTACAACTATGATTGCAAAAAAGCATAGAAAATTGAATATTTACAAAAAATAAATAATTCAATGTTTCTTGATTAAAATTTGTTCTTGACTTTAATACATTCTGTTCTATTTTTTTCCGAGGATAGATAAATCATAAATGTTTATACTCATTTTCATCCGTACCTCGATGTAATTTATCACCTGAATTTGAAAGGAGGGAAACAAATTACTGAACTCTGGCAAATATTTTTTCCTGTTATTTTTATTTTCTTTTTTAGCTTTGATTTCAATCATATATTTTTATTTTATCATACGTAGTATTGGGAAAGTATTGTTTTGACGAAAGTTTTGGATTTTGATATTTTGATGCCAATATATCTTTTAAGACATCCTGAACACGCTTTGACTATTTTTGGAGTGATGTCTGTCTGTGTGCCTGCATGTCTGTGGGCGATTTCCCGTGTACACGATAGCGGCCACAAATATTAATCGGTTTTCGCGAAACTTTATATCTGGCTTTATAATTAAAAAATCTAGAACTAGATAGAATTGTTTTTAAACTTGAGAGAAAAATTCGAAATTTATGTGAAATTCCATATTTATTAACATGGCAGTATAGGACAAATTTTGACATTATCATGCATAAAAGGGTTTATTTATGGCTCAGTGATCACTAGTTTGAATCATTGTTGTGAAAAATAACCGTGATACAAAGTTTTTTGTTCTTGACGTAACTTGCTCCCCTTATCCCCCCCGGGATACATTATAATGTATGGTATCAATCGAAAGATTGTTCTTTTAAATGAAGGGTAAAACACAATAGTGGTAATCATTTAGACACACATATTTGATGTTTCAAATTTTGTCTTGTAAAATTTGAAAAGAAAATTGAATTCTGATTTGAGAAAGTCGAGTTGAACCACACTCTAGTTATTCTATTTCAATTATTTTATTTCAATCATGTATTTTTATTATTCAAGTGGAATGGAATTTTCCATGTAGAATTTTTCGGGTCTACCTTGTAAAGAGGAAGACCCTACATTTTATGATGTCTGACCCAGATAAGGATTCAGATCTCATCTCGAGATAAACATTTACTGTTCCGATTCCCAGAACTGTACTTATGCAAAAAGTTTTTAACTATGATTTCCCAACATGTCACTAGATGGAGCTTAAAGGCAGCATTCTGCTGACCTAGGTACTTCTTAATTGGTTTCCTTGAGATGAACATTTAAGCTGGATTCGGGAAAACCTCACATTTCCCTCGACTGAGAGCCAGATTATTGATCTTAATTCTTTCTTCATACTTGTTTTCGCTTTTTTCTGGAGTGAAACTTCTTAAGACCCGGTGGTGCAAATTATTTTCTTTAAAAGCCGAGTATAACGAAATCTGAAATGGACACTAAACTCATCTAATGGGGGTATGATATTTGAGACGGATGGAGAAAAGGACATCGTGTTAAACTTCCTATTACGCTTGTCAGTGAGTCAGTGGAGGGAGTGGCTATCGCTCGACTTACTCTCTGCAGACCAGTTAGTGTGGTTAGCATGTTGCATATATTCATCATGCTTCCCGTTTGCTACGCAGCCAGCGAGTCTTGCGCAATGGTGGCTCGTGAGGTGTCGCAGGATAAATGCTGCTTTACTTAAAGTTATCGGCTCAATGGGTTATTATTCTTATTTATCGAAATTTATGGACTCGTTTGGCTATTGTTAGATAGTATTTGACAACACTTGTGCCAGTATCTTGATGGGTTTTGAATATTTCGTTGAGGAGGAGTGGGAATCCCGACGCTGAATATGCTTCGCCCATTCCTGAAGTCACGAACCGCCACTGATCTAGCGTGTTTCGTACTTTGGTTAGACTGTATACAGTTGCAATGTGTTGTTGTGGTTTCCAAATACTGAGTTAATTATAAAATATAGTAATTATGCCGAAATCTAGTACGGAACACATAAAGACATATCGTGAAAGACAGCGTGCATAGCCGCTGAATTAATTCTCAAACGTAAAATTCAATTTGAAAATGAATAATGATCCAACTGTATCAACAACAAAATCTGAGACTACTAGCCGGATATAACAATATATACATTATTATAATTTAAAGGAAATAGGTGGAGGTATGTGATTAAAAACTACGAAATCTGGGACTACTGGCTAGATATAACAATATATAAATTATTATAATTTAAAGGAAATAGGTGAAGGTATGTGACTAAAAACTACGAAATCTTGGACTACTAGCTAGATATAACAATAAATAAATTATTATAATTTAAAGGAAATAGTTAGAGGTATGTGGCTAAAAACTACGAAATCTGGGACTTCTAGCCAGATATAACAATATGTAAATTATTATAATTTAAAGGAAATAGGTGGAGGTATGTTGATAATAAATATTATGTATCTGAGCTGTACCGCGAACCCAATGATGTTATATTTTGTACCTCTCCCGATAAATAGTGAATGTAGGAGCCTTCATATGGTAGTACACTGTATTTTGACGGAGCTATGAAACACATCTAATTTCTTTTGCATGTTTATTTCATTTAGTCATGTGAATTGTTATAAAAATTGAAAGTGACTTCTTTTGAACTAGAAATGTAAATCCTCAGTGAACTCCTATATCATCTTGATTTCACTGCTGAATCCACGTCAGCCATCGTCTATAAGCTCCTCTAGCTATTGCCGATCTTGAGAAAAGGATGTTTCAAAAAATTGTTTTGAACTGGAAATAAAAAACTTAACGTAAATGAAAATTTTTAGTAAACTATCTTACTTCCTTCAGAGTCTGATGCTAAAGTCATATAACTCAAAATTTAAGCTCTATCTGTAGTAAATTTTGAGAAATAGATGGTTTACTTAAAATGAACATTTCTAACCGGAAATTGATGAAGTGAAATGCGGAAAACTTTCCACAATTGAATCATCTTTTAGTGAAATACCCCGGAATGGGGGTATAGGTCACCACTCTTGTATATTTGTTATAGATTGCGTTGGTTGTAGAATACAGCTATTCGTACAAGAACACTCGACACATTAGAAAATTAACATTTAATAATCCAAACTTAATCACAACGATACAGGTACTTTACATGCTGTACTTAAAAGGTTACAGCGTAAGTTAATCTAATCCATGCATGCATATGTTGAGTAAGGAAGCGGAGACGGCAAGGCTCCGGGCACCGTAACTACGAAGCTGAGTTGTGGCGGTTGCAGAGTCTTATATAACCAATTGTGAACATGCGCATTCACAGGTCAGCAGAGTCTGTGCAGTCCCGCAGGAACGGTGGCTCCACAGTACTCCCCCCTAGGAAAAAAAAACGTCCGAGCCTGAAAATGAATTATAGGCTTAGACGACCGGCCAGACCTAGATAATCTATGGCCGCCATAACTGGGAGTTTCCAAGAAACACCTGCGCCGGGATACACCACACACTTCATGTAACTGCAATGAAGAATCTAATCACATGAGTAGATGCACAAACATGGAATTATTACACGCTGTAAAAGACATGAGACGCAAATCAAGACTTGTAAGAGTTTCTTAAAAATACTTGATCCTGCTGCTATGGCAAGTGTTTTATCAGATTATGGTTGCTTCTGACAAGCGTACCCAACAGCAAATATTTCTCTGTCGCGACTCTCGAAGCATCGATGACAAAAAACTTAATACTGCCAAAGAAAAAAACCAGCTAACGATAACACCCTTAGATTAATTTTCTAATGCCACTGATTTCACTGGATCAAACCTCCTAAGTAAAAAAAAACCTCCTAAATCCAAACTCCTTTGAAGATTGGAACCAAACACCTATGGAAAGATCGGAAATTTTGGAATCCTACCGATATATTCCCCTAGTCAACGATAAGCCTTATAAGTATACAAAATACGCTGGTTCTTTAAATCGGCCCAAAACAAACTCGAACTTGCCTAGGGAATCCGCATCAAAAAGAGCATCACAATATCAGCAACTGTTAAATTCCAATAAACTGCCTTCCGAAATCCGAAATGCAAATCCAACCAAATACTGCCGAATGTTTTAATCCAGATCCATTAGCCATGCACAATGTTAAATTACACGGGTCATTCCGTAAGACAAGTCTTTCAAGAAACAGCAATACACGAACCTGACGAAGACCTACCTATTCCTTCTGCGTTTGAAACTGCCCCATCGGCGCGAAAAGTTTTCGACTTAGAAACGGAACTCAGCTTACGGATTGCGTTTTTTAACTCAGCTGTTACTGTCCCGATTACTTTCAACTCCGAACTCTCTCTCGAAATGCTCGAAATTACAGCAGTATATATGGACAAACACTAAGTATATGCTGAACCCGAACCTGTAGTCTTTACATCAGAAGGTAAGCCATGCGCTTTCACTAATCTCAGCGTCATTTAACCATGGAAACTTTAAATTGAAATGCCAGGGACTTTAAAATGAAATCACGAAAGCATTTCAAGAACGTGTATCTACAACAGAATAAAGTCTAGTACCGGTGCTTTGAAAACTACCCTACAAAGATTCGCCTGTTCCGGATGCGTTTCCCGCTGAAACTGAACTCTTACACGGCTACGCTTTTACCTAGCATATCTACCGAACTCGCATCAACCCTCAATTCAGAAGCACTTATCAAAAATCAAGTTCAACACGATTCCAAGGCCAATGCAAAAAAAACGCTATTCCCGGATTTACAACCGGCTTACTAGCATACACATTGCTACAACCTCAGAGTACAAGCGAACATGAAAAAATGACAGATAATTACAAACCATCAAGAAATTACATATTTGTATATAACATGTAAAAGTACTCGATCATGTACACACACAATCTGGAATGAGACGAATCCTATTAAAAAGATTTAACAAGAAAGATCAATCATGCTTAAAGCATTGATTATGAAACACTTTCCAACTTCAATGCAATTTTATTTAAAAAAGTCGAAAATGCAATACATTCCTCGGTAATATTTTAAAACTTATCACAATACTACATTGGTTTATTATATTTGAAAACTTAAACCTTCATTGAAAAAAATGAACTTCATTCAAATGACGGCATTGAAATATAAATTGCCTGGTTTAAGTATCTCTAAAATGCAATACATTCCACGGTAATATTTTTAAAACTATCATAATACTACGATAATTTATTATATTTGAAAACTTCATCGAAAATAGCTTCGAAAATAAATTCAAATGACGTCATAGAAGAAATAACACGCATGGATCTCTCTATAAAAGCAGGATTTCATTCATAACTTTCTCCCATTCACAGCATTCATCACAATACTATAATAATTTATTTTATTTAAAACTTAAGACCATGGAGCTACAATTCATAAACTCTATGCTTAAAACTTCATCGAAAAAAATCGTCCTTCTGTTTATAAAATCAATTAATATTTCATTCATATCAGCCATGCAGACTCCATAGACTGAATTATTTTGTGTTAAAGAAATACAGTAATTCTAATACAACTCATTCTACATATTTTGCTGTTTACATTTTACATAGGTGAAAAATAGGCTTAGTTGTGGAAATAATCAAATTTGAATGAGAATTTAAACTCAAATATATTGTCATTGCGTTGTTTCAGTATATAGATGCACAGAATTTAAGCAAAAATAAAGTAGTTATAGGACGGATACAACACTCAATATGAATTAAAAAGAACTTAAAAAAAACACGATTTTGAAACAAGATGGATGCCATATATCATTTTGAAGTGGGTCATGTGATCATTTCATATCATGGTCACGTGATCGTTTCATATAAGAGGTGTAATTATTATTTTAATTTTTATTTAAAAAACTACTGAATATATTTCGCTGTATTTTTTTTTATATATTTTATGGAACAATTTGAATATTACCTAAAATTTTCGAAGCTATTTGTGAATTTTAAATCCGCTTAAAAAATGTTGAAAAATTAGTTTCCATAGGGCTCAATGTATTTCATTTTTTCAACCCGGGTTCAATCCAAAACTAATTGGGTGATATTATTCATTTATATTCCAATAGGTCCTACAGACCGTCTGAACAACATACTAAAATTTCATTTTGATTAAGTCATTTTTACGGCAGTTATCGTGCTAACGGACAGACAGACAGACAGACAGAATGAACAAAGTCATAAACACTTTTCAACTTTGTTGTAAAGTGTTAAAAATATGGAAATACACTAATTATGCCAATTGCAAAAATATTAAAAAACCCAAGTTTCAATATCTACAACTTCCAAACTGGCAAGCACTCAACATACACATTTCATTTAAAAACGCGGATTGAACCTATGTATCTCATACTTAAGACACCAGCCTACATATCCCAACAGCATGTAAAACAATATCTCATGTCAAAAAACACTCGTGTACAAGACAGGTCATGAAATGCGCTCAAGCTTTCACCTACCTGAACTCTTTCCCCTTTAAGCAGCTCCGAATGAAACTTGGTCCACTACCGCTGAACCGATATCAGAACGAGCCATTTCTGGTCACAGACAGAGCAGAATCCAAGCGAGTCATATATTCCTCCAAGTCCAGTCCACCTCTGGTGTGGGGCGAGTTACATCAAAACGAGCTGTCTCCACTCACATCCGGGTCTACCACTTTAGTGAGGGGGGCGAGTTACGCCAGAACGATTGGAACGTATGTCACCACTTTGGATAATTGGAAAAGTTACTGTGAGGGATCAGCTGCATCGGAATGAGTCGCATCCTTCCACGTCGGATCACCGCCCTGGAAAATTGGAAAAGACCATGCGAGGGGTCAGCTGCATCGGGACAAGTTACATCAGTACGAGTTACATCCGTTCACGACCAGGGATACCACTTTAATTGAGCAAGTACACCGAACGGGGGTGTGGGGCGACTTACATCAGAACGACCTGTATCCAGTCACGTCCGGTCACCGCCCTGGAGAATTGGAAAGACCATGCGAAGGGTCAACTGCATCGGGACGAGTTACATAAGTACGAGTTGCATCCATTCACGACCAGGGATACCACTTTAGTTGAGCAGGTACCCCGAACGGGGGTGTGGGGCGAGTTACATCAGAACGAGCTGTATCCAGTCACGTCCGGGTCTACCACTTTAGTGAAATACCCCGGAATGGGGGTTTAGGTCACCTCTCTTGTATATTTGTTATAGGTTGCGTTGGTTGTACTTTACATGCTGTACTTAAAAGGTTACAGCTAAAGTTAACCTAATCCATGCATGCATATGTTGAGTAAAGAAGCGGAGCAGGCAAGGCGCTGGGCACCGTAACTACGAAGCTGAAGTTGTGGCTGTTGTAGGGTCTTGTATAACTAATTGGGAACATGCGCATTCACAGATCAGCAGAGTCTGTGCAGTCCCGCAGGAACGGTGGCACCACTGTTGATTCACAGTCTCCTAATCAAACCTCCTAAATCCAAACTTAAACACAACGATACAGGTACTTTACATGCTGTACTTAAAAGGTTATAGCGTAAGTTAACCTAATCCATACACTCATATGTTGAGTAAGGAAGCAGAGCCGGCAAGGCGCCGGACACCATAACTACGAAGCTGAAGTTGTGGCGGTTGCAGAGCCTTATATAACCAATTGAGAACATGCGCATTCACAGGTCAGCAGAGTCTGTGCAGTCCCACAGGAACGGTGGCACCACAATCTTACTCCATAATTTGATAATGAATCTATATCGGTTATACTTTGATATGTGGTACAACGATATATATATATATATATATATATATATATATATATATTGTATATATATATATGTATACACAGGGTGTATATAAACTTATGGTCAGAACTGTATGGGGTTATATAACTCACCGAAACAAACAAGTTTCACAATACGATGTGGGGTCGGAAAGCAACCGGCGAGCCGCGAAAGGGCGCATTCTCTGGAGTGGATGAAACGTCGCGTCAAAATGGAGAACATAGTAAATCCGCATGCTACACGTTCCAGATGCCACCAGCAAAGGTTCTCCGTGAATGTGTGGGCAAAGATTATCCACGACAATTAATTGGCTCGTATCTGTTACCAGACCGCATAGAAGGACAGAAGTACATCAACTTCCTCCAGCAGGTGCTACCAGATTTACTACGTGTTGTACCAGCAAATCATCGAGTGATTATGTGGTTCCAGCACGACGGAGCGCCAGCACATTAGACCAGGATTGTGAGGAACTATCTGGACATTGCCTTTCTGAACAGATGGATTCGTCGCGGTGATTCCGTCGCTTGGCCTCACAGATCTCCCAATCTGTCCTGCCTGGATTTTTTCCTCTGGGGTCAGCAAAAAGCCCCGTTTACGGACTCTCATCGAGTCACTAGAGGACTTTGTCGTCCGAATTAGCGTCGCAGCTGCAGATGTTCGTGAAATGCTAGGAATCTTCCAAGGTGCAAGCGATTCACTCCGCCGCCGTTGTGACATTTGTCTCGCAGTTGGTGGTCGTTCATTTGAGCATATATTCTAAACATTTTGTCAATAAATTTCCATTATTCGTCTTCACCGTATTCGTCTTCACTTCAATCCATTTTAACGCGACGTTTCATCCACTCCCAGAGAAAGTGCCCTCTCGCGGCTCGCAGGTTGCTTTTGGACTCCACATTGTATTGTGAAAGCTGTTTGTTTTGGTGAGTTCTATAACCCCTTATAGTTTGGGCCATCAGTTCATATACGCCCTGTATATATGTATATATATTTTCAGGAAAACTTTGTGAAAGCAGTACGATGTCAAAATTTTTGCCACCAGCTACAAAAAATAATACTTGCGAAAACAAGTCTTAGTGCTACATTTCTGATTAAACCAATAACTAAAACAGAGCTTAAAATAAAAAAAGCAGAGTAATGTCTATATATTTTGTTATTTACGCAAATGTTTTAAGAAATTAAACATGAATTTTGCAACTTTGTTTATTCATCTTTCCTTTCATGAAATTCAAATATTTATTCCGAATTGTTCATAGAAAAGAAAGCATTTGAAATTAATTAAAAATTGAAATAGAAACTAGTAGCACGGTAAATATTTGCATTGTTTATTATAAACATTTACATTGATTGTGAACATAATCCGAGCGAAATATTGTTATTGTCAGAGTATTATATTTCAGCTCAATCAAAGGCCTTCGAAAATGTTTCCTTGCTTTTGGATTCACGTGATACTTTTGATAAAGTAATTGTATTTGTGCTTGCAAACAATTAACTATTTTTACATTAAAACTTAACATTTAAACAAATGAAAATAATATTTTATTTACATCCATTAATTATTTACTCATAGTTTGCTATTGTCATTTTGAGACTGAAATAAAATAAAGCGAACAAATTTAGATTATATCAATTTCTTTTTTGCTCTCTAAGATATATTGGATAAGTGGGTTTTGTAAGGAACATCTGTTTTCGAATTCGGTACATTTATTAATATTAGAACCTCTTTATTTTATAACTCAATAAAATGATTGTTGAAGGTATTACCTGTCATAGATGAAGCTTTAAAATAAAGTCTAAAAATAACAATTGGTTTATATATATATATATATATACAGTATATATACAGGGTGAGTCGGAATTGTTTTTACAAAAGCAGATGGGTGATAGTACCCCACCAGACGAGCAATAATTACCATGGAACATAGGGTCGCATTGCACTCAGAGAGACACAAAAGAGTAAAATTAGAATACGAACCTGCACATACACCAGTGTTGGGAAAGCGAATTAACGATATCAAACTTTGCACAAACAGATTTATTGTGCAGCGAGAAACTCACAGCAAGTGCTCAAAGGGGCGACCACGCGTGTCGTTGCACAGTTCACACCGGCGAAGGAATGACTGACGCACCCACTCGAAGATTCCGGGTGTTGTGTTAATGTGGTCTGCGGCAACAACGATGCGCGCGACGAAATCTTCCGTCGAGTCCACAGGTGTCTCGTACACTAAAGGTTTCATGTGGTCCCAGAAGAAAAAGTCCAGTGGGCGTAACTTGCAGCATTGAAGTTGTGCCGGATTTTAAAGGACAACGTGTGCTCTGATTGTCTATCG
Organism: Amaurobius ferox; assembly: GCA_951213105.1. Classification (NCBI taxonomy): domain Eukaryota; kingdom Metazoa; phylum Arthropoda; class Arachnida; order Araneae; family Amaurobiidae; genus Amaurobius; species Amaurobius ferox. The sequence continues at coordinate 15,483,585 of OX578135.1, forward strand.
CCGGATCCTACTAGGAGCCAGTTATGATGATTCTGCTCCCTGGACATTTGCATACGGTAACTGCGTTCGTGTCTGGCGTAGGAGATACTACGTAGGCAGGTACACAATGACGTTCGAGGCGCTGACTGCGTCATGCTCGACGCGGTTGGACGTGCCTCTTTTCTACCTCTCAGAGTGCAATGCGACCCTATGTTCCATGGTAATTATTGCTCGTCTGGTGGGGTACAATCAACCCTCTGCTTTTGTAAAAACAATGTCGACTCACCCTATATATATATATATATATATATATATATATATATATATATACACACACACAATCAGATGTGGGGAATCATGAGACGAAAGTAACATTGTGCATATGCAAAAGCGTCCAGTCGACGTCATCATGCGCAAAGCACCGGCGCACGTCGGTACGAGTATAAAACGGCCTTAAACGGCATGACCAGTTGAGGCATAATTTCGCAATTGCCTGTAGTAAGCAGCGTTGTTAACATTAAAAAAGGACGAAATATGTCACAAAGATGCCAATTGGACATGTTTTTGAAGGGACGAATTATTGGAATGCTGGAATCCGGTCGATACCAAACCGAAGCGTCTCGAATTCTGAATGTGCCTCAGTATGTGATCTCCAAACCGTGGAAGAGACTCCAAACCACTGGAGATGTTACCCAAAGACCAGTTCTAGGTCGGACAAGGATAACAACCGCTCGACAAGACCGATATTTGGTGATAACTGCGAGACGTCAGAGGCGTCCTGACAACCTCCACAGGAGTCACTGTTTCGAAACAAACTGTTTACAGACACATTGGTCTCTGTGCCAGACGACCAGTAATTTACATCCCCCTAACGTCTGCACAGACACACGCGAGTCTATAGTAGAGTTTGGAACATCGACAGTGGAGTGGACAACAGTGGAGCAATGTCATGGCCAGTCCCGAGTCCAGGTTTAGCCTGAATACTGATTTTCGTCGTACTACAATCTGGAGAGAACGTGGAACGCGTTTTTACACGGGACACAACACCCGACCGTCCAAGAAGTTACCTTACACCTTTCTGGTAGGTCGGATGGTCTGGGTTTCAACGGGACACAACACGGAAAAATATCGTTTTTCATTTGGAGGAGTCATGGTCTGGGCAGGCATAATGATGGACGGACGCACAGACTTACACATCTATGACACGTGGTCGATTACCCGTCAAAGGTACAGAAACGAAGTCCTTGAGCGTACCTTTTGATTGTTTTGAGGTGCTGTTGCTCCTGATTTCATATTCATGGATAATAACGCGTTTCCTCACCGTGCGGCCTTGGTCGACGACTTCCTTCAAACTGAAAACATCTAGCACATGCAGTGACCTGCCAACTATCCCGATCTGAATCTAATAGAGCATGTGTGGGATATGCTCGGGAGACATCTTGCAGCCCTCCGCTACCCACCAAGGCCTATTCCGGGATTGAAAACTGCTCTTCGTGAGGCTTCGTTAGGAAGGAATTCTTTGAGCACACAACCCATCCAAACCCTCATCGAAAGTACGGGGAATCGTTATGCAGCATGCATGGCAGCCCGAGGTTCCCCAACACCGTATTAAACTGCAGCATCACACTGTTTTAATCATTTTGTTTCACTGAGGTTGACACTCGTATTGTGATCCATTTCTTTCAACCCTTTTCATTGGATAATAAAAGTCGTTATTATCCTTGTTTTGCATTGTTTTCTTCTTTTATAACCCTATTACACCCGCATACCGCGTTTCCTTCCATTCCGATGTAGATTTTCTGAAATTTTCACATAAACAGCACCTATGCTTAACTTTTGGACATGAGTATATATATAAATAAAATTCCTTTGAATTTTATTATTTTTCCTTCCATTAGCCAGTAGACAGTTCCAATGGGGTCTATAGTGAAAATCAGAAACTGGCTATACTTTCGGTTTTAATTCGGATTACATGGCTGCCCGATCGAGTGTACAATTTCGAACTAACCACCACTTTTTATGTAGCCACCACTTTTAACTGATTGTTGTCCATGTCTTGATCTATTTTCCTGAGCTAATTATTATTGCCTTTTCTCATTTTTGCCCTGTTTGCGCTTTCATATTATATATATATATATATATATATAATATTAGGATTTTTGTATACTAATATCCCCCTCATTCCCATTATACCGATAAGTTGTCTACTATTTTTATCCTTATTCTTGTTCTATAGTTACTTTATTTGTAACAGATATGCTAGAGATAGGTTTTTGTGCTTACCGTAGTTTATGCATAATTTTCGATTAAAATACACACACACACACACACACACACATATATATATATATATATATACTAGGACGAAAATATCGACGCACCAAGAAAGAATTATCCAAATGAGACAAGATTTGGTACATATAATATGAATGTGCAGAAAAAGAAATGATTAGAATTTCAGAACAATTGGGTGATTTATTGCACTGAAAGATCTACACAAAGTGAGTATTTCAATATGGCGTCCACCTCTGGCCTTGATGCAAGCTGTTACCCGACGTGGCATTGATGCATAAAGTTGCCGCATGGTGTTCTGAGGGATGTCGTTCCAAATGGCATCCAATTGGCAAGTTAATTCGTCTACATTCTTGGATGGTCGCAGGCGACGCCCCATCTCAAACAAAATGTACTCAATAGGCGAGAGATCTGGGAAACCAACTTGCCGAGGAAAGGGGTCGTAAACACGCAGATAATCCATAGAGAGGTGTGCCGTGTGTGTCCTGGCATTATCTTGCTGAAAAGTTAGCCCGGAATGTTGCGAAAGGAAAGGCAATACAACGGTTCGTATAATGTTGGCAACGCACTGATGTGCTGTGATGGTACCACGGAGGACTATCAAAGGAGACCGGCTATCAAACGAAATGACACTCCAAACCATAACTCCCTGTTGGCGAGCCGTGTGGCTCGTGACAGTAAGAGCAGGATCCTGACGATGTCCGGACTGTCTCCAGAGACGTCTGCTCTGGTCGTCGGGACTCAGTTCGAAACGGGACTTATCACTGAAGACAATTCGTTCTCAATCCGAACAATTCCACGTTGATCTGGCCCGGCACCATTGCAATCGCTGTTAACGGTGCATACTGGTCAGTGGTAAGCGGCATAATGGGTACCGCGAGTATGGATTCCGCCCCCGTAGTCTTCTATTAATGTCACGCGTTGAATGGTTGATAACGACAAATATCGTGCTGTCACAGTTGCTGTGACGATCACTTTATCTTCCCGTTCTGTCGCCGCTCTAGATCGTCCGCTGCGCACTTGCTGCTGAAATCTGCCTTTCCTGACCCATTCCTGCTAACATCGTCTAATTGCTGCATCGCTCCTTACCCAAATACATAGCTATTCGTCGGGGGTCGCATTCAGCCTCATGCAGTCTGACAGCACGCTCTCTTTCAAACTCTTTCATGTGCTTGTAGTGGCCGCGAATTCGCCGTGAGGCATTGTTGCAATCAAGGTACGTAAATGCAATCAAAATCCACTGCAGGTTTTGTTCTTGAAAGTGAGGTTCGCTCCTTATATACCCTACCATGGTGCTCAGTTTCAATGCGATGTAGTTCCGACTATTCAGTCATTGGCTGCGAATTTTTTTATCATTTGCATATTCCGTCGACAGGTGTTTGCATGTACAGTTTCATTACTATCAGATTATTTTGCGGGATGCGTCGATTTTTTTTATATAGAGTTTATATACAGAAATTTTAAGCTTTCCCCAATAACGCGTCTTTTCCTTTCATAATTCTTATTCCAAATTCATATTGTATGTCAGGCACTTATTGTAATTATATTAAATTTTTTTCCACGTTACTAATATTATCAAAGTCTACCAGGACTTCCCCTTTTTCTCTACCATACCATATATGGTCACTAATATTATACTCGACTTAAACTTTCACATATGAAACCGCATTCCTATCACATTTTTGAAACAATAAAGCGAATACATCATGTTTCCCATAACGTTATCCCCTCCACCACAACTGTAACTTGTCTGAACCAACATAGACTGCATTGATAATTCTTGGGTGCTGGTCGCCGACGGAGAGTTCGGCCCAAATTACCAAATTATATTTTTGAGTATCATCTATAATAAAGTAGATTTTTGTAACCTGAAAAGAATCTTCCCCGGACTCTCTCAACAGCCATTACGCGCGCACACACACACACACACACACACACACACACACACACATATATATATATATATATATATATATATATATATATATATATATATATATATATATAATTAATAATTAATAGCAACCAATCATAATTGGATAATTTTTCAAGGCTGGATATCTAATTCAAACTAATCAAATCCGAATTACGCCATTAGTTAGTCATGTAAACACCAAATGGATTGTCTACGAACAAAAATAAAGGAATATAATTGTAAAAATCATAAGAATTCAAGTATTACCGTGAGACAGGAGCCTGAGAGACTTGTTTTAAATAAGTGCAGATGAGACAGAATGAGAGAGAGTTGAGTTGTGTTCAGGAGAAAGGGGGAAGAATACAAAATACAAAGTAGACCATGGATATAGAGGGGAGACTTAGAGTTGAAAGGACCTCCGCACACGCGCGCGCGTACACACACACACACACATATATATATATATATTATGTATATATATATATATATATATATATATATATATATATATATATATATATATATATATAATATAAAAGATTAAGGATACAAAAGAATTTAAGAGAAAGCAGGCAATGTAAGGTGCTTACATAATGGCGGTAAGGGGTAGTGACCTTACACCCCAGTTAACAATGTGCACGTCCTTGATGCCGCGGCATTGCACTCCCGGACGCCAGCACCGACTGTTGCCGACCTTCGGAGTGGCAATCAAAATTATCACAAGACCATTATAAATGGAGTAGTAAAATAAACTGAAGTATCAATAAATGGAATGAAATCACTGAGTTGTCACCAGTTTAAATACTTCCTCAAGATCTAAATACATTGCTCAAAGCAATGTTGCCATTATTTTTAAAATTCCCAATGCAAGACTTTCAATGGCAACATTGCTTTGAGCAATGCAAATTACTTTATTTTTCAATTATATATATATATATATATATATATATATTCAAAATAAAAATAAGCATTACGACTTATTTTACAGAAATGTAATGTCAAAAACTCTAGATACAATTAAGCGACCAGAAATGCAATGTTTTACAGGACAGACATAGCCACTTTATTTGAAATATAAAAATACGATCCAAGCACCGTGTGTATGAAATGAAATTTTATTTTAGAGAAGAAGGTTTTAATCAACATGTCATAAACGTTACATACATATATGAAAATTTAATTATTACGAAATGCTAATTAAGTACCAGAAATAAAAAATAAAAGCTTAAGAATATGATGCCACGATATTTTTAGTCACAACTCTCTTTTTTCTAATGATAAGGAATTTTAGAGAGATTATTTAAAGCATATTTTTTTTTATTCTTCTTAAATTTATTCTCAAATTTTGTAAAAATGTTTACGTATTATTTGTGCAGTATAAGTATTGTATTGTGCAGTATTATTTTGTGAAACATCGTTCTTTTGTACATTAATAATTTTTATTTTCTTCTTTTCTTCAAGCTTGTTTTTTAAGAAAATTTAAAGTATTCTATAGAGGATACTAATTACGCAAACAGATAAAGTTAAATATGTTATAGTCATTGATTACAACTGTTATCTACTATGAATATAAAACATTCTTATGATTCATGGCGTAGTCCTATAAACCGTAAATTTGGAGACTTAAAGTAGGCTGTTATTTTCTGGGTTCTATTCTCGAAACTTTGTGCAGATCAAATATATCAAACATTCGATACTGGTAATTAATACAACTATTTTACATCAGTCAATTAAACGGTATGTTTGTCTTTTGTAAATAAAAAGCGAATTGAAATAAATCGTTATGTAAAATATAAAATGTCAATTTTGAAATGTTGTCACCACTGGCGACGTGATTAATCTTTAGTAGAGCAAAATGTTAACATAATTACCATACGAATATAAATTCATGTGTTGTACAAATATAGAAGTCAGTATATTAAATTTTACAACACTAGAATGGCCCAACTATTCTTCAACAGTTCACAAAGCAAGCAAAAACTTCAATTTATTCACAAGTTTCTCCATGTCTGTAAACTTATTTCTTGTTCATGCTAGTTCCCTAACTTTATTCTCTGAGAAAGATTTGAAAACATCGGTATGCATAAATTTTTCTTACTGCCTCGAGGCATATAAACACTGTGCTTCAGAAACGTGGTTTTCCAACATCAAATTTTGACTGTCACAACACCCGTAAATTCTTCCATAAAATATAAAACAAATCTGGAAGGAAGGAACACGCAAAAAAAAAATAAATAAATAAAATAAAATAATGGCGCTTCGTTGTCAACTTCTTTTCAGAATCATTTCTTTGACGGCCAAGGGGGAATTTTTTACCACTTCTTTCAAGATTACAAGTTCCAAAAATAGAATCAAATAAGTGGGACGACTGTAAGTAAAACCAGGATCTGGCGGACTAAGTCAATCTGGATAATAGGTAGACGGGAATTCTTGGAAAAAGGATAAATGGGAATGAATTCGAAGGGGAAAATGGACAATGCTAGGGAAAATAACTTCATGTACGAATTTCCCGAGTCTTCTTTGATGTGCCGCAATTCGCTGCGTGCATGCACGTACAGGCTTCAAACAAATTTTCTCCAGATTTGCTTTGCAAAAATTCAACTGGGAATGACATTGCGTTTATTTCAGTTCTCCGTTCTGTTTTTTCCATTCTGGATATATCTGTAAGTGGACAAAGAGTTCGCAATCGTGACTAAAATACGTGATGAATATTCAGAAGTAGAGACAAGTTCACTGATTTAGTCGTATTTTTTTTGTTTTTTGTTTTTTTGCCAGCGTTTCAAAAAATTTCATTCTGTAATTTGTGCTTTAAGATTTTTTTCAAAGGAGTGAAAATATATTAAAAGATTTCGCAAACAACAAGATGCATTGAATATATTTGCGTTTTAATCTGTTGAAACTAAGATTTCTCACATTGTTCTGGGAAATATTCAAAATATAAAGAAATAGGTTCTTCCTTATGACAACACCTGAATTCTTGAATTATCGAAATTGTTACCTAGGAATTAAAAGAGAGACTATAACTTACAAAATTTCGTTGTAGAAAAAATGAATATGTCAATTAGGTAACGACACTTGTTTTGAGGGTGATATAGCACCCTTATTCAATCCAAAATAACAATCTGCGCCTTTAATAACCGCTAAGAACGAACCTCGGAATCAAATATTGTCACCAAATTCACATATGCCTACTATTTTCAAGGATTTTTTGTATGTTATTTTCTTACACTCAGCAGCTTTAAATATTTAAAAAGAGACTGTACCAATTGTAAAAAAATATTATTAAAAGTATTGTCATTTATTATCCTTGTGAGACTCCTTCATGATCCTGGGTAGTTCAATATTTTCAACATCGTTCATACAGGGTATCAGCAACATTAAAGTGGGGAAGGGGATTCCAGAGGGAGCGATACCGCATTTTTAGGGAAGAGAAAATATAAATCAAAGCAATATTAATCTATTAATGGAGGCGTTTCTACACAATCCAAGACATATTGCGATTGTGATTGTAGTTATATCTAAAACGAATAAAATGCTTGAGATTTTACTTGCAAAATGTATTTGGAAATGGACCACAGACCACATTCAGTGACGATTATAGATAGATTGGATTGGGTAAAAATGTACAATTTTAGCCACTGCAGAACTCTAGTTCAAGTATCGTCTTTAGTATGCTTTCGTAGTGGTTGGTAACCCTGTCCGTGATGTTGTTTACCTTGGTATATGCTTTAAAAGTTGCATTAAAAGTATAAGTGAAGAAGTGCCAAAATAAAAATTCGTTGGAGTATTGGATTTCTGACCTCAAAATTCCAAAGGGAAGAATGCAAAGTTCTTTTCCACCTTGGGGTACCTCAGATTGTATACTGATAGTCTCGAAAGAAATAAGTCATCAATCACTCCAAGTACTTTTCGGCGCATGACTTTATTGACCACCCCATTTTATTTGTTCATGTGTGCATAAAATTAAAATACTTGTTAAGGTCCTCTCTTAACTGGTCAATGCATCTGCAGTATTTTACCATTAATGTTTTGCATTTTGCCATTAATGTTTTTTTATGTTTTACATTTCTAAACTTCTCAATTACCATACAGAGTGTGCAAAGGCATACTGTAAAACTAACCTTAATATTTCGTTATTAGAAAATACATGTTAAAGGACAGAAACGACTGAATATTAAGTAAACCAACTGAAACAGTAACGAAGGAGCATGAAACGTTTAAATCAGCTGTTAGAATTGCAAAAGAGCAAAACAGAAGTATGAACAATTGAAAATGATGACAAACGAATTGAGGGAAAATACACTTAAAAAGAAAACGTCATCAATTTCGTCAAACAATTCGTTTATTCTTTATTTTGTGTTTTCTATTTTCATTCTGTGGTCTCTTATCATTCATTCTCTGTACTTTGTCTCTCGCCTTGATTTCGTCTTTATCATTTTTCCGCACCTCTTGGGAAACTTTTCTCCAACTTTTAGCTACATGTGTTATTCCACTATAGATTCCGAACGTGCTTAAATTATTAAGGTTGCGTTTCCTACTTGTTCTGAAGAAGAACGTTTTTTTTACCTTTAAAACCGGTTGACACCTTGTCCTATTAAGGAAGTCTATCATCTTGCCCTATTAATAGATTTTGGGTATTTTCCTATTTTATAGAAAATTACATTATCTGACTCATACTCGTATCAATAATCGATATTCTTGCTTGGTTATAGCACAAAGGACACCTAAAATCCCGCCAAGGTAGAACTGTGGGCGTTTTCGATTTCTTTCCGTAGTTTTAGTACCTGAGATATATGTTTAGCAATTTTCAGCAATCAAATTCATCTGAAAGTTAAATAGAATTCTTGAGCATAAATACATACATATAAATTAATTTTGTTCTATATATATATATATATACTATGCTTCGAACTTTTAAGCCAGTCATTTAAATATGCTTTAAAATTTTATATGCATGCAAAATTAAGAACTTACAATTTTAACCATATAATTTTTTGCCGATAATAGCTCTGTATACAGCAAAATGTATTTTGATAAAATATAAAAGACAAAATCCAAAGAGTTTAAGTTTTTTTATTCATTTTCTTTTTGTTTCGTATATGAGAATTACGAAAATGACTGCTCAGTAATTGTAATCGTTTCTGGCAGATGCTAAACCCTCCAGATTATTGTTCTGGTAATTTCTGTTCTTGAAAATGTGGCGTTGAGCCAATTTGGCTCTTTATCAGAAAATAGCCTAATCACATGACGTATGTGCGATATAATACCCCTGCAGGAAGTCATAGCTGAGGGAGTAATTTCATACCATGTATTTTTATTTTACCTTTAACACATATTACTACGAGGTAAATGAAAAATAAACTATTTATCAATAAACCAAGCAAGAAAATATACACATATTACAGTTTTATTACTTTCCGTATATTTATAGTATAATGTATAAGGAAATTATTGTGACGGGGACAAACATTTAAATTCGAATTTCGATGGAGAGGTACATTTCAAGCATCCCTGAAATCGAATCGAACGTTTTTGATTTGATGTATGTGTGTGTGTCCGTGAGTCTGTGTAACATACAGCATAGGCGGAAGCCAACATATAACAAATTCAAGAAATTTGTAAATAATATTTTAAAGTGCTAAAGCAGTTAGCAAGTTGCCGCCGATCCTTTGTGTACAGAGCCAAAGCGAAGGCTTCTATAACTGGAAGGCAAGTGGAGAGCAGCGGGTATTTACGATGCTTATTCACGATACATTTAAAGCCAAAACTTGGCGCAATTTAGCAATTTGGCGCTATTTAGTCTAATCAAATCTATTTATTCATTTCCGATGTAGATGATATCCCAGAGCAGGTGTTTTGATTAAAATGAAGACAATCTCGACGACTCGATGAAAAGGAAGTTGTTTCCAACTAAGTGGATTTAAATTTTGATTTTTCTAACTTTGCGAATTTAAAACATTTCATTGCATTTTTTAAAATTTCGTATTATATTATCATTAAGAGTATTAGGCTAAAATTTGGCTTAAATTGAATGAAAACTCGCCGAGATAGCAGCAATTTTCTGAATTACTCCAGCAACGCCAAGTAATTCGTTTTAGTCTAAAATATAATTTTCATGGAAAGATGGCAACATGCTTCGGCAAAAATTATAACCCACAAGTATTCAATGTCTATTTATATAAAATATCCCACTTTTTTTTTCTATATGTCTTAAAAACATTTGAAAACAAATACAAGCTAAAAATATATGTCACCATATTTATTAAAATGTCTTATTCAATAAAACAATTTCTATATAATATTTAGAAGAATATTATTTTCAGTATTTAACTTTCCATTACATGAGTATAGATGTAAAAAAAAATAACGAATTTTTCTTTTAATTTGCATAACACCGTTAATTACTGTTAAGAACTTAACACTTACGAGCTAAGATAAAGAACTAAAAAGAAAAACCTGAAATGTTTACATTAAAACTCCTGTTAAAAACAGATTTTGTAAATAAACAATGTCAAAAGTCATTTTCATAAGAGGAGAATATTTTAAAAACAGGATTAAAAGTAATTATTTTACGTAAAAAAGTATTACAATCCAAAAACAACGTGTTGGTGTAATGGCATAAAGTGCATTTGACTTAATAAATTAGTAAAGTTACAAATTGAAATCAATTTCAGTATGCAAACATGTTATATTGAGAGTCTATATGTAGTCTGTATTGAGCGTAGAAGACATAATAATTCTAATTTATTTTTTATTTATTTTAGGTAAGGTATGGAGTGCAAAGTGAAGAGTATCCTATGTTACACAAAAACAAAGGTATTTATGATAAAAACAAAAAAATCTGAAGTGAGCATCGCATGACTTTCCTTATATAATGCAATGGATTTACTACTTTTACAGAAAAAAATAGCTTATTCTTATAGTAGATACTCATATTATTTTCAAGATATTGAATTTTCGTCAATTCGTCGTCATTTTCATTGATTTAGCGTCGTTTTTAACCATATGGCGAGATTTTCGTTAATTTGGCAACATTTCAAAAGTCGCTAAGTTGGCGTCATTCCGCCAAATTCGTCGCTAAAATCTCGCGAAGCGTTATGGAAGGAGAAATAAGGTATTCTTATAGCTGATAAAAGACTATTGGCGTTCAAATACAAAATTATTACTCAAAGTATCTTTTCTCATGAATGGAACGAGCTAGATCCACGAAAATGATGTCACCAAATTTATCGCATGATATGTCATATGAAAAGTGTACATGCTTCTCAACAGTTAATATATTTTTTTTTTTTAATTCATGGGATTTTTTCGAAAAATTTATTTGAAAAATGTGCAATATCTCGTGAACGGTTCATGATAGCGTTCTAAAATCTATGTCAATCGTTTTCAAAGGAAAAATTACATAAGAAATGTCTATTTGCGTAACTTTATTAAAGGTATTGATTTTTGATGCTTTTTTCAAAATTTCACTCGAAAATTTAGGGGAGTTCTGAACATTCGATTGCGTTTTAAAAGCAATAGGCTTCCAGTATTCACGGATTGTGATTTTTGTACCAAATTTTATTCTAATCTTTACATTCGTTCGTGAGATATCGTCTCCACAGACTCACTGACACAGACACACACATCACTTCAAAAATGTTCGATTCGTGATCAGGGACGCTTGAAACGTGCTCTCCCTTCGAAAACTAGAATTCGAATTTTCGATCCCGTCACAATACTTTCCTTATACATTATGTATATAAGGAAAGTAATTATGTTATGTAAAATGATGAGACTAGATTTCAGTTTCATACTATGGGTCTCGGTTTGCGTTGTGCTTTGTGATAAGTTCCTATTTTGTGTTGTTTTCGTTCTATATCGAATTGTAGAAAGATTCATGAAGGTATCGGGCAATTACCACCTTTCCAACATCCTGGCATCGCACGGCCTATTGCAAGTGCAAAATATGTTACTCAGGCTTTAACAACCAGTTTAAGCTGCAGTTTTGATTAGTATGTCAGTAAAGAAAAGTAAATGAAATCAATTTTTTTTCCAAAGTACATATCTAATCTCATTAAATAGGGAGGTAATCTCGTAAAGGGATATTTTCAAATTGTTCAAACCGAATCAATAATTTGGAATTTAGAATAATAAAACCTTTGAAAGTATTAATTGAGCAAAATTACCGAAAGGCAGGAGTCGCAGGAAAATTTTTATAAACTGTATGAAAATTTGCTGTTGTCCGTAATGTATACCCATAAAACACTATCACTGGCAAACATAAAGCGCACATCTATAAGCGGGTTCTGTGAAAATTTATAAAATCTACTAATTTGAGTCTGAAAAATAATTTTATAAGAACATATAAATGTTTAAGAGACGTCTGTACATCATATTGTAAACATCACCTTTAGCTCATTATAAGATTTCATTTGCAGACAATAATTAGTTGGCATATGTAATACCTAACTTATTTAGTCTCTCAAGAAGTCACATGATAAATGAACAGCTAACAGTCTCCGCCCCCAAGGTCTATTGAAAGGTAACTCTTACAACCATTTACCTTGCTCCGCCCCAGTGTCCTCTTTCATCGTGTGGCTGCATTGGCGAGCTTATCAGTATTCGAAAGCACGCCAAAGGAAATTGGGTTGGTATACATTACGGATATTTTCTGGAAATTGGGTTGGTAGATACATAAATGTTGTCTTTGGTTTATTGATTATATGAAACTGAGAACATTACTGTCACTTCAAATGATATTTTGTGGTATTCTATTTCAATAGTATGCGTATAAAAGGAGCCGAAATGCTATAAATAAATGCGATTCCAGCATTATGACTAGTATTGTTGGAAGAAATCCAAGAAAATACATTTTAGCTGAAGATAAATAAATGTCTTTCTTCGTCTACAGAAAGGTTTTTCTGGATGCAAAATATTGCTTCCCAGACATTTCACCGTGTCTTCCAGGAATTATTCTCACCCGTTGAATTTCTTATTATATAATTTTTTTTCTGAATGAATTCTGAAGTCTGTTGCGGACTGGAAGCATATTTATGTTAAGAAGTATTCCTTGTTTTTCACAGCTGTAGAAAGTTTATGACATGTTTACAAGGACCTAGCAGATAGAATCGCAGTTGCTCGTAATTTTAAATATAGGGAAAATCTAGTAGTATACTAAATAATATTATTCTCCAAAATATGTTTTTGAAATATTCAATTTTTCTTAAAAATACAGTTAGAAAAAGTCTAATTTTGATATATATAACATTATATGTATAGGGAAATCTGGAGAAAAATACATTCAGGTCCCTTTTGTAAACGAATTTGCAAAAAACAAACAAAAAAAAAGGTAACTGGGGTGGGACTCCAATTAACTTTTTCATACTAGAATCTATGTTTAAGTAACTTGTGAATTTTTTCTTTTGCAAATTTCAAATGAAAAATTTTGAAAAATCTGTATTCCTGACTCAAACAGTCACATTTATAGCGTGTTACCTCTCCTTTTAGAGAGGTTGAAAATATATTTCGTTGGATAACAAGTTTGACAATGTCCCCACAAAAGGAACTAGCCACCTCGATAGGGGCCTAGCCATGTTCCGTTCGCAAAAATGATATCGCGGCTATTTTTCACTGCAATGATTGAAACTATTAAGTTTCGTGACCATTGAGCCATAAATAATCCCTTTTATGCATGACATCAAATTTCGTCCAACGCTTTCATGTTAAGAAAGTATAAAATTTCAAATAAATTTTGATGTTTTCAGAAGAATTAAAAAAAAATATATCTATTTTTTGATTTTCCATTGACAAAGTAGAACAGAAAGTATCATGAAGATACATTGATTTGTTGCAGAGTACACAAGACATCGACCACAGACAGACAAATAGATAGACAAACAGACAGACAATTAGATGGGCAGATAAATAGACGGACTCTAAAAATAGTCAAAATGTTTTCAGGAGATCCTAAATAATATAATGTTATCAGTATCTCAAAATCAGCAGTTTTCGTGAAAACAATATTTATTCTACGTATCAGAAAGTAAAAATATTGTTTGGTCAACATATGCCAAAATGAAGACGTTGAAATTGCAGTGAAATAATATTTTTGTTTCATTTTTATCCAGCCATAACATGGATATATTTAAGGATAAAACCTTAAACTTGAATAAATGCATATAAAGGGAGAATGAAAAATAAAATAGTGAACTTTAATCTATATATATGTATATATATATATATATATATATATATAGTAGCTCACAAAAGTGTTCGTACACTTACGAATCTCAAATTCTGCTCTATCCATTAATAAAAATTAATATTTCAGAATGGGAATTTTATAATAATATCTATAACTTGTTCTTAACAAAATTACATGACATATTTTTAGGTCACAAAAGTCTTCGCAAAATTTAAAAAAAGTCTCTACATACAGTAAATATTATAATATTTCGGTAAATTAGTATTTTGTAGGATATCCTCTAGCATCCACAACAGCTTTTAAACGTCTGTGAATAGAGTTTACTAGCTTTTGTAATTTCTGTATCAATGTTCCTCCATTTTATGATCATTACTGTTTTTAGTTCGCTTTTCATTTTAATATCGTGTCTTCGTACTCTAACCTCTAATTCTTTCCAAATGTATTTTATTGGGTTTAAATCCTGCGACTGAGGTGGTGTTTTCAGAACCTATTGACAACTATGGATACACCAGAGGCGAACATTGAGACCCGTGTGATTAGGATCATTATCTTGATAAAAAAAAAAACGTTGTTTCCAATACCCAAATTTTGGGCTGATAATTTTAGTCTTTTAAAATATTTAAATAAAGATCATGATTCATTATGCCATCAATAAATACCAAATTACCTTGTCCTGATGCACCAAGGACACCTCCACTGCCATACTTTACTGTTCCAATTCAGTTCTTGGGATTAAGTTCCTCATTTTTTCTTTTCCATACAATTATACACGATCATCTGAACAAAAAATGTTAAAATTGCTTTCATCTATCTGCAAATGTGGCATGATTCCAATACGTTTCGGACTTATTTATCATTGGTTTTGCGAAGGAAATCCAAAGCTTTCTATTTTTCGCACTTACAAAAACTTTTCTTCGGGCAGAACACCCATGTAATCCCGCTGATCTGAGCACTCATCGAACAGTTTCAGGTGAAATTGAAGTAGAAAATTTTTCAGTAAATTTTGTAGAAATTTTTGACAGCACTCAAACGTGGATTTTTCACAAATTTACTAACTACAAATCTCTGATCACGTTGAGTTAACTTTGCCGGACGACCTTTTCTTATCTTGTTTTCGATCCGATTTTCTTCTTTAAAGCGTTTTATCACATACTCAAACGTGGATTTTTCACAAATTTACTAACTACAAATCTCTGATCACGTTGAGTTAACTTTGCCGGACGACCTTTTCTTATCTTGTTTTCGATCCGATTTTCTTCTTTAAAGCGTTTTATCACATACTGCACCGTAGGCCAACGACCCTACTGTGCTGAAAATACCGGTTCTCGTTAGATCACCGAAGTCAAGCAACATCGGGCGCGGTTAGTACTTGGGTGGGTGACCACTTGGGAACACCGCGTGCTGTTGGCACATTTCGGGCGCTGTAGCCCGGTGGTTTGCGCGCTGGATTTGCACGCTGCCACTACTGCCGCCGCGTTCATGCGGAGTACGATCACGTTAAACATGTCGGTTCCTAAGTCCTTTCGAGAGATTGGTGGTAGGGGAAGAAAGGTACGGTCCCTGTGGATGCCTCCCCCACTGGGTTCCGGTCTAAATTGGGTGGCACTTCACAGCCGTCCAAACAGTTACCTTACACCTTTCTGGTAGGTCGGACAGTCTGGGTTTCAACAACAACATACTGCACCGTAGAATGAGATAAATTTACTAATTACAATATCTCGAGAACTGTTCTTGCTAGCGTTCAAAAATTTGTGTTAATCGTTTTCCAATGAAAAATTACATAAGAAATGTCTATTTGCGTAACTTTATTAGAGGTTCTGATTTTTTGATGATTTTTTTCAAAATTTCACTTGAAAATTTAGGAGGGTTCTGAACAATTGATTGCGTATAAAAACAATAGGCTTCCAGTATTCACGGATTGTAATTTTTGTACCAAATTTCGTTCGAATCGGTCCATTCTTTCGTCAGCTATCGTCTCCACAGACTCACTGACACACACACATACATTCGCACACACACACACATACATTCACACACACACACATATACATTCACACACACACACACACACATACTTTCACACACACACATACACATACTTTCACACACACACACATACACACATATTTTCACACACACGGACATCACCTCAAAAATGTTCGATTTGTGATCAGGGATACTTGAAAAGTGCTCTCCCGTCGAAAACTCGAATTCGAATTTTTGACCCCGTCACAATACTTTCCTTATACATTATTGTATAAAAGGAAAGTAAAAATGTTAGGTTTTATTCAGAATCACATGGAGATGATATGAAAAAATATTGAACTTTATATTCGAATTCATTTCCATGCGACAGCACTTTTTCTACAAAGTTTTAAAGTGTACGAACACTGTTGGGAGCCATTGTATATATATATATATATATATATATATATATATATATATATATATATATATCATATAAAAGCCAGTAAACAAATTCAAATAGAATTCCTATGCATATCCACAAAAATCAAAATTATATATATATATATGTATATATATATATATAATATATCTATCGTTTATACATACATTCATATTGTTTATTCGATTCATAATTTATTAGGATATTTTACTGGTTTAATTAAAAATCATTATTATCTCTATGTATTAAGTAGGTATTTGATGCATTTTGAATGTAATTTACCTGGTGGTTTTCCTTATTTATACTATTGTATGGATTTTCATTTTACTTATTTTTAAAATTGGCAACATGAATTTTATATTACATTACATTACTCTTTGATTGGCAACACCGTCTTTATCATGCAAAGTTGGTTAGTATGAACATCTACATACGTTTAAGTCATGGTAGGTCAGACGGTCTGAGTTTCAACAACAACACGTTTATGTCACCTCCGACCGTCCAAATTGCTACTCATGTCCCAAGACGAGTCGGACAGTCTGGACTTTCGATACGTTTAAGTCACCAAGTCGCCAAACAGCTGCTCATGTCTTAGGACGAGTCGGACTGTCTGGGTCTTCCACACGTTTAAGTCAGTTCCCGACCACTCAAACTGCTGCTCATGCTTCAGGGTGAGTCGAGTGGTTTAGGTTTTCGACACGTTTAAGTTAATTCTTTTTAGATTTTTCAATTTTCTCATATATTTTCTATGTATAGAACATAGGGGTAATTTTGTTCAAAGTAACCAGGACATTAAATGAAATGCATTATTCAAAGGTAGTGTTTTGTAGTCCCTCCCTGGTGATTTTACAATTGCATGACTTTCGATCCTTTATTTATCACTCCATTTTTACAATTATTTTTAAATGGAAAGGGATGCTTCTGATTTTTAATTTTGATGGCAAGCATTTTATTAAATATTATCTGATTATTAATTGATTTCTTTTGTTGGTTTTTGATGATTTACTATATCTCTTCAATTTTCTACGTTAAGTTATATATATATATATATAGTGTATACACACACACACACACAGAGAGACATATATATATATATATTAAAAAAATGGAATAATAAAAAATTCAAGTAATATTAACATCACCATAGAAGCAAAACCACGGTTATATTGCCGATAAGAGAAAAGAACAGCACCGGCCAAAATTCGTTGATTAATTAGAATTAAATTCATCTTCAGGCCTGAGTATTTAATTCCAATTAGCGAAAACAAATGTCTGTTTCAGATTGAGCAACAGTACATTAGTATAAATGCTCAAACTCAGACTACAGACATCAAAAGATGAAACAAATGAAGATAAGAAACATTAAGGAAATTTGTATTACCATGTGGCATGATCCCTTCTTCTTTCACCACGTTTATACGCGATCAACCTCAGCAGAATGAATTATCTAGAAGCAGCGGAATGAGCATGACGAAATACAACCAGGGAGGCAGTACGAAAGTTCACAGCAACACTCCCAGACCCGTTCAGTGAGTCAAAGCAGGAGACAGGACCATTACCTGTATAAGCTATTCAGAATATGAACATGAAGCAAAGATGAAAATTTTTACTAAACAAGAGATTCATAGAAGAAATGGATAAACTAGAATGCCGCTATACACCATTGTAAGGACCCTCAAATCGTAGTTTCAAACTGGCTAGAGTTACAATATTTTAGCGAGAATAAAATTCAAAAGATTAATGTATTTTATTTTCCAATTTTTTGATATTTCAAAGTTTTTAACTTTTTTTTTACTTTTCGTTTTTAATTATTTATGTAATTAATAAATAATTATAATTTTTGTTTTAATTTTTTTTGTTAGCCACTATAATTGGGAAAATAGTCTTGGATGTTATCGAGTGGAAGTTCATACACTGAGCTAATAATTTTAATAATGAATTTGGAAGGATTATTAATCGCTAAATTCAATAATTCCATAAAATGTGCTAATTTATAATTTTCATCACACATTTTATTTATTCTAAGAACCTGATTTATTATAATATTTCTAAAAACTGATATATGCAAACAAGAGTCTATATATATATATATATATATATATATATATATATATATATATATATATATATATATATATATATATATATATATATATATATACATATATATATATAATCAACTCATCATAATCAACTTAAGATATATATAATCAACTCAATTTTTTATAGCGGAATTAAAATTCAAAACATTGATATTAATGTATCTTATTTTCCGATTTTTTGATTTTTCTAATTTTTTTTAGCTTATTTTATTATTTTTCATTTTTATTTATTTATATAATTAATAAATAATTATATATATTTTTTATTGTTAGCCTCTATAATTGGACAAAGTTGTCTTGGATGTTATCGAGTGGAAGTTGATATACGAAGTTGATAATTTTAATAACGAATTTGGGAGGATATGCATTATTAGTCGCTGTACTCAATAATTCCATAAAATGTGTTAATTTATAATTTTCATCACACATTTTATTGATTCTAAGAACCTGATTTATTATAATATTTCTAAAAACTGATATATGCAAACAAGAGTCTATATATATATATATATATATATATATATATATATATATAATCAACTCTTTAAAAATTATAAATTATCAGAAGATAAACAATTTCATGCTATGCATATTAGTAATCTAAAAATTACCAGCAGATTATATAAATATCCAGCATATTTAGTAAATGGTATAGTTACAAAGTTTGGATTAGATGAATATTCTTAAATTATCTCCTTAGTATCTTATATTATCCAGACAACAACTTTCTCTTGAATAAGCACTACAGTGTATTTACATCCCCTTACACTTTAGCCCCTATGTTTTCTATTATATTATACGCCCATTATTTTGTAGATCTTATTGTAGAATATCACCTTTTACTGCCTTTTCTCATTACTGTTATTTATTTCTCACGATTGGTCAAGTTAGTTCTCTACATTTATCTTTTGCGATTGGCAACATTAGTCTCTTCATTCAAAGCATATAGATAAGACATATGCAAAGATAAGACATATTCAAAGATAAGACATATGCAAAGTTTGCTTCAGGTATTCTTGTTTCCTATATAATTTTTCAAACTTTATGCATATAGTCCAAGTAGAAATAGTTTATAGATATTAATTATCTCTTTCTTCAGAAACATGCATATTTTGTGTTCATTTTGATTAAATACTTACACTTGACAAAGAGTTTTTTTTCGAAATGAACAATTTATTTAGGCCTAGTGCTTATCAACGTGTATAGTTTTAATGCTTGGATTTTATTTGATTTTCTATTATCGAATACACTCCATTAATATTTGTAGATTATCTTCAGCTTGATGACTAGAAATTTGCATTTTATTTTCCACATGATTAATGATTGTCAATTTAATACTTCTTTTTATTATGTAGACATATTCTTCCTGTAGAACTTCTCTCCATTCTATCATTGGATTTTCAAATTAGTTTTATTATATATATATATATATATATATATATATATATATATATATATATATATATATATATATATATATATATATATATATATATATACATAAATTGAAGGATTTTAAACGAAAACTATGCATAAACTACGGTAAGTACAAAAAACCCATCGCTAGCATATCTGTTACAAATAAGTAACTATAGACCAAGACTAAGGATAAAAACAGAAGGTAACTTATCGCTATAATGGAAAGGGGATGAGGCGAATAATAGTATACAAAAATCACAATTAAAAAGGTATATATATAAATATATATATATATATATATAATGAAAAAGAAAACATGGCAAAAATGAGAAAAGGCAATAATAATTAGCTCAAGATTAAGATCAAGATATGGAAAACAATCAATTGAAACTACACAAAAAATGGCGGTTAGTTCGAAATTGCATTCTCGTCAGGACAGCCATACAATTCGAATTAAAACCAATAGAATAGCCAGTTTCTGACAATGGCGATAGTATTTAACTATAGACACCATTGGAACTGGCTATTGGAAGAAGAAATAAGATAAACCAATTGAACTATATATCATAAATATAAAAAAAAACAGAAGTATTAACCACAGCTACCACGTGGAAGTCGAACATGTTCGCAGAGGAACAGTCGACAAAGCATTTTACCTCACTTCGTCAATGCGAGTGGGCACCGGAATTAATACACTTGAACGAAACATAATTCGTATGAAGACTTTCAAAAATAGTAATCAGTATAGGACTCAGGACAAGTGAAAGTGGTCTTTCGAAAATAGTATACAGTATCAGACTCAGGCCTAGTGGTAAGTTAGGTGATAAGAAAAGGTGAAATTCACAAAAATGAGTTACCCAATCAAGGATAAATAATCCAATATCCAATTAAAATATCCAATCAAGGATAAATATATATATTCATTTTAATAAAATACTTGGACTTGACGAAGTGTTTTATTGAAATGAACATTTCATTTGTTTAGGCCTAGGGCTTGTATTTTATTTGATGTACCATTATCAATTTCTTCCAATTGATGTTTGTTATTTGTCTTCAGCTTGATGACTAGAAGTTTGCATTTTATTTTCCACTTGATTGATGATTCTCTATCTGATACTTTTTTATTTGATAGGCATTTTTTAATGTTGGGGGTTTTTGAGTTGCTATTTCTCTGTATTCTACCATTGGATTTTCAAACTATTATTTTATATATATATATATATATATATATATATATATATATCAATCGGAAAATCTATAAAATAATACATTTTATCTGAATGCATTATTTAAATAATAAATGTATTTCTGACAAAGAAATCTTTTGGATGCAATAAATTATTGGGTTGGAGGGAAAGTTATGTCGTATGATAAATAGGCAGGTGATTTTTCTTGTAAATAAAAAGAACATCTGTAACAAGTCGAGAAATTGCAGAAGAGTTTGGCATTCATCATACAACTGTTGGAGATCACATTAAATCTCTTGGGTTTGTGTTAAAGCAAAGTTTTTGGGTTCCACATGAATTAACGGAAAAGAATTTGTCTGATCGTGTAAGAATGTGTTCATCACATCTGATTAGACACAATGTGGAGCCGTTTTTGGACAGGCTGGTTACTGGAGATGAAAAGTGGATTCTTTACGAGAATATTAAGAGAAAAAAAATCTTACTGCAAACCAGGAACATCATCAGCAACAGTTCCAAAACCAAGTATCCATCAACGAAAAGTACTGCTTTGTTTGTGGTGGGTCAGGAAAGGTCCAGTGTACTACGAGTTGCTGAAACAGGGGAAAACCATCAACGCGGATCTGTACTGCAATCAGCTGGATAAATTGAATGCAGCTATCAAAGAAAAAAGGCCAGAAAAGGAATAGTGTTCCACCACGATAATGCTCGCCCGTATACTGCAATGGTGACACAACAAAAACTGAATGCGTTAGGATGGGAAGTCCTTAGTCACCCACCGTATTCACCTGACATTGCACCATCTGATTATTACCTGTTCAGATCTCTGCAAAATTATCTAACGCAGTGTTTCCCAACGTGGGGCCCACGCCCCACATGGGGGCAATTTGATTTCTAATGGGGGCAATTCGAAAATGGACTCGTCCAGAGTTTAAGTTAACCGTATGGCGACTCTCAGTCGCTACTCGAGCTGGGTAAATATCCAGTATAGATAACTTCTGTCCGCCATGTTCGTTTATTTAACCGATATCTTTGAGAAACTAAATATATTAAATAATCAACTTCAAGGAACACATAAAACTCTTGTCGATGCAAAAGCGAAGATATTTGGTTTCATTACCTTTATTGAATTATGTCAGAAATATATTTACAGCAAAAATTTCGAAAAAATTCATTGGCTCCAAAAATGTGAAGTAACTGATACCGCTACACTTGCTATTGTCGACCATCTGAGAATTCTATTGACTGATTTAGAAGAAAGATTTTCTGATTTGAAACAAATTGATTTTCCAACTTGGTGCAGCCAATGTTAGTGGATTTGTCTGATATTTCAGATATGCAATATCAAGAAGAACTCGCAGAAATGCAAAATGATGAGTCGGTTAAAACTTTACTTAATATAAAAGGAGCGATGGCATGGCTTTGTGAGGAAACACAAATCAAATACCCAAATTCAACCAAATGTGCAAGAAAACTATTGTTACCGTTTCCATCTTCATATTTAGCTGAATGTGAATTTAGTGCCATAAATGATTTGCTGCTAAAAAAAAGAAATCGGCTGAATATAACACAACGGGGAGACTTGAGACTGAAGCTAACTAAATTGGAACCTAACATAAAATCTCTTTGTAGCAAGCGCAAGGATCTCACTAAATTTATATAATAACTAATTACTAATAAATAAAATAATATAGAAATATCTTTCATTAAAATTGTTTCGTACTTGAATTTCAGTTCTCCATTGTAGGTTTTGAAAATTTACTTACTGTGTTTCCTCAACAATTTCCCAGTGATTTCTTCCTAAAACCTCTTTTTTCTTCAGTGAAGTTTCTTCAGTGAACAATTCAATTTTAGAATATTAAAAATTATGTATATGTTACATGGGAGGGGGGGCATAAGAAGTTTAGAAAGGTTTAGGTGGGGCATGGAACAAAAAAGGTTGGGAAACACTGATCTAACGGAAAAAAAATTCACGTCTTTTGAAAGTGTTTCTAAGGCAGTTGCTGACTATTTTAACTCCAAGGATGAGAACTTCTACAAAACAGGAATTCACAGGTTACCTGAAAGATGGCAACAGGTTGTAACAAATAACGGAGCATATATAATTGATTAATATTAAACACATATTTTTATAAATGAATTCAAATATTTTCTTTAAAATACGACAGAACTTTCCCTCCAACCCAATACTTTGCAGATGCGGATATATCGCTGAATATCTTAAAATTATCTTCGTCGTTTCAATTTCTTATTATACATAAATGTGTGAATTTTTTCCGTTCGGCGGATGGAAGTAATTATTTAAGACGACCAAATTCCTCGTGTTGTAATATCCTGCATGTATTAATGCAATGTATTAATGCAGTGTATTAATGCAATGATTATAATTTTCCAATATTGAAATATACAATATTTACGAAATATTTCAGGGAGTTCTAAATATAGCAAACTTTTAAGTGAACAAAATATTTATTTTATAATTGTTTTGTTTTTTAGTCAATATTTCTGATATAGATAGTTATTGAAAAATCTTCAAAAAAAAATACACCAATTACTTTTAGTAGGAAAAATAATCAAAAATATCTTGTTGATAATTTAAAGATTTAATGTTATAAGGATGAGATTGAGATAGTAAAAATATTCACAAATTCTTTGAAGTAGCTTAAAGAAAATAACATATATAAAGTAAGTAAATATGTAATAGTAAATTCCAGAGTATATCATTTAGTTAATTCTGATATTATAAATTATGTTTTTCGGTACAAATCATATATAGTGATATTCACAATTTTATTTGTGTAGGAAATTTAAAATATATCTAATTAGTACACGGAATTTCCATTTAAATTAAAGTGTATGTTGTATAAATAAAAATTATATATGTAAATCAGAATTTATAAAATATCAACAAACATAAATATAAAACCCAATGTAAAGCCTCTTGAATTATAAGTCATGTTTAAACCTGCAACATATATATATATATATATATATATATATATATATATATATATATATATATATATATATATATATATATATATATATATATATATATATATATATATTGGATATGCAAAACAGAAAACTCTGTATTAACAACCGAAATAACTTATAACCCACCTCAAGCGTAGATGTCAAGGTTTTAACAGCTTTCATCTTCAGGACCGACAAAAAGTGCGACCACCACGCTTAATTAAGTCTGATCGCCAACTGAGGAAAGCACACGGGTCTGAAGGTAGGTGAAAAAAGCTGCCAATGTTAAGAAAAAGGAAGAGGAAAAAACAAAATGACAAGCTGCCAATATGTTTTTCGGTATGTTATGATCAATTACCGATCCAACTTGAGTGAATTCACACTGTCTGTTATTTGCTTTTAAAACTAGTAGACCAATTTAGTTTTGTATTTGTACTGTATTTATGAAGTTTGTATTTATTGCGTTAAACATCAATAGATTAATAAGCAATTCAACATCAACATATTGTCAATTAATTAAACATCAATAGGATTTAAATGTACAGAGATCAAGAGATTGTCAATCAATATTATCAATCAAAATTTTTTATCTATGTATACATCAATCAAAATTTTCAATCTATGTATATATCAATCCGATATATCACTAACAGTGATCTATCGGATTGATATATAATACCTATAATCCCAACAATATATTGTTCCCTACAGTACATGGTAATGTATAGGGGACATATTGGAATCATGTCGAAAATTGAAACTCGAGTTTTCGACAGATCTACGCTCTTCAGGCACTCCAGAAGACGAAAAAGCTATTTTCATTGTGACGTCAGTGTGTCTGCTTGTGTGTCTGTCTAGGCAATGTATGTATCCATTCTAAAACTATTCAATGAAATTTCTCAAAATTTGGTAAGTATCTTGTTAACCCTGTCCTAATTTGATTTTGGTACGATTCGGGAAAGTAGAATATACATTTTTTACGAAAGGGTCCTCAAAAATCGTCACAGTCAGAAATATAAAACTACATATGGTAAAATGTATGCAATAAATGCTTGTTATTAAAGACGACGGAAAGAATATGACGACCCACGTTATTCTAGAACTGACCGTTCTCGAGATATTGATGTTTTATTTAGCGTTTTTGCAACGCCACCTTTTTAATAACGCCCAGCTACCAAATGAAAAGGAAAATTTAAGTAAAACCACAAATTCAGTGTGATTTTAAATTATTATCTGTGTCTCATTTTATTCAATTAAACTCAATTTAATGAATTATGAAAGAAAGTAAGAAGCAAAAATGATTTTGAGCCTGTAGTGAAAGTCATGATCTGTCCACATCAGATGCTTAAATCTTACTTTCCATCTATGTATATATTAATCAAAATGTTTAATCTATGTATATATAAATCAAAATTTTCAATCTATGTATATATCAATCAACAATTTCAATCTATGTATATATCAATCCGATAGATCACTAACAGTGACCTATCGGAAGTTCAAAGCTTTATAAGTACGATCATTTTATTAAATTATCCCAAATATCGTTTTCTGATTTAAGATTTAACATTAGCGATGACCAGGAATAAATATAAGAAATAAATATAAGTTTTCTGATTCTCTGAAACACGCTGTGAATCGTATTTTAAATTACAATAATTTTTGAATTATTCTTGTCGTTCACATAACTGCTCAAATGAAAATCGCTGAAAGTTTTATATGATCATCTTTCTGCGGGTAGGTTGATAGACTCCAATATAAAGTATGTCTAAATTCAGGATATCAAATCCTTCAAAATAGTAAATTTTGCATCTAAAGTTACCTAATTCAAACTCTAGCCGGAAAAACCAAAAATCACCTACTGAGGACGAGAACACAAACATATTTAGAAGCCCAATCACATATTTTACCTTAAATACACAACTTCTAGTCAGAAGAGAAAACAGAATTAACAATACCCCTGTTACCTGTGACAAATACATGAAATTACACTGATAACGTAATTCCCGTATTAGTGACAATGACTGTTTGTTTTGTATTTCAATTCATTGTTTTGTATGTTTAGTATTGTACTGTGTTGACTATTGTTTTGTATTCAAGTAACTAATAGGAAACCCGCTATAAAGGTATTAAAGAAACATGTTGAAGATTTAGTTATTATTTTATTATATTATGTCCGAAAGGGCAGCCAAATGGTATATTTAGTCCAATCTTGAGATCATCTGAGAGAATTTAGGGCCCTTCTGCTACATCTTCGTTGGATTCTCCCGACAAACTTGTATGTTAGTTCTAAAACGTTAGTTCTAAGAACAGCAAAGAATCCGTACACGTTTTGTTTTCTATGTATTGTAAGACACAGAACGTGCTGGGATCCTTTGCCCTACCTAGAAAACACATATCTTGTCATTCACTATAATAACTTACCGAACACCTTTCCATGCACACAATATTTTGGGAAACAATTCAAAAACGTATCTAAAAATTGATTCCATCGCATTATGAAATTGCCGATTTGCCTGACCAGCCTCGTGATTGGTCCTACCAAACTAAAGTTCTAATGGACTGTTAGTCAACAAAAATTATTTAAATTCAAATGAAGGAACTGATAATAAACTGGTTATCGTGACCTCACATATCTCGAGCTGGCATAGCCCAGTGGTTAAGAAAAATAGTTAGCACACGATGGTCCCGATTTGAATCCTCGACGGCGTTCATAACTATTCAAGCGTTTATGAGGAGTATGCGCATAATAAGTCTGTAGGTCCGAAAATCAACCCTAGAGGCGATGGACTAATAGAAGGATGGTACGGCCCTTGTTGCTGCCATTCCCCACTAGGTTCCGTACTAAATTGGGTGATTTTATGGAAGAGTCAGATTTCTACCACGAAATGCCTGGAGTTTTTGTACCAACAAAAGATACAATCGATGTCCCATTACTATTAACTTTGGTCTCATGGGTGTGCTCTAATAGTACATGCTCGTGATAGTCCCCACTTCTGTTAATTTGGTACTATTTTTAGTCGTTGAGTAATTTAAAAATTTATTTTATGCATATAATGTTTCAAAACAAATTCTGGCTAATAATTTTGTCAAAAATTACTACCGCGTCTGTGTAATGTTGTAAACTGTGTTCATTATATTCAAATGAAGACTTAATTTTATTAAATATTGTCCAAAAGAGCAGCCAGAAGTTATATTTTGTCCAATCGTGTGGTTATCGGAGAGAATTAAACTGATATTTATTGTGTCAACTTAACATAGTCCTAGTACTCCTCACGAGAATTTATAATAATGCCCAGACAGAAAAATATTTCGAATCATGATCTACCGTGGTGCTCAAAATTGCATCCCTCAGAAAAATTCAGTATTTTCAAAATAAATATTTAATATAGCGTAACAAACCCGAATACTGCCTCTTATTTTTAGTACATTGACTGTTATATGAAAATTTCAAGTGTCATCGTCCTCTAGCCATTATTGTGCGAAAATAGACATTGTTTATTGTCATCCCGAAAATTAAAATATTGTTTTTAAACTATGGGAAACTCTCTATTATTAAATATTTATTAACATAAGAATGTAACATATTTCTCATTATTTCAGAATATTTTACACCTAGACGTTCATTAAGAAATAATGTTTGTGCATTATTGAATACCCTCTTCTTCAATGAATTTATCAATATTAAACGCTTTAAATGCAGTTTTAAATGTGCTGCTCTTTTTTTTCCTCCAAAGACATGGGTGATGCAGTTTTTAGAGCACCGCTGCAATGTATATATTACTTTTTATGCGATTGTACGTTTAGTCCAGTACGTTAGATTGTACGTTTAGTACGACCAGTGGTTTATCTATAGCTCTTGATAATATAATTACAATTGGTTCTTTTTATTAATTGTTTCTTTTTCATTCTAGTATTTTATTTTAAATTTCAAACCATGGATTTTAGTATAAGTTCTCTTGCAGGTTGTTTTAATTTATTAACACTTTCCCATATAGTTGAAAAGTGTTTATGACTTTGGTCATTCTGTCTGTCCGTTTGCACGATCGCACGATAACTGCCGTAGAAATGGCTTTATCAAAATTAAATTCTGTATGTTGTTGAAACGGTCTGTAGGACATAAAGGAATGTAAATGAATAATATCACCCAATTAATTTTGGATTGAAACCGGGTTGAAAAAGTGAATTACATTGAACCCTATGGGACCTAATTTTTGAAATATTATTTAAGCGACTTCAGAATTCACAAATTGTTTTGAAAATTGTAGGAAATATTCAAAATATCCTACAAAATATATAAAAAAATTTGAACAAAATATGTTCGGTAGTTTTTAAATAAAAATTAAAATATTAATTACACCCATATTACAGTGTCTAGAACTAAGCCACTATTCTAGCCACTGTACCCATTTTATATGAATAGATCACATGACCCACTTCAAAAACAAATATGGCATCCATCTTTTCTCCCAGTGTAAAAATCGTGATTTTTATTCTTTTAAATTTATATTTATTGTTGCATCCGTCCTAAACTCGCTTTATTTGTGCATATTTTCTGATATTTTTGAGTTAAAATAATCAGCAAACTTTGATTATTTCTACAGCGAAGTCTGATTTTAACATATGTAGAATGTAGACGTATGTAGAATAGATTTTAACGTATGTAGAATGTAAACAACTCCAGTTGTAAGATGAGTTGTATAAGAATTGCTGAATATTTTAAAGCAAAATTATTTAGCTCTGGAGTCTGGATTATTGATGATATGAATGAAATATTCATGGATTTTACACAGAGAAGCAGACGATTTTATAGCATTGCCATTTTCGATGAAGTTTTAGGCATGAAGTTAGAAAGTACTTTCACCATGGTTTTAAGTTCCATGGTTTTAAGTTTTAAGTAAAATAAATTATTGTACTATTGTGATAATTTAAAAAAATATCACCGCTGAATGTATCGCATTTTAGAGATGTTTAAATAAAATTGCATTTCAGTTGGAAAGTTTTTCTTAATGCTTTATGCGTGATTGATCTTTTTTGTTTATTTATATATGCATGATCTTCTGAATGACAATATCGACAAAGAAATGCTTCTACCTGCATATTACTCGGATTTTTGGAATACCTCCAAAATAATCCATTCCGTTTGAAGATAAAGATCTTACGTCTTCTATAGAATAGTTTCAGTGGATGCAAACTCTTGCTTTAAAGACATTTCTCCGTGTCTTCCATGAATTATCATTCTTTGTTGTATTTCTTATTGCGTATAACTTTCTGAATTTATTTTGACGGTGTTTCCTCTTGACTGAATTTCTTCTGACGTTTTCTTATGTGGATCCAAAGAATAATAAAATTGGAAAAATCGTAATGAGATAAAATATACACGAAAAATATATTATTTTATTATTTATGCCTAAATGAAATATTTTTTCCAATCCTATATAAGAATTTAATGTAAAATAATAAACTTTTTCACTATGCCGATTGGAATACAAATAATATAATCATTTACTAATGAAGACGAAAATATATGATCAGGGTTTTGATGGATTTGCACATTTTTACTTTCCTATAGCATGCATGAATCATTTTCAATAAGATTGCAACAATAGGTGTGTTTGGAGAAATCACTTCTATCAAAAGTTGCGTACGACTAGCTATAAAAAATTGTATTATGTGAACCTTATAATTTTTAAATGGTTGTTTTACTTGAGACAGTTTTCAGAACCCCTTACAAAAGCCCTATGTGACCCGATACTTTTTGTACTTTATTGTTTTTTCGGTGTTCCTTAAACTGGCATATCTTTACGCAGACTTTTACCTCTTTCTGACGAAAACTGCCACTTGGACCCACCACAAGGCGCGGCTGCTGACCACAAACCTACGATGCGTCAGCTGTAAGGCTGCTATAGAGTTGGCGCAACTGCCATTTTGATTCTGCCTTGTAAATTGGTATACTATTGCAAATGGACTCGATACCGTGCATTGTGGTATAAATTCGCAATAAATTGGAAGGATGCTCGACCGTAAATTGTTCTAATAACCCCCGAAAAGCGATGCGAGTAGATTTCAGAAGGAACAAGAAAGTAGATAAATATTGATAAAATGTAGAAGAGTTGCATGCAAGAATATAATTTTCTCGCCACTTTCGGCGCTAAGTGCGCCAAAACGAGTGCGTTTCACTGAGGTCAACAAGGAGATTCTGGAGAGCAATGGTGCTGGTTCTCACTCCTCACTAAGTCGTTTCTCACTTTGATTCAAAATAGCGACCATTGGTCAGCTTGTGTTATATGAACTCTAGATTAGACTATAACTATTATACCGTTATTATAGTCTGTAATATAGCAGACTATACCGTTTATACTATATTAGACTATACCGTCATTGATGACGGTAAAATCCACTTGGGATCTTGTTGTTATATGATTACAATTTTAAAAACGAATATCAATACCAATTTTTGTACCAACGAATATCTGTGCCAATACCTGTACCAACGTGTAGGAGCTCTAGTCAGGTGAAAAACTAAAGTAGTTTCTCTCCGTGACGTCAGGTGCGTTATTGAGCCCTCTGCACTTGCTGCTGTAAGCATCGGAACTACATCAGTTGTCACATATGTTTCAATGTGTGATCCACATCCCTTTAAATGCGCCCCAGAATGTGCTGTTTGCTATTCAATGATGCATAGGTTGGCACAGCGTGTTCATCAAAGTGTGCAATATGCAATATTTGTATGTTAACCTTTGGTCCATTGTTTGTAGCTGGAATTATTTATTTCTTAAAGAAGAACATTGAAAATAAATCTATACTGCAATGCATTAGGTGTAAAAATTCTATCCTTTTATTCTGTATATCTATTTAAATAACATTTAAATCGACTGTGCAAAATTTTTGGACTTCAAAAATGTATCCTTTGTGAAGGTTTTTGCCACAACAAAAGTAAGGGAAAGGTCTTATTCAGAAAATATCGGACTTTTATATATTTCCTTTGCATTTCCTCCCCCCCCCATTCCACTTTGTTACAAACTTACCTATAAAAAAGTGTTTTCTATTCAAGATCAACAATTTTAGTCCTTCTGGTGCTTTGAGTAGAATTCCATTGAAAAACAATACGGTTCTCTGAAATATATTGAAAGAATTGTTTCAGGGATTTTTAAAAATTAAATTGAATATTAGGAGATTATACAACAGAAGATATAACAGTACGTTTTCATAAATATGAAGAAAAAAATATATAAGCATTTTAAAGTATGTACATTCTACTTTAAAAGTACATGGCTAATTTTAGGCAGTTTTGTATAAATCCGAAGTCCGTAATGATTTTTTCTCATTTGAGTAATTAATACTGACCTAGTATATGGAAAGGTATTGTGATGGTAATAAAAAGTTCGGATCTTGCTTTTTAAATGGATTTACATGTCTCTAAATACGGATCGATAAATTCTTCATCTATTACTATTTAAGGAAATGAGTACAATCCAAAGCCATAATTATCATTTATTAATGATTGCAAGAACGTACATAATATTTCCGCACTTAATAATAATGGTTAGATGTAATTATGATTTTTTCTATACATAAAATATGCAGTATGTTGATATAGGTGCATGCTAATATAGCGCTCTATAAATTATGTAATTCGTTTTGAATTATAAAAGTACATGTAAAACACGTCTGCAGGGTTCCGTGTTGGCAAGTGGTGTTCTTATAACTTTCCTTATATACATAATGTATAAGGAAAGTATTGTGACGGGGTCGAAAATTCGAATTCGAGTTTTCGACGGGAGAGCACGTTTCAAGCATCCCTGATCACGAATCAAACATTTTTGAAGTGATGTCTGTGTGTGTGTGTGTGTGTGTGTGTGTGTGTGTGTGTGTGTGTTAAAGTATGTGTGTGTGTCAGTGAGTCTGTGGAGACGATAACTGACGAACGAATGGACCGATTAGAGCGAAATTTGGTACAAAAATCACAATCTATAAACACTGGAAGCCTATTGTTTTTATAGGCAATCGAATGTACAGAACCCACCTAAATTTTCGAATGGAATTTTGAAAAAATCGTCACAAAATCAAAACCGCTGCAAAAGTTACGCAAATAGACATTTCTTATGTAATTTTTCATTAGAAAACGATTGACATACGTTTTAGAGCGCTAACATGAACCATTCTCGAGATATTGCACATTTTTCAAAAAAATTATCAAAAAATTATATAAAATAAAAAAAAACTATTTCCTATTGAGAAACATGTTCACTTTTCATATGTAATACCATGCGATAAATTTGGTGACATCATTCTCGTGAATCCAGCTCATTCCATCCATGAAAAAAGATACTTTGAGTAATACTTTTGTATTTGAAAGCCAATAGTCATTTATCTGCAGTAAGAATAACTTATTTCTCCATCCATAACGCTTGACGAGATTTTGGCGACGAATTTTGCGGAATGTCGCCAACTTGGCGACATTTTTAATTGTTGTCAAATTAACAA
The DNA here is from genome assembly GCA_951213105.1 of Amaurobius ferox. Lineage (NCBI taxonomy): Eukaryota > Metazoa > Arthropoda > Arachnida > Araneae > Amaurobiidae > Amaurobius > Amaurobius ferox. Next base: position 15,516,532 of record OX578135.1, read on the forward strand.
AAATCTCGCCAAAAGGATAAAAATGACGCTAAATCAATAAAAATGACGACTAATGGAAGAAAATTCAATTTCTTGGAAAGAATATAAGTATCTACTATAAGAATAACATTTTTTTAACTGTAAAAGTAGTAAATTCATTGCATTATGTAAGGAAAGTCATGTGTTGCCCACATCAGAATTTTTTTAACGGAACTCATTAGTACTCGAGCCAGAAGATAAGCTGAGGAAACATATAACAATTTTATTTTGCATACATTTTTCAAGAATGCTATTATGTTTTCGAAAAATTTATATTTTTGTTCATTTCATATATGTCGAAAGGTGAAGGGAAGTTCTGGAGGTATGTCTGTCCCTGGCCCCTGTTAGGCTAAGTCGGACCCTGGCTGCAAGTCACTCTGACGGTTTTTCTTGTACGTTGGCGATATTTTGCTGCCGATTGTTCTGCCTATGTTGTCAAGTCGCTCAGGTTCCATTTACAAACAAAACAATGCTCGACCACACGACTTCTTAACAATGCACGACTTTCACCTGCACGACTTACTGATCAATGTATTTGGGGATTTAATACCCTCCCATGGCCATCAGTGTCCTCAGATCGCAAATAAAGCACATTTGGGACTTTCACAAATTTTCACAATAAAACACATCTGGTACATGCTGGGACGGTGATTGCAGCTTTCTTAGAATACCACTGAATTAGTTGACCAGTTGCTACATTTGGGGCAGAATTTCCTCCAGAGAGACATACGCGACTTAATTGACACAATGCCGCGCCAAATATCAGCTTGTTTAGCTACCAAGGAAGGATTTTACCAATTGCTAAAATGTCATTTTCTTGTTGCCATAATTTCTTAATAAAACTTTTTATTATTGCTCCCAAATTCTAGTCATTTGAATACCTCCTTACACGATACATACAAACTAAGTTTCGAGTCTGTAGCTCAATTTCTTATAGGTGCATATATGTTTCACAACCGAATGCATTTTGTTATGTTTTTGTTTTCGATTTTCTAAAACGACTTTTCACGCAATCAATAATAAACTACATCACAGCGTAAAATTCTGCGAAAATTTTATACGTTTCGGAAATCTGTGAATTTATTTCTTTAGCGCGAATAAGCCTTTATCTAATCATCTTATAAAATAATATTGTTATACATCTGCATTCAATTTTTCTTAAAAAATATGCGTCACATTAAAACATTTTCTATTAAATTCTATAAGTTAATGGTTTCCATTTTTATATTTATTGAAATTTTCAAATTGCAACTTAATAGCTTCGATGCAAAATTCTAGCTCAAATAAATGAAACATTAGAATCCTTTTAAAAGCAATTCCTCCATATATAAATGATGAGCATTTGCTCTTGCACTAATTGCGTAGCAATCAATTACAATATATTTTCGCAGCTCTTAAGGACGAAGTTTCTAATCGAAGCTGAATTATTTTAATTTATCATTAATATTTTTAAAAAGTGCTTTGCGAAGTACATATTTCCATCCATTACGTCTTAATTAATGCACTTTATAAAAAAAACTTTAAAAGGATCGTTTTCCACCAGTGTATTGCAAAATTAGAAACTTTTACTCACATACTTTGAAAACAAATAGCGTTTCAAAGAAAATTGATCGGTAGTAATTAAGATCCCATCTCTGATTAAAATTTCCTATTTTAAGTGAAATATTATTTCTCGTTAATAGAGATCTTAATTTCTTTCGATTTTAGATCAAAAAACTATCAAACTCGATATATTTGGATATGATTAATGCTGTACTAAAAGGAATGTATTTCAATCAGTAATATCCTTTGATTTCATGTTTGATTGAATGCACATTATCCTTATTTCTTCTGTTCGGGCATATAATTATTAATCTATTACATTGCAAAGTTCTTTTAGTAACTAATGATTTTTCTATGAAAGATCACAGAAAAGCTTTTGAAAAGATGATGATGGTCAGAAACCACTAATCAGTTATAAAACATTTAAAACCTTTAGGAAGTTACATTAGATTTCTCTCGAACATTTATTTAAATGAAAGCAATTTACTTCAATATTAGACTTCTTTAAATAACATCTTTCTAATATTTAAATAAATTCTAATATATCAATCAGTAACGGGTTCTCACTTTCATAACATTTTACCTCAAATTTTAAAAATCGATTCATTTAATTGATTAATCAAAATTTATTTAATTTTATTAAATTGCTAATAATAATAAAAATAATATTAAAAATAAACAAGTAAATAAGAAAAATATGAAACATAATTAACCACAATTTAATTTGATATACAGTGCACAACTGTTTTGATAATATGTTGGATTCACTTAGCCACTCCTAAGGAAGCGATAAATACAAAATCAATAAGCACATTCGTATTTTTGATTTTGAGTTTGTTAGTGTTTTAAGTTACTGACAAACGAGATCGACCTTTTCCTTGAAATATTTGAGTAATGTCATTTAATTAGAATTTTGCTTATCTAAGTTGCATATTTCCCTCTATCTTTTTTATCCTGTGTTCGGTCTTTCTGATAATATAAATGATAATAAATTTGCATTGTTTTTATTACTATTAATATTATTACAATTAGAATATAACGTCGAATTGAATAAAGAATGGCAATGGTATTAAAAATAACAAAAATATATGGTATATGCAAAATAAGTACAAGTATGGTTAACTCACGATGTCAGTTGCAATAAACTATTATACAGATTTTTTAACTATAATATGATTCACCTCTGACTTTAGCCATTTTAAACGACTTGAATTTAGTGACAAACACATTCATATTATGAGTGCATAAAAATGAAGTAATATATATATATATATATATATATATATATATATATATATATATATATGCACTAATATTTGCATAGTAATGAATATCAATAAATATAAAATAAAAATCTAATATACAAAATACGTTATTTAGAAAAATGTGCTCATTTTATACATTTTTCCAATTTCAAATATCGCATAAATGTTTCTTATTTGTTCAAAATGTATATTGCGGAACGCGGCGTTATAAGACCAAAAATCTTTTAACCGAAACGCTCAAAAAGGGATTTCGTAAGTCAAGACTTTTTGATGACATTTGCTCTTTTCCCATTTCTTAACTCCAACCATCCGTAGTTTTGATGCATCGACAATGTTAAAGAAATATTGACATAGATTTATCATAAAACGGGACAAACGGTTTGAGTTGCAGAGTGCCGTAACGAAATCAAATTGTTTCTTTCATGTTTGTTTATTTTATATATTTGGAACTGTTATCCATATAATGGAAATGTTGCCCCGTCAGACGTAATCAATATAGGCTTTACAGCATTTTTTTGTTGAAACGTGTTTTTATAAAGGAACTATCATATGGGGTGTGCAAATTTACGATAAATCCTGAAGCAATATCTACAAGGTGGAAGTCCTTTGTGAAATATCTACCCTATGCCACCAGCAAAAATCTAACGTATCCAACACGTGACTTGTTCTACTGCTATGGCAAATTTTAGAATATTTAGTGATGTATATGTTTTGACGGAAGTTCGTTTCGTTTTTTCATTTTGAATGACTGCAACTTATAAGGTATTTATGACTGGCAATGAACGTTGTAAACGTCAAACAATAAACACAGTCAGACGGCCACCAACGATTTACATTTAGTTCAAAAAAGTTTTGAAGGGGTAATAAATAATTCCCACAACCATCGAAAGATCACGTGGTCCTTCTGGTCGCAAGCAGTTACGCCCAATGTATCTCCAGCCAAAGACATCTTCCTCCCAATCACATCTCTGTTTAAGGACTTATCTTCCCTATCAGATCTAAAGAAAAAACATACTTATCATTTTTGTAAACAAATCTGCAAGAAATAAATATGAAATTTGATCTATATGTTCCAGAATGAAATTGTTAAAATGTACAGAAGGTCATTTTGGCGAAAAGAGCTTCCAATTCTGTCTTAGCAGCTCAACGGTAGAGCGTCGGATGGCCAGTACGAAAATCCGTTATTTGATTCCCAGTTGGGGTAGTTAGGTTCTTTACAATGGCGTCTGAACAAATCAACCCTGCAGATTAGTGCAAATATGTCGGAGGTCAGAAAGTGAACCTAGTATGATTAGGACGCGCGCGAATTCAGTGCACTCTGGTATATTGAGCACGGATTTTAAATCGGGAGGACAGTGACCACGCAGCAAGTTACGATACGCAAGTTACGATTTGTACGATAAAAATAGCAGCAGGAGTCTAACCCGAAATACAGATATCAGAAGCTTGTTAGTATGACTGTCAGTTGAATATGCAGGGTTTCCCAAACAGATTAAAACGTGCCTTATTTCTTTACCTGTTGGAGATAAGTGTGCAATGTAAATTTCAAAAATGTTGAATGTTAGGTAGGAAATAAGACTACTTTAATGAAGTTGTCCCCCCATTAAATTTCAAAAAGTTGCACTTTTTAAATTTTTATACGACCCCCTTAGACAAATTGGGTCAATCAGAAAATTTTTGTTTTTAATTCAACAAGATTATTAAAAAACCCCGCACATCTGTATCTTTAAAATTGAGCGAGTTATATTTAATTGAAAATTCATCATTGTGAATGGGGGGACCCTATATCAAATTAGAAATGTAAATTTTTGATATATCACAAAAAAAGATAAAACTGAATGATAATACATGGGGTACCCAATCGCGTATTGAGTACCACTGCTTTATATGGACTCTGTCTGTGTAATGCTTTATTTAGATGCATTTGTGATAAAAATTTTTGACTCATATTAACGTATTTTTGATCTAAACAATTTACATTGTCCATATTTGTTTATGATCTCTATTTTTACTGATGAAACAGCCTTCCACATGGTATGGAAAAGTGGCATAAGGCAGATTTTTTCCTTTATCATAATTCAGTTGATTTTAAAAATATAGATATGCGTTTTTCTTAATGATCTTGCTGCATTAAAAATAAAAATTTTCTAATTGACCAAAATTATCTAAGGGGGTTGTATAAAAATTTAAAAAGTATAACTTTTTGAAAATTAATGGAAGGACTATTTCATTAACATAGTCTTATTTCCTACCTTACTTTCAACATTTTTGTAATTTAAATTGCCTACTTATCTCCAACAGGTAAAGAATTAAAGCACGTTTCAATCCATTTGGAACACCCTGTATATCTGACATTAATGAGTGAAGAATACAGAGTCCACTTTAAAGATAACAGTTTAAAATTCCGTCCCATAAGTTCAACGGTAGAGAGTCGGCTGGCTAATACAAAGATCCTTGGTTCAGTTCCCGGATAAGCAGCAAGATTCTTTACAAATTGTATTAGAAAATATACCCACGCCCTTTCATATTCTGCTTCAAGAATCGGCTAAACACAATATATGAATTTGAAAAATCCTTGCACACTAAACATCAATTAAAAGATTGAAAATATCAACAATTCCCGTAATCTTAAAATTTTAAAAGACGTAACTGTATAATGCCGTTATATATGCAATACCGTTCATTTAATAAATGTACCATTTATTAATCCATTCATTTATTATTCAAATCAGATAAATTAAATAGAACTCGTTTAATGTGTAAACGTTTAATTTAATTCCATTGCTAAGCAACATGATAGAATTTTCTATCAAATTCATTTTCGTAAAACATATCATCTGCATAATAAAATTTCAACGGTCCTAATTATTTTGTCTTAATATATTGGTTACCCGTAGTACTGAAAATTCGAAACACAGACGTGGTACGTGGCTACTTGTCGTGAAGTAGAGAAAAATCATACCAAATTTGAGAAAAATCCGTCAAAATCTCTACATTTGTATACGACGCAGGTAGACAAACAGGCTTTTCATTTTTGTATATATATAGATATTTATATAGATAACACAGTAAATCTAAAATACCACATTTATTGTAAAAAAGAACTGAAACTGAAATACATCATATTTTATATTTCCTTTAAATTTTAACCACGTCCAATTGTTCAAGTAGCTGACCTCTAAAGAAACCTATAAGTTTTCAGTCACTGAGTAATGTTTTGGGTTCCTTCCAGCACATTGAGTAAAAGCCACCAGAAAAACAATACGATTCCAACCAATCATATTAGAAAAGAAGAAATTTCGCCACCTTTTAGGATGGATTCAAAACTATATATCTTAAGGCCCTTTCTATGGTTTTGTACGTGTATCAATGTTATGGATAAAAATGAAAAAAAAAGTTTAGTATGAAAGGAGAGAAAGTTATATCAAATGGCTTACTTTGAGAAATCTGTAATCGACAAATTTCTTTTAAAACTGCATTTTTCTCGTTTTTATAGTTTTTCCTAATGCTTTCCTTGGTAAGAATTTTGAACGGCATTTTTTTCGTCTCGTGATTGATATCTTTCAGCTTTAAAACTTGTTTCGTAGTATGTAGCTGAATTTTTGCAGTAAATATGGATTTTAGTGTCTATTGTAAGCTTTGCATCAACGACTGGGAATGTCAATCTATGTATTTCTTAACACCGTTCTTAAATTTCAATTGAAACTCGGTTTAAATTTAACGACGCAAAAAGTTTATAAGACCATATAGCCATTAAAATCCAGGGGGATGCCAAGTTGGTTAATACAAAAGGATGCTATTGGTGTAAAATTTAACACGCATTTTGCAAGCTGATATTTTTTATTTATGTAAGCATAATTACGGGTGTTGCCACTGTTGTGATGTGTTTAAAAACTTTAAACTCATCATAACACTTTATAACTCTACAACAAAAAAAAAAGTTATTCTTTCCCATGAGAACTTTTCTTGAATTCATGGTGGTCTGAGGTAGTGAATGTTTTCCCACAGTGGCTTCGAAGTAGAAGGCACTAAAGCCATTAAAAGCATTTAGCAAGATCACTTAAAACCTTAAGTGACATTTTAAGGTGTGGAAAAACAGAATTTTGAAAGCTAAACGAGACCTCTCATATTATCTACAATCTGGCATGTATTTGCAGCCATTAACACCAAGTGCATTCAATTACCATTCTTGACAGATGTGCAAGATCATCAATTCCAAGTTCCCTGTGAGCAGAGGTTTTTCTGGGAAAAACATCCAGCATGCGAAGAAAGAACTTTTTCTCCCCTTTCTACAATTCGTGGATATCATTTAAGTTTTCTGGTGCGTGACCACTCCTTCTGGATAGATTTTTTTTGATAATGGTTAACTAAGTTTTATGGTGTGTTATCCACTTCTATGGCATGCAATTGATGTTTCTTTTAAACACTGTATTTTATGTATTGCATTTATTAATTGAAGCAAAATATAATATGAATAATTTAATTAATATTTAAATCATGGTTAAAATTAACAACCAATTGATGAAAATAAATATCTTTATAGTAACATAAAATAAGAATAACAGTTAAAAAATAAACTAAAATTAAGTATGCAGCCAATTTATAAATTGCATTAGCAAAATAAAAAATTTATTTTTGAATTGAAATTTGATAAAGAATTGATTTAAAATTATTTGCAACTATTATATAAGACACTTAATGTCAAATTATCAAAAATATGAAAATTATTAATGTCAAGTTATCAAAAAATATTTTTTTATACTCTTTATCTGTGTAATCTGTTTTATATGATATTCTAACTGTGTATACATATTTTTATTATTGATATTTACAAAAAAAAAAAAAAAAAAAAATTAACATGGATAATTGCAAAGATAAAATAAAAGCTAATATAAATCTTAGAAAAAGTATAAACTCATTAAATGCTACAATTCAAGACCAAAATGATAACGCAATTACACTACCTGTTCTACAATTAATGCAAACATTTTCTGGACTCGAAAATGAAAATTTTAATTTTTTTATATCTCAATTTCAAAATTTAGTAAACTTAACCAGTTGGGATGAAAATAAAAAACTAATTATCTTAAAATCTTTGATGAGAGGAAAAGCTTTGGAATTCCTAACTAACAATGAAGAAGTAGCAAATGAAATTATTTTTGAAGATTTTGTGCAAAAATTAAAAACAAAATTCACTAAAACTAAATCTTTTATAGAGCTACAGGCAGACTTTGCCACAATAAAACAAAAAGTTAATCAATCTATTTCTACATTGGGTGAAGAAATTGAAAAAGCAGCCAATAAATACACTGCTAATTTAGATAAATCTAAAAAAGAAATTAAAGATTTTGTAGACAATTTAAAATTAACTAAATTTTTTGAAGCTTTAAGATCCGATATAAGAATTGAGGTCAAAAAGAGGGGACCAAAAACTTTCAATGAAGCATTAGAAATAGCCAAAACAATTGATAGAGCTTTAAGTGAGGAGGTAAATGAGATTTTAAATATTACAAGCTCAAATTCTGAAATTGAGGATATTAAATCCAAACAGTTAGCAACTGAAGCTGTATTACATGAAGTTTTAGGACAATTAAACAATGTAAATATTGGAAACGAAGATAATACTAAACAAAAATTGTGTTGTTTAATTTGTGGAGAACCACATTTAACTTTAAATTGTAAAGATTATTGGAAATTTAATCAAAAGAATGAAACTAAAAGGGAATTTAGACCAAGAGGTAACTTTAACAATAATTATCATAGAAATTATAGACAACAGGGACAAAGATTTAGACAGTGGAGACCAAGGAACATTAATTATCAACAACAACCTAGATTTCCACAAAATTTTAATATGCAAAATGCAGTTCCATATTTCCCACAAGTGCAGAATTGGGCATATCCTTCTCAAATATATCCTCAAATGCAGCCTGTTACACAAAACAATTATGACCAACAAGTAGTTGCACAGGAACATAATCAAAACACAGCAAATTTAAACTAAAAAGGGAATCTACTTTTAATATCAATACTGATTTAACTACAAAAGCGGGTGTAGCTTCCCATGTACCCATTGAAATTCCCCGCACTCATGTTTCTAATGACAACATTGTGTATAAAAATGATATTGAACATTCACAAAATTCTACTAATTCTTCGAATTCAGGTTTTAATCATTCTCAAATCATTGCTTCATGCAATTTAGTTGAAGATGGTGATATTTTAGGCTCTGATCTTCCATTATTACAAATTTCTGTTAATGATTTTCAAGTTTTAACCTTAATTGATTCAGGTGCTTCTTTATCTCTTATTTCATATCAACTTTTTGAACAAATTAGAGAAAAAACAAAAATAAATTATTTATCGAGAAATGTGACCATTCAAACCTTAAATCAATCCATCATTCCTTTTAAGCATACTGTTGAATTTGGTTTTAAAATAAATAATAAATATTTCAAAAATGTTTTCTTTGTGACAAATGACACTTGGTCTAGTGATTATCAAATGATAATTGGTTTTGATTTTATAAAAAGAAACAAACTTATTTTAGATATGTCACAAAACAAATTAATTTTACACAACAGTAATGTTCAAATTGAAATGAATCAAGTAAACAATGAATATATTGATCAAAAATTAATATTAAATGTAAATAAAACTTCAAATTCAAAAATTAATTCTTCAGGAACCAGCAATATTTCAAATTTAAATGCAACCATACAAAATTGTAATGTTAAAAATAATGTAAACAATGATGAGAAATCAAATAATTTTGCTAGAACAATTAATAATATAAATGTTGCACCTATGCAAACCATATTGGCGGAACTTAAAGTTGATAAACCTGACTTAAAATCTGAATTTTGGGCTATTCCAACTAATAACAAAATTAACATTCAAATTGAAAGTGGAATTTGTTCAGTATATAATGTTGACAAAATAATGATACTAATTTCAAATAATACAAATCAAAATGTAAATATTAAGAAAAATTCTAAATTAATGTTTCTTAACCCTAATTTTGACATTAAGCCACAGGCAAAACAAAACATTGCAAAAATTAATAACATAAATTCTAAAATTTTAGAACTTAGAAAATCAGAACTTACTAAAGATGATTTTAAACTTGATCACTTGAATCCTGATCAAAAAACACAGGTTCAAGAAATGCTTCTGAAAAATTTTGCAGTTTTTTCTAAAAATTACAAAACTCTTGGTGTAACGACTGAAGTAACTCCTGAATTTAACTTGATACATGATTATCCAGTGCAATGTAAACCATATAAGCTTCCACATTTAGTAAAACGTATTGCTCAGAAAGAAATTCAACAACTTCTCGAGGCAGGTATTATTGAGAATACTAATTCAAATTATGCATTTCCTTTAATTATGGTGAAAAAGAAACACATCAATAAATCGACAAAACCTGAAGACATTAAATATAGACCTGTGATTGATTATAGAATTTTAAATAGTATATTAACACATTTTAAATATTCTGTACCTAATATTCATGATATTTTGCAAGAAGTAGCTTGTCAAAATTTATACTGTGTATTGGATTTAAAAAGTGCTTTTTTTCAAATTAAATTGAGAGATGAAGATAAACCGAAATTGGCCTTCTCCACAGAATCAGGGAATTTTCAACCTACTAGATTACCTCAGGGTACTGCAAATAGTACTAGTTATTTTGCTCAACTTATTCAAAAATGTTTGGGAGATATTAAACATTTAGGTATTCAATTTTTTCTTGATGACATCATTGTAGGAGGCAATTCATTCTCTGAAGTTTTAGACAAATTGCAATTAATTTTTGACAGGTTAAACAAATTTAATTTAACGCTGGATCCACATAAACTTCAATTATTTAAATCTGAAATTGAATATCTTGGCTTTAAGGTGGACAAACATGGTTATTCTCCTTCGGATAAGAATATCCAAAATATTGAGTCTTTTCCCACTCCCAAAAACAATAAGCATATTAAAACATTTTTAGGGATGACAAATTATTTTAGAATTTTAATCAAAGATTATGCAGAAATTGTTGAACCTCTTGTAAATTTAACCAAAAAAAATGCTAAATTCAAATGGACTGAAGAATGTCAAAATTCATTTTTAAAATTGCAACAAGCTATTTTAGGTCAACCAGTGGTCAAAAATGCTAATTTCAGCAAACCTTTTTTTCTTATAACTGATGCGAGTAAAGTAGCTTTAAGTGGAATTTTGGCACAAGAATATGACAATCAATTACATCCAATACAATACTTTTCGAGAAAATTGAAAGACTCTGAAACTAGATACCCCAGTTTAAAACTTGAACTTTTAGCAATTTATGAGTCAGTTAGACATTTCAAAGATTATCTGATTGGTGCAGAGTTTAAAATTTTGAGTGATGCTAAGGCACTTTCTTATCATCTGAATTTAGAATCTCAGAGTGACATTACATGTAGATGGCTATTATATTTACAGCAATTTAAATTTTCTATTTCTCATATTCAAGGTGTTTCAAATCCTTCTGATTATTTTAGTAGAGTAATTTTTTCCAATAATAATGTAAAATTTTTAATGAACAACATTTTTCAATCTGATAAAAGTTTATCTAATGAGAATATTTTGGCTGAACAGTTGAAGGATGATAAAATTTCAAAAGTAAGACAAGAAGTAATTGACAATTCAAATAAAAATAAATTCAAAAAATTCAAAATTGATTCTTCAAACAATATATTAATGATGAAGATGAGATCTAAAAAGCATCATGCAAATCCTTTCAAAATTGTTTTACCACAGTCATTGCAGAAAGCTGCTATTTATTCAGCACATGCCGCACACTTTGGTGTTAGTAAGACATACAATTTTGTAGGAAAATTATATTATTGGCATGGCATGTTTGCTGATACAAAAAACTTTGTTTTGAATTGTTCTCAATGTCTTAAATTTAAATCTAAGAAATTAGCTAAACAACTTGTGAAACTTCAGGCGAAGAGATTTTGTCCATCAGAAGTTATTTCTATTGATATTGTTGGAAAGCTTGTACGCTCAACTAAACAACATAATTTCATTATTACCATAATAGATCATTTTAGTAGATATCTTGAAGTTTTTCCAGTTAAGAATATTTCTTCGCAAACTATTATAGATGTTTTAAATCAATATTTCTCTCGGTTTGGATTTTGCAAAGTGATTTACACCGATAATGGCGCGCAATTTACATCTAAAGAATTCTCAAAATTCATTTCTGATTTAAATATTGATCATCACAAATCTTCTATTTTTCATCCGAGCAGTAATGGACTTTTAGAACGCTCTCATGGTATTATGAAATCAACTCTTGCTTGCTTATGTAATGAACATTTTGATTGGCATAACCAAATTCTAAAATTCAAATTATTTTATAATCAGTCAGAACACTCAATAACTAAATTTTCTCCAAATATGCTCTTTTTCAATAGAGAACTAAGGTTACCATTGGATATGTTCTCCGAAATCAGGGAGACATCTAAATCTATTGAACAATTTATTGAGGAAAACAATAAATTAAAAGAGGAAATCAAAAATCAGGTTTTTCAAAATCAAGATAATGCAAATGAAAAAATTCAGGAAAGATTAAAGAATTGCAAAGGACAGAAATTAAATTTAGGTGACAAAGTTTACATGAAGGCATTAACACATACAGGTTCATTAAGACCAAAATATCAGGGTCCTTTTGAAATTATTCGAATTCTTCGGAATGACAATGCAGTGATTAAACATCTCGAATCACTTAAAGAAATGAAAATTCACTTTAACAAATTGTTTAGAATTCCACCCTTAAGATCACATTTATAATAATTTTGTAATGGTAAAATTAAATATTTCAAATAAAATAAATTAAAAATTTTCTTAAATTTTATAAATAATAATTTCATTTAAACATCATGAATTATTATTTTCATTTATTATTTCACTAAATTTATAGGTTTTCATTATAATTTCATTCCAAAATATAATGTATTACTTATTAGCTTTAATTCTTATAAATTTCATTTTTAGCTTCCATATTATTCTAAATTTTGTTGATAAATTTATGTTGGGATGTTCTTGTTGAGAAATCACCTCTTTCAATTTAATATGCATATGATTTTTTTTTTTGGATCTTTAGTCTGCTGGTCAGACAATGATTCATTTCTTCCGACCCTTTATGGGCCCCTTCTGATTTCTTGTCAAGTATCTATGTCAGCATATTGTTTGTCAAACTTTCAACAATTTTGAGAAGAACTTTTCGATTCTCTCATATTGTATTTCAAAATTTTTTTCAAGGTTTTATAATGTCGCAGGAGAGGAGAAACAATTTTGTTCTCATTTCCTTCTCCATTCTGATCAGGTGAATTTTCTGTTGTTTGTACTTTGTCGAATTCATTCAGTCATCATTTTGTTTATTTTTTTTTGTCCAATCAGCAATTTAAATTTTATCTGCAATTAAAGTCATTTTAAAAGCTCATATATAGCTTTGTTTCACACATGCATTTGTAGTAAAATCTTAATCAGTATTGAGATTATCAAGTTTGTTTACTAAAATTAAATTACACTTCATTCATTTTTATAACACATTTTGGGATTTTAAATATTTTATTCTTACTTCACAGAATAAACATTTAATCATTTTTTTTTATTACTGATAGAATTCATTTGTATTTATCAAATTTTGAATACATTCATTCAAAGGTTATGTAGTTCATTGAATGTAGTAATAGACAATTGTCTATATATATAATATGTAAACATGTGTAGCTCACATTGAGAATTGGCTACATTTTTGAAAATGAAAATTAATGTAAATATTGTAATTGATATTAGAATGTGATTTTTTTTATGTATTCATTATTATTAATTAGTATATATTTATCTACTCAAATAGTAAAAAAAAAAAAAAAAAATTTTTGATGAAATTTACAAATGCAGAAATAAGTGTATGATGTTACAATGGTAAACATCATTGATACAATGATTGTAAAAAAAATACGAATGATATTATTGATATCAGATTATTTTAATTTTATGTATTTAATATATGGATATGAATATTTTATGTTGATTTACATGTACAACTTTTTATTAATTCATACTGTTTAAAAAAAATTTTTTTTTTGTGATGCAGACACAAATTTTACATTTCCAGCAAATTTATGTTAATTATATGGACATAAAGTTCAAGGATATGATAAACTTTACAAATGAACAATCAATTTACAAATGAACAATCAATGGACATACAGCTCAAGTAGTCACTGTTGAACTTTATTGAACTTTCGAATATCATTGAGTATGATTACAGTGAATATGAAAGTGTTTTGCAGGTGAAAAATAAAATCATCAAGGAATTTACAACTTTTAATACTTTACATCAACATACATGAAATTTTAATTTTGATACATTGTTAATATTTTCTTTTGATGTGCACATCATGTTTACTCAGAAATTTATATGTATATTGTATTATTATTTTGTATTTAGTTCATTTAATTTTAATTTTTTTTACTCACAGTTTCATAGAATTTTAAGTTGTTTTTGTTCTCACACATTAATATTTTGATGGTACGATCACTTCAATTGCTTCAAACGGGGGATGGAATGTTGTGATGTGTTTAAAAACTTTAAACTCATCATAACACTTTATAACTCTACAACAAAAAAAAAAGTTATTCTTTCCCATGAGAACTTTTCTTGAATTCATGGTGGTCTGAGGTAGTGAATGTTTTCCCACAGTGGCTTCGAAGTAGAAGGCACTAAAGCCATTAAAAGCATTTAGCAAGATCACTTAAAACCTTAAGTGACATTTTAAGGTGTGGAAAAACAGAATTTTGAAAGCTAAACGAGACCTCTCATATTATCTACAATCTGGCATGTATTTGCAGCCATTAACACCAAGTGCATTCAATTACCATTCTTGACAGATGTGCAAGATCATCAATTCCAAGTTCCCTGTGAGCAGAGGTTTTTCTGGGAAAAACATCCAGCATGCGAAGAAAGAACTTTTTCTCCCCTTTCTACAATTCGTGGATCAAAGTGACATCACTGGTCAGTAACCAATGGTTGATTGGTACGTCTCTTTCTTACCCAGAAGTCATTTTTTTAATTATTTTGTTCTTCTGTTACTGGGCCCTAGCAACATGCTAATGTGAACTGGGAAGCAGCTTGCTGTCTCTCCCTCTTCCCTGGGAGGTGTAAATTTAGAAGTTCAGAAGTTTAGTGTCTCTTCTTGGATGTGTTACTAAAAAGGTTGTGCTCAAAAGTTAAAATTTGTAGCTCAGTTGCTCTTTGTGAAGATATTTGATTGTCTAAAATGGAGTATGATTTCAACCTTATGCATATAAGGCATAGATAGCACATAAGTATCGCCAAGATCCAAGATGTCATTTTGTGTTAAAGATTTTGTTTCAACGAGTGTGTCATTTTGTGAGAGTGAATAAGATAGAGTGATAATGTCTGTCACATAAGGTCAGGCTGAAGTGTGATTAGTAAAATGGTTAATACCATTAAAGATACTTCAAGGCTAATGATATTTTATATCAGTTCTAAATATTTTTTTAAATGTGCACATGAGTTCTTATAGCAAACTGTGAGTTATTTCTTCCTTTTATATTTTGATATTATTATATTTTTAAGAACACTCTATCTGTCAATATGTTACATCTTGTGAAGTTATTTAGCATGTTTACATCTAACTTCTTTGTTTTAAATAATTTTCTACTAAGTATCTGCTTTTGAATTTCTAATGAACATTTATAAATAATAAATAATTATTTTATATTTTAAACAATGATTGTACTTATTATGAATGATACTAATTCATTTTACATTATTTATTTTATTTTAAGGTTCTCATGTCAATACTTGGGTAATTCCACTATACGAAATTTATCATTTTAATTAATTGTTTATTTGGCCATTAAGATTTAATTGTTTTGACATGAGAATCCGACCCGTGAAAAATTTGTTGCAGGGATCTTGATTTGAAGGGAGGATTTATAAATTTTTCATTAACCTCTTAAAGCAATTACTATTAATTTTCTAATTACTCTATTCAAATTGATCCATGCAGCATGTTTATCACAACAGCCACTTCTACAAACATAAATATCATAAATCACGAATAAAAGTAAATGGCTGGAAAAAAGATTAGAATTAGTGTCAACAAAATTATGTAATGACAATTAATAAATCGCAAATATATGTTATCTCATTCATTGTGCTCCTCTATTCTTTAAAAAAATTTTAATTTTCTGAGTTGAAGTCAAATTTAACAACATCAATTTAAGTTAGGATACTGAAATGTATTAGGTGAAAATAGAATCTGAAAATGATTAGTTGATTATTAGTTGAAAATGGAAGATCACGATTCATTAAGACAATTCCACTTCACAGTAAACAGAGTAATAGGGTGAAAACTGATTTCTAATTTTTGCAAAATTTGCGTCTTTTCAAAGTTCCTGAATACGAATAAATAATTATTCTTTCCCACAAACGCGCAATGCATGCATAAGAAACGCATTGTGATAAGGTCAAAAATTCAATTTTCGGATTTTGATAATTTTACTCGGTTTGATTTTCCCCGAATACGAATTAATTACTCTTACTTCTTTACGATACTTAATGCATGTTAAATGTAAATAGTGTGTCTGCGTAAAGAGTTTCAGTTATACTTTTATTAATCTACGCATTATGATAATCGCTGAATGAGAATCAAACATTTCTTATCTTTTTGTGTGTTTATCTAAATTAACCGAAGCAGTAAAAAATTCTATTTTTTTTTTAATAAAGTCTTGATATATTAAGTATATAACATGTAAAAATAATTTTTTATTCATTTACGTAATATTAGACAAGTACTAGAAAACAAAACTAACGAATTTATGAACACGCAGGTTTCAGAAAATTCAGTAATCCACGGTCTGTGGTTTTTGCTTGCGAATTACTACAAAAAGTACTACCATAAAAAATTATGGAACAATGTTTCATCAAACAATTACGAAGAGTTTTATGGTGTTGACTAAAGAATAAATGATGCAGTGACAGAATTGTTGCAAAATTTAAAAATACCATATATACAGGATGAGTAAAACAGATGAGCCTAACTTTACGAGGTGATAGTACACACCAAACCAAGTATTTTTCGTCACCCTTTACCAGGTCGGAAATGAAACGTAAAGACGTTACAGGGCCGTTGGAATGGGCGAGGTGGTCCCATAGCTTGGACCTCACGATCACCCGATCTATCCTGTCTTGACTTCTATTTGTGGAGATATTTCAAGAGTCTCGGCTGTGACACTTCTCTTGAATCTGAAGAGGAACTCGTTGCCAGAATTTCGGCCGCTGCTGCCGAAGTGCGCGACATGCCTGGTCTGTTCGAGAGAGTTCGCCAATACCTGCATCGCCGCTGTGAGACGTACATTCAGGCTGGCGGTTGCTCTTTTTACCCATTACTGTAATTATTGTTTATTAAATATCATTTTATAACTTCTGAGTCATTTTTATGTTTTCTCCTCACCTCATCGGTTTCACCATTAAGTGCCCACTGGCTCCTTTACGTGTCATTTCCGTCTGGGTAAACTATGACGAAAAATGCCTGGTTTGATGCGTACTACCACCTCGTAAAGTTTGGCCCATCTTATTTCAATCACCGTGTATTTCAGAAAGCTTTCGAAGAAATTGTGAGAGATTGGATGCATACAGTTGTTCGGACACGAAGTCTTAAATGATGATAATGTGCAGCTTATTACTATCAATGACCTTGCAGCTACTGATGTACATAAAGCTACAGCTCAGGGCGAAGACACTTTACAGGTCTGTTTAGTAATTAAGTTGAAAGTGAGTATAAGTGAGTGAAAGTGAGTAAAAGTGAGTACGTTGAAAATGCACTCACTTATTTAGAGTAACAGGGAGTTAGTTTTTTCTCCGAGAAGCTGATGTTGCGAAATCTTCACAGCCCCATCTACCCAAAAATGAACAGGGGGAAATAACAAACTTACTTTCTGTCGTATTTAAAAAAAATGGTAATTTTTAGTATTTATATTTAACACTTTACAATATAGTTGAAAATTGTTTATGACTTTGTTCATTCTGTCTGTTTTTTCGCACGATATAACTGCCGTAAAAATGACTTTATCATAATGACATTTTAGTATGTTGTTCAGAACATCTGTGAGACCTACGGGAATATAAATGAATAATATCACGCAATTCGTTTTGGATTAAACCCGGGTTGAAGAAATGAAATACATTGAACCCTATTGGACCTAATTTTTCAGACAGTGTTTAAGTAAATTTAAAACTCCCAAATTGCTTCGAAAGTTTTAGAAAATATTCAAATTATCCCCCCAAAATATCAAAAATACTTCAGCAAAATATATTCGGTAGTTTTTAAATAAAAATTAAAATAATAATAATTACATCCATATCATATAAAGAGATCACGTGACTCACTTCAAAATAAAATATGGCATTCATCTTGTGTCGAAATTCTGATTTTTAAAGTTCTTTTTAATTTATATTTAGTTTTGTATCCGTTCTAAAACGGTTTTATTTTGTTTAATTTCTGTGTATCTGTATTCTGAAACAGCGCTATTACAATATATTTGAGTTTAAATGATCAATGCCATCCATCTTGTGTCAAAATCGTAATTTTTAAAGTTGTTTTGAATTTATATTTAGTGTTGCATCCGTCCTAAAACTGCTTTATTTTTTATTATTTTTTGTGCATCTATATACCGCGCAAACGCAATTACAGTATTTTTGAGTTTAAGTGATCATCAAACTTTGATTATTTCTATAACGAAGCCTGATATTTACGTATGGAGAATGTAAACGCATTAAGATGTAAGATGACTTGTATAAGAATTGCTGAATGTCTTTAACGCAAAATTATTTATCTCTGGAGTTTGCATAATAGCTAACATGAATGAGACATTCATTGATTTTACATAGAGAAGCAGGCGATTCCATTGCCTTTTTCGATGAAGATATAAGCATGGAGTTATACTGTACTTTTACCTCCATGGTTTTATGTTTTTAAGTTAAAATAAATTATTGTAGTATTGTGATAATTTTAAAAATATCGCCGCTGAATGAAAGGAATGGAAAAAGTTTATGAATGAAATATTTACTGCTTTTATAGAGAGAGTCAGGCGACTTATATTTCGATGACGTTATTTGAATAAAGCTCATTTATTTTTGATGAAGTTTTCAAATATCATAAATCGTAGTATTGTGATAATTTAAAAAATATCACCACTGAATGTATCGCATTTCAGAGATGTTTAAATAAGATTGCATTGCAGTTGGAAAGTATTTCATAATCAATGCTTTATGCATGATTGATCTTTCTTGTTTATATATATATCTATATATATATATATATATATGTATATTATTTTTATGGAGATTATCTGGATAATTTTTATTTGGACCTCTCCCCTCCCCACCGTCCTGGAGAATATAATCTACTGTATAATTACAATTTGTGTTATAAATTCCACGACTATCAGGAGTTTAATGGTTGTTTTTACCGAATGCGGCGCTTACACAATGAAGATTTTTCTTAGCATTCCTGTACAGATGTACTTCAGCAATGTGGAAGACTGACACATTGTTGCTAACATTTGTATGAACCATACTGTTAGAATATTAGTAAAAATAGTTAGATTGTTCCCTATCATAAGGAGTTGAAAACTTGGTGAGTTTGAGGAGCTTTGCTTTCTGAATAATGGCTAATTCTAGCCATAAAATGTCTAAATTGATAACCCTGAACTAAGACTTTGCTTACTTAACAATCAAGTAACATAATTTACCAGGGCACATTTTTGATTAGAAGGACTATTTTCGATGCTTAGCATTATTAATTTTTTTAACAAAATAAAACATTTTAGAAACTAGTTGCAATTCAATTTCTAATAGTATTAGTTTTCCTATCTTGACTAGTAATCCTATATACGTATATCAGGAAACACTAATAATAACTGAAATACTAGTAATCTTGAATATATAAGTAAATATTAATAATACATGAAGTAATAGTACTTTTACATATATATAAGTAAATACTAGTAATACTTGAAATGCTAGTAATCTTAAATATATAAGCCAATTTTGAATCGTAAATAATACTTTTTATATTATTATTTTCAAATCTATCAGATTTCATTCTGTCTTAAATTTAGCAACGTCCTTTTGTCCACAAATGGCAACCTCAACAAAAACAATAAGTTTCTGCTCTCTCTCTCTCTGAACAATATTTTGGGTTCTTTCCAACTCAGTAAGAGTCGCTTGAAAAACAATACGACCCCGGACACACACCCTCCTTCAATCATATTAGAAAAAAAGAGAAACTTCGCCAGTTTTTAAGATGAATTCAAAACTATATCTGAGGGCCATTTCTATAGTTTGGGACGCGTGTCGGTGTTATGGATGACCTTCAATATGAAAGGGGAGAACGTTTTATCGAATAGCTTACTTTTTTTAAATCTGTAATCGACAAATTTCTTTCAAAATATATTCTTTTATTCGATTTGTAGTTCTAATGCTTTTTTTTTCATTCGAATAAATAAAAGATATTTCCTTGCCTTACGACTGATATTTTAGAGTTTTAAAACTTGTTTAAAAATGCTTTTTCAATTTTTTACGCTAAATATGGTTTTAGTTCTATTCTGGGCTTTATTTTAATATTCTCATATTGTTAATTAAGTATGAAAAAATATTTGAAGGATTTTTTGTATATTTTATTTTCTATTTTTATTTTGACTTTGACTATAGCACTATTGAGTATTATTTTCTATTATGACTACAGAATTAATGACTATCGTCTCTGTAGCTAAATGGATACTACTTCCGTGCTCAGAGATGGCAACAGAGATGGCTGGCAACACTAAACGTCATTGTGCTTCTCAAATTTCGGGGAAACCCCATTTTTAAAGAAGTTCGTCTCAGTTTGTTTCTAGTTGTAATGCACATTAAACGTGTATGAAAAAACTTTTATATCGTATGATTTATTTTATTCAACTTAAATGTGAGGAAAAAAAAAGATTTAGGAAAATAAATCTTTGCGAAATTAAACCCGATTTCATCTAGAGGAAGTACATATCTGTTATCTCTGGTACATACATACTATCAATTAAGCTGTGTTTAAAGTTAAGTGTGCTAAATAAATTAAAAAAGATATTATAGTAGTGAAGAAAACTCATTACGAATTTTCTGTGAGCCAGAGCAACATTTTACTTTAGAAATCTTAAATGAAGGATGGGAATTGGCAAAAAATCTAGAAGAACATTTTACGAATAATGATCCATCAACAAAGATCTCTGAGGAATTTAAGAAAGAAATGAGATATTGTTTAACTCCATATTTTGAAGTAAAAGAAGATTCAGAAAGTAACAATAATAAATTTTTGAAAGCACAAGCAGATACCCTTTAAAACAACGAAAATAACAGAGAAGAAACAAGTGAATCTTCAAGCTATGAAATAGCACAACCAACATTTAAAAGAGGATGTCGTTGGAACCTAATTATGGATAGCTCCGACAGTGAATAAATGTCAAAAAAAGTGTAACTTCTTCTTTTATTTAACGCAAAATGAATAACAAAATATTTTTAATTTCAATATTTGTTTGTTTTGAAGAGAAATAAAAAATATTTTAAATCTTACATATTAAATATTTATTTTACATCTTTGTTAAGTATCTGTATAAGTGTATGTTTATGCATAAGTAAACTGTATGTGAGCCGCTCATTTGCAAAAACGATTAAGTTCATAAAAGAAAAGGTAGAAAATATGTATTGATAAATTTTTATACATTTCTTGTGAAAAAAAACATTTATTATTCAACGGCCATAAAATTGTTGTCATGTAGTGTCTTAAGCCTGATTATTAAAGAAAGTTATTTTAAATATAACAAGTAAGGTAATCGCTTTGAGCTGTGAACGGATCATATATTTGTATAATCTAAGTGACTCGTACAACACGGATTCATATAACACGGTACGTATCTACCGTGCTATGGGGGGGGGGGGGTCTACTGTACTCTTTAGAGTTGAAATAGAAATTAAAAAATTAATTTTTATTGAAATTGGTAAATGTATTTTTATCTAAATAGGCAAAATACATTTTTACCAAAATGCACTTTTATTAAAATAGCCAAAATGCATTTCTAACAAAATAGGCGAAATGCACTTTTATTAAAATAGAAAAACTCATTTCTAGCAAAATAAGTAAAATTCATTTTTATCAAAATAAGTAAAACATATGTTTATTAAAATAGGCAAAATACATTTTTACATAATTGGTAAAATGCATTTTTTTGAGAAGTTGAAATGCATTTTTACCAAATTAGATAATATATTTTTATCAAAAGTGAACAAAATGCATTTCCAGCAAGATAGATAAATTGAATGTTTATCAAAATAGACAAAATTAAGCTATATCAAAATAGACTAAATGCATTTTTACCAAAATAGGCAGAATTCATTTTTAAATTGTTGCAATTAACCGATGCTTTTCTAGTTTTATTATTCTCCATTTAGAAAAGCCACATGTATAGTAACCAATTGTTGTTACTGAGAAAATCCGGTCGTATGAGTTTGGTGGAAACTGATGGAAGCTGGAGGTTTAGGTAAGTGTGTAGTTGATAAAGGCCGCAAACCACAGGCGAATTAAGAAACACAATATTTCTTCTTATCCACATTACTTACATATTAAGTCGTTTACCCAAATGCCTGATCTTTATCAGGCATTTGGCGACATTTTCATCAATGGGGTAACATTTATAAAGTTTAGCTATATTACTGATTTTTTGTCAAATATATCGTCATTATCAGCCCACTTGATACTTATTTTCATTTTATGTAAATTTCTCGATACATTTATTCGGAAACTTTCTATATCTCGGGAATGGTTCAGGCTAGCGTTCTAAACTTGGTTTCAAATAACAAATTACGTAAGAAGTGATTATTTATTCAACTTTATTAAAATCTCAAATTTTTATGGATTTTTCCAAAATTCTTTTGGAAATTGAGGGACTTCTATGCGTTCGATCACATTTAAAATAAGTAAGCTTCTAGTATTCACTGATTGTGATAACAGTAACATCTCCATTCGTTCGTGACATATCGCTTTCACAGACACACACACATTAATCCTCTACAAAACGTTCGATTCGAGTTCAGAAATGCTTAAAACGTGTTCTTCCTTCGAAAACTCGAATTCGACTGTTTGATCCCGTAAAAGTGATATGTAGCAGCTTGATTTCTTTTTTAAACAATGTATAGCGCTTAATGTTTTAATCTAGAATTGGCCACGTTTATTTCCCCTGACGGCCGGTCACTTTTTCTCCGTCGAATAGGTAGACATTGAAAATTCGGCTCGGTCAAGTTCTCTCTGGCCTATACTATGGGTGTGGAAAACACAGACTACTCGATTCACCCTACGGTATGAGTAGCAGTTTGAGTGGAAGGGTATACTATGGGTTGTTGTTGTTGAGACCTAGACCGTCCGACCTACCAGAAAGGTGTAAGCTAACCGTTTAGACGGCCGGGAAGTTCCACCCAATTTAGACCGGAACCCAGTGGGGGAGGAACCCACAGGGACCGTACCCTCCTTCCACTACCGCCAATATGATAGATATACTATGGGTGTGTAAATTATCAGCGGCTATATTAGGGGCGTTATGAGGGGCTATTAGGGGAGTTATGAGGGGCTATTAGGGCCGTTCTGGAAGACCTAGAGAAACAATATGTAAATACCCCATTTTCTCCCCCCTAGGGTAACGGAAGAGATCGAAAAGTTTGTTCCACCGAGTTTTGCTCCGTGGTCGGCAAAAAGTGTCCAAAGTTCTTAGTCACAGAAGTCTTCTGTAGGGTATGGAAACATATTTAGAAAAACGCTTTTTCCTCTCCATACGGGGAATTAGAAATCTGGTTTCTTTATTTTCTGTCCCCTGCCCAATGTTACAAATGTGCAAAGATTCTGTTTTCTGCGACCCCTGAGAGGTAACTTCTGTATCATCTGGAGAAATAAAATCACGGTAGACAATTATATAGACTTTGTGAGGGCCTGCATTTATTCCGTCGTAAAATACAAAAATTCATAAAATATTGGATTTTCTATACAGTTTGACAATTTCTGTTTGAATTCTGTTCAATTTTCCAGATTTTTTCGTAAACTGTCTTCATGTTATTTTCACGAATTCTTCTTTCGAATAAATTTGATGATATGGTACAAATTTAAAATACATAATTATTGGATTAATCATTGTTTTAAAAGTTACCTGAGTAATTTAGCAACTTTCTTAATTGGATATATTTCTATATATTCTATATGTTAAATTACCTCAAATTTAATCGCTTAATTTGTGTTTAAAAACTACTACCAGTATAAAAACTAAAGAAATTCCTATAAGAATATTTGGGTACACAAGTTTTTATTTCGTATCTAATAATAAATGACACAATAAATTAAATGGCAAGAGAACGCAATTATTAGATTAATCATTTTTTTAACACTTTACAACAAAGTTAAAAAGTGTTTATGACTTTGTTCATTCTGTCTGTCTGTCTGTCTGTCCGTTAGTACGATAACTGCCGTAAAAGTGACTTAATCAAAATGAAATTTTAGTATGTTGTTCAGACGGTCTGTAGGACCTATGGGAATATAAATGAATAATATCACCCAATCAGTTTTGGAATGAACCCGGATTGAAAAAATGAAATACATTGAGTCCTATGGGACCTAATTTTTCAAACATTTTTTAAGCGGATTTAAAATTCACAAATTGCTTCGAAAATTTTAGTTAATATTCAAATTGTTCCATAAAATATATAAAAAAAAATTCAGCTAAATATATTTTGTAGTTTTTTAAATAAAAATAATAATTACACCTCTTATATGAAACGATCACGTGACCATGATATGAAACGATCACATGACCCACTTCAAAATGATATATGGCATCCATCTTGTTTCAAAATCATGATTTTTTTTAAGTTCTTTTTAATTCATATTGAGTGTTGTATCCGTCCTAAAACTGCTTTATTTTTGCTTAAATTCTGTGCATCTACATACTGAAACAACGCAATGACAATATATTTGAGTTTAAATGCTCATCTAAATTTGATTATTTCTACAACTAAGCCTATTTTTCACCTATGTAAAATATAAACAGCAAAATATGTAGAATGAGTTGTATTAGAATTCCTGTATTTTTTTAACACAAAATAATTTAGTCCTTGGAGTCTGCATGGCTGATATGAATGAAATATTAATTGATTTTATAAAGAGAAGGACGATTTTTTCGATGAAGTTTTAAGCATAGAGCTTAATTATTTGTAGCTCCATGGTCTTAAATAAAATGTTTAAATAAAATAAATTATTATAGTATTGTGATGAATGAAATGAATGGGAGAAAGTTATAAATGAAATCCTGTTTTTATAAAGAGATCCAGGCGTGTTATTTTTTCTATGACGTCATTTGAATTAATTTCATTTGTTTTCGATGAAGTTTTCAAATATAATAAATTATCGTAGTATTATGATAATTTTAAAACTATTACCGAGGAATGTATAACATTTTAGAGATGTTTAAACCAGGCAATTTATATTTCAATGCCGTCATTTGAATGAAGTTCATTTTTTTCGATGAAGGTTTAAGTTTTCAAATATAATAAATTAATGCAGTATTGTGATAAGTTTCAAAATATTACCGAGGAATATCTTGCATTTTGACTTGTTTAAATAAAATTGCATTAAAGTTGGAAAGTGTTTCATAATCAATGCTTTAAGCATGATTGATCTTTCTTGTTTAAAGTTATCTGAGTAATTTAGAAACCTTCTTAATTGGATATATTTCAATATATTCCATATGTTAAATTACCTCAAAAAATTTAATCGTTTAATTCGTGTTTAAAAACTACTACCAGTATAAAAACTAAAGAAATTCCTAAATTTCTATAACATTATTTGTGTACATAAGCTTCTCATTTTGTATCTAATAATAAATAATAACGCAATAAATTAAATGACAAGAGAACGCAATGCTGTGGTTGTCTGTTGTTGAAACCCAGACCGTCCGACCTACCAGAAAGGTGTAAGGTAACTGTTTGTGGTTGTCTGTGTGATTTTTTAAATGTAGAAGTTTATTTTATCCAGTGTAAATTTTGCAATCTATTGTTGAGTAAATAATGTTCTCAGATCAGCGGATTTTCAGTATTTAAGGGGGTGGGGCTTTGAAGAAGGAATATATTTAGAAAATTTACTACAATTTTTAATATATTGTTTCTCTTTTTGAACTTTTTGAACTCAAATGTATGCAAATTATTATCCACACTGATAAAAAGTATCTTCCAATAATTTAAACTTTGTCAAACATTATTTTCGCAGTTTGTGTAATCCAATAATATATAACGGATAATGTACGCATGCGCTGAAGAAACAAATTGCAAATGTATCATTACTGAATGAATTGCAAGTGCAACAATATGTAACATTATCGAATTCTCTGAGCTTTTATGATTTTTTCAAAATTTAATTTTAAAATTAGGGGTTACCGAATAGTCTAATTCGATTGCCTTTCAAACCAATAGAATTCCAGTGTTCTCTGATTATAATAATCCTACCCAATTTTTAAGAAACACTCTATTCTTTTGTGCGATATCGCATTCTGAGACACACGAACACACATACACACCGATATCACTTAAAAACAGCTCGATTCTAGCTTGAAACATGATCTATCTTTGAAAACGCGAAATCGAATTTTCGACCCTTTCAGAATACTTTCCTGATAAATTATACTATGTATGTAGCGAAAGTCATAATTATGGGAAAGTTTCTATATCATCAATGTACTTGAGAGATATCTTGCCCACATGCAAACGCACAAACAACGCTGAAAACATTATTGATCCGTACTCACGACTGGTCGACACATATAGATTAAAAAATGTGTAAGATTTTTGACACCATGACGATGCTTTCTCCTTACACATGCTCAGGAAAGTAAAATCATCTTTAGGAAAGTAAAATCATCTTTAGAAAAGTAAAATCACATTTCACTCCCACAATTCACATGTTTTATATGAACTCGATACTTAAAATGTAAGACATTTTGATTTAATTTTAAGTTTTTTCTCATTTGAGTGCTATTTTGATTCCCTTCCTACTAAGTAAAAATCATCAGAAAAATGTAACTATTGTTCTCAATCATACAAGAATATATTGCATACCTCTTATTTATAACGAATTTTGAACTACATATTTTAAGATTATTTTGTTATGAATTATTAAAGTCATTAGCCACCCTTGGGGGAGAGTTGTCCCCCCCCCCCCCAAGGGTGCACTGTCAAGTATGGTTCCAATTGAAATATTTTTTCAAGACGTTTAAAGTGAAGAGCAACACGCTATATTTGTAATCATTTTTACCCATGATATCGATTTTCAAAATTTTTCTTGTAAAATTTGAAACCAGCTTTTAAAAATGGATTCTGTTATGAGAAAGTTAAGTTAAATTACACCCCAGTTAATTTTTAATTACCCACTGAGGGCGCTGCAATTTATTTTATTCTATCAGGCATAGTCAGTATGCTATACATAGACCTAACATATAAGTAATGCCATCTGCTGTCCGAACCATATTTTTTCATTTCATATAAATAAAAGAAATGAGTGATTTTCATACTCATAAAAATGCGTAGCATCAGAATTTTAATTTTCGTGAAAACAACTCAAAACACTTTTCAATAATGACCGTATTTTAACTTAACTTAAAGTAACCATTATTTCCCCCAAAGCGGCGATAAATAAAAACTAATTTTATTCCATTTTTTATGGTTCCAGAAGAAAAACCATAAAGTAAGTCCATTTTTTCCCCATCCGTATATCTTGTAGACACTAAAAGCTAAACACTTTATTCCAGCGCTTGTAATGGTTTATGGTTTTTAATGAATGGGGGGGGGGGCTAAGCCAATTTGGCTCCTATTCAGAAAATGATCCATTTAACGGCGTAAATGCGATTGCCTTTTTTGGCTTGTCTGATATATGGTGATAACTTAACCTCAGTTTTTTGCAAGTGATAGCACTTTTTACGACTTCCGGCATTTATTTTAACTAAAATACATGACAAAGAGATATAATCGCAGGATTAGAAGTAACTTTCAAAGCAAGTGCGTTAATTAAAATGTATGGGAGATTGTGTTGTGTTGGTAATATAAACATGGAGGAGAAATAATGGAAAGGG
Organism: Amaurobius ferox; assembly: GCA_951213105.1. Taxonomy (NCBI): domain Eukaryota; kingdom Metazoa; phylum Arthropoda; class Arachnida; order Araneae; family Amaurobiidae; genus Amaurobius; species Amaurobius ferox. The sequence continues at coordinate 15,544,611 of OX578135.1, forward strand.
GTGTACGGAATGAATTTGGAGGGGAAATTTTGAATACTAAATGTAATATTTAGTACTTTTCTGTTTAGGGGAAGATATAGTGAATTTCAAAATGTGTGAATTAATTAAATCTACCCCATTAAAAAATCCGATGTGGGCTGAACGTAACTTTCCTTATGGTATGCATGGTCCACAGAACAATGTTTTGATATTGATTTAACACTGCATAAAGTGCCTCAGGACTCTTAAAAGTGAAATAAACAGAGTTAATTTCTATATTTCAAGTTTTGTTTGTATCTCGTCTCCTATACATCGATGACACCTAAAAGTGTTATGGATAATAAGTGAATACCTGTACCACATGTGATAATTTTTTCAATAAGGTGAAACCGATAATAATTTTCATGTAATAAAAATAAGAAAATGTAATTAAATTTTAAATTTAATTTTTTTTAACCTTAATTATGGAAATATTTTTATTTTGAACTAAAGTTTCTTGAACTAAAGTTTTGAACTAAAGTTTGAATTAAAGTTTCTCGTGCAACATGATCAGCAATATTTTAATTCTGGAAGCAATAGTTTTGTTGCAATCATGAGCGTAAGCAACATATATCAAAATAAAATTTTAACAAATTTATGAAAATTATACAATTTTTAAAAATATTATTATCAGATTCAACTTATTGAAAAAATGATCATATATGCTTCAGGTATTCACTAGTTAGCCATGAAGTTTTTAGGTATCCATATGTAAGAATAAAAGTACAAAATAAAACGTGAAACATGGGAATTCACTCTGTTTATGGCACTTTTAAGAGTTCTGAGGCCCCATAAATAAAAATTTGGCACGTTTGGTGACTTATTAGTTATAACAGAATGACTTATTCATTCTTAAGTGAAAATCATAATCAAAAGGTAATTAACATTTCATTAAAATCCCGTGAAATAAATTATTATTGACGAATTCTTTGGCGTCAAAACATTTTCCTTTGTAAATGAATACACGAGGTCGACGAGAATGATGTTAACGGATTTATTGCAAAATATTACATTTGGAAAATGAACACATTTGATGATATTAACGATCTTTATATTTTGTGATTATTTTTTATCAATGCATATAAAAAGTGTCTAATATATCAAGAATGGTTCGTGCTAGTGTTCTAAAGTTTGTGTCATTCGTTTTATAACAAAAAATACGTATGAAATTATTATTTATTTATCATTAGTAAAAAGCCCATATGTTTAATGATTGTTTCAGGAAAACATTCGAAAATTTGGGAATCTTCTGAATACTTGATTTTCTTTCTTATCAATAGGACTCCAGTATTCAATTAATTATTGTACCGAATTATTTTTGAAAAACGTCATTAGTTCGCACTATATCATGTCTACAGACTCACGAATGCACACATTGACATACATTCATACACACATTGACACACACACACATACAGACAGACAGATAGACACACACACACAAACAAACACATACAGCCGTCACCTAAAAAATGCTTAATATAGACTTCCAGATATGTTTATAACGTGATTTTCCTTCGAAAACTCAAATTTGAATTTTCATCACCGTCACAATATTGTCACTGTATATCATACTATAAATATAGGGAAAGTAACAATTTTCAATAATGACTACATTTTAACTCAACTAAAAGTAACCATTATTTTTCCCAAGTCAGCAATAAATAAAAACTCCCTTTATCCAACATTTTTTTTACCATTCCAGAAGAAAAACCATAAAGTAACTGCATACCGCCCCCCCCCCCCCACCTTCGCCGTATCTTGTAGATACTAAACGCTAAACACTTGATTCCAGCGCTTGTAACGGTTTATGATTTTTAATGAATGGGGCCTAAGCCAGTTTGGCTCCTATTCAGAAAACGATCCGTTTAACGACGTAAATGCGATTGCCTTTTCTTGTTGGCTGATATATGATGGCAACTCAACCTATTTTTCTTTTTTTTAGTTATTTTTTTTTTTATTATTTATTTTTCTTTTGCCAGTTATAGCATTTTTTATGACTTCCGGCATTTATTTTAACTAAAATACGTGACAAAAAGATATTATTGTAGGATTAGACAAGAAATATCAATCATGCATAAAGCATTGATTATGAAACCCTTTCCAACTAAATTGCAATTTTATATAAACATCTTTAAAATGCGATACATTCCTCTGTACTATTTTTAAAATTATGATAATACTACATTAATTTATTATATTTGAAATGTTAAAACTTCATCGAAAAAAATTAACTTCATTCAAATGACTGCATTGAAATATAAATTGGCTGGTTTAAACATTTATAAAATGCGATATATTCCTCGGTAGTATTTTTTAAATTATCAAAATACTACAATAATTTATTATATTTGAAAACTTAATCGAAAACAAATGAACTTTATTCAAATGACGTCATAGAAATATATATCTCCTCTATGTAAAAGCATCATTTTATTCATAAACTTTCTTACATTCCTTTCATTCATCACAATGCTATAATAATTTATTTTATTTAAAAACTTAAAACTATGGAGGTACAAGTAATTTAACTCTGTGCTTAAAACTTCATCAAAAAATCGTCTGGTTCTCTGTGTAAAATTAATGAATGTTTCTGTTATATTAGCTATATTGCAGACTCCATGAACTAAATTTAAACTTTTGCTTTAAAAAAAATGCAGCATTTCTTATTCAACTCATTTTACATCTATTGGTATTTACATTCTCCATAAGTGAAAATTAGGCTTCGTTGTAGAAATAATCAAAGTTTGATGATCATTTAAACTCTAGTATATTGTAATTGCGTTGTTTCAGTATGTAGATGCACAGAATTTAAGTAAAAATAAAGCGATTTTAAGACGGATACAACACTAAATATTAATTAAAAAGAACTTTAAATATCACGATTTTGACACAAGATGGATGCCATATATTATTTTGAAGTGGGTTACGTGATTTCACATAAAGGGTGTAATTATTATTTTAATTTTTATTTAAAAAAACTACCTAATATATTTTGCTGAAATTTCTTTATATATTTTATGGGATGCTTTGAATATTTCCTAAAACTTTCGAAGCAATTTGTAAATTTTAAATTCGCTTAAAAATGTTTTAAAAAATAAGATCGCAAAGATATTTATGATATAATATATCTCTCTTTTCTTTCTGGAAGATATCCCAAAATCAGAATTTAATTGAATTTGTTTTTTTCCCTATATTAAATAATTTTTAATTAAGAAACTACTTAACATATTTTACTGAATTTTTTTTATATATTCTATGGGATAATGTGAATATTTCCTAAAAATTTCGAAGCAATTTGTGAATTTTAAATCCATTTAAATAATGTTTGAAAAATTAGGTCCCATAGGGCTCAATGTATTTCATTTTTTCAACCCGGGTTCAATCCAAAACTAATTGGGTGATGTTATTTATTTATATTCTCATAGGTCCTACAGACCGTCTGATCAACATATTCAAATTTCATTTTGATAAAGCCATTTTTACGGCAGTTATCGTGCTGACGGACAGGATAGACAGACAGACAGAATGAACAAAGTCATAAACACTTTTCAACGATGTTTTAAAGTGTTAAAAATGACGGATTATTAAATCAATATTGTCAAAGAAAAACTTAAATAAGTTTTCTCACCATTATGGCAAATAGCAATTGCACAACACGGCATCCCACTTCAAAAATACAACACTTTTTCAGAAAAAACTGGAAAACAAGTTTGACAAGAAAGATCAATCATGCATAAGCATTGATTACGAAACACTTTCCAACTGAAATGCAATTTTATTTAAAAATCTCTAAAATGTGATACATTCAGTGATGATATCTTTTACATTATCACAGTACTACAGTAATTTATTATACTTAAATATTTAAAACTTCAATAAATATTTAAAATTTAAATATTTAAAACACGTATCCCCACATCGGAAGTAGAAGTTCTTAGAATAGTTTTGTAATTGAAATTGATGTGAAGCATTCTTTTTCTGAATGGATCCTTGAAAAGATTGACAGTCATGATGGCTTAGACTGCTATCAAAAATACCTTGGAAGATGGACCACTAATGTTGAGAGGTAGACAAAAACTAAATTTGAAAAGGAGAGAAAACAGAGAGAAAACAGGCTCTCTGAAAGAAGATGGGATCCAAGTGAAAGTCTTCGAACTCATCGTAGTCAGTTTCAATTCAGTGGTCACGAGGTCAAAGGGTGAGACGATAAATGTTTAAAAACAACATTATCGTCTCAAGGTAAAAAAAACTTTGAGTTACACAGTAGTAGACAGTGCAGGCAGGTGAGGCAGCCGAGCTCTTTTAGTTCTGGGCTCGTAAGTTCTTCTTGGGTCAGAGATGATGTGCTTGGGCCTGCGTTTTCTGCTAGCTGGACTTTTTTCTAAACCACCAATATGCTCTAATACATAATAATAAAGCAAATATATAAAATTTATATTATTAAAATTTTATCGGTGTTGTGAGAACATAGTGAAAATTAGTATATAGTAAATAAATTACGATGTAGAAACTCAGACACTCATGAAAATCCTTATTCTGATTATTGCGCAGGTATGCTGACCATCTTGAACATATCAAGTAATAATTTAAAATGTATTTATGAAATGATAAATCTGTTGGCCGCAATATATTTTTAATCGGAGACTGGTTAACCATTTTTTAGATGTCTTTACGTGCTGACGCTGATTACTAAAAATAATCGAATGGGAATGCATGTGAAAGTAGGTTCATTGGTTCAGACTTTATTTATTCATTAAGTCCAGTGTAGCCTTATACTTCAAATATACATTTTCATTTGATTTATGACACAGGATGTGTATTTAAAGGGGATGTAAAGCTTATGTACCTAATAGTACTACATGCACTACATGCATAAAGACAGTTACTGACAAACTTAAAATATTACTGAGTCGTAATATTTAATTACACCCTCTGAATATCAATATAGGTATTTTAAACAAAATTATATTAAAATTGCACTAATAAAAATATTTGATATTAATGTTTTCCTAATTACACTAAAATATTTTTAAATAATTAGTTCATAGATAGTGCAATTCAAAGGTAGAGACAATATTTAAGAACTCTTATTTTTTTTTGTTTTAAACAACTTAATTAACTTATGATGAGGTTTTAAATACCCCATTTAGTAATTATAATCCCATCATTCTTGATCATTAAAGAATGTTAAAAAAAATGACTCTCAATGCCATTTTACATTTAACAAAGCAGTTATAATGTATATATATATATATATATATATATATATATATAATAATTTGATAAATGCTTCAGTTATTGAATTTAATGAATAATTCAAGAAATAAAAAGAAATTTTGTAGCTAATCATTGTTAGATGACTAGTCATCTGTTTGATTTTTCTTCTGCTTCAATACTCAAATTGGATTTTCTTTAATATTTTCATATGAATAAAAACTCCAGTAACCTAGTTAATTTGTCACTGTTTCCATATTTAATCGCGGTATTTCACGACCACATTTAATTTTTGGGTTTCTTTTAGTTCATATTATCTACCTTGTATATTGTTTCCTATTTGCGTCTCGTGTTCATATTTCCTTATTTCTTGTATTTACTGCTTTCATGCCCCTACGTGGAGCCATTATATTATGATGTAATTCAACCATTTCAGTTTGTTCGACATTGCCTTGCGATTATTTGGGAGCTTGGGTCCAGATTTTTGCACTGATGAAAGAAATCCAGTCGATTTCCGAAACGTGCATAGATGTACTTAATTATTTAACTTGATTTACGTAGTATTTTACGTTTTAAACCAAATTTATTATTGACTGCCCGCAAAGCCACGTGCTTTACTTGATAAACGAATACGCACAAAAGCCTAGTACAGTTTAAAGAGTGTGAACAGCGTCAATATGTAGGATTAAGACATGCAATGGTTCCACTATAATGTAATGTACCTACTTATTAAGTTGTTGTGATCAGGTATTAAGACAAATTATGTCAAGAACAAAATTTAATAATAACTAGTAGTCTGGCATCACGTATGTCAAAATCCCCTGAAGGTCAGAGTAATTAACGATGATTGTATTAAGTTGCACAATTTACATATAAATATTAAATATATTAAATTAATTCATGAGTGACTGTTGATCTTCCTATTCAGAGATGGAACTAGAATTTTTCCAGAAGACCGAAAATACTTCCTAACTTGATTTGAAGGAGTATTTTGCTTTCCAGAGAAGTAATTTTTAACAAATGTGCAATTACCCTCAAATTTCCAAGTATCTATTAAATTTATTATATTTTTATAATAAAAATTACAGGATTATCGTCCAATGGGATATACATTTTTGACTTTTCTACGTTGAAAATAAAAATAAGATTTAAGAAATGCTCTATACCCATCATCTGTGTTAATAAGCAAAATAAATGGTATATCAGATAGCACAATTAATACTTCTTATGAGCGTTATAAAATGAGTTTTAAAATGTTTACTAAATTTTGGACTTTTAGGATCACATTTTTTAAATTTCTTGTCAATTTTCCAAGTAGAGTTGTAATCTTGAAATATTAATTCGTCATAGTACAATTCACGATGTTTTTTTAATCATAAAACTAATTAATCATATAATTCATGATTAAATATTTTAAAATTGTTACCTTACCTTTGGTTTAGTTTATCCACATGGTTGTAAACAAAGAAGGGGAAAAGGAAATTAAAAAACTATTAAAAAAATACTCTTTTCTTTTTTCTTTTAAAATTCTCAATCATAATAGTTAATGCTATCACCAATGCATCATAACTTATAAGGCAAGAATCAACAGCACGGCCAAGAAAGAGCCAACGAACAGTAGCAATTTCTTTTAAGCTAATGGAAGATTCATTCAATATTTCTTGCATTGCTTTTAGTTTTCCCGACCTTATTGTAGATGTGTGGAAATAAACATACAGTGAACATAGTTTTTTGTAAGTTCTGAAATAGGTAGACACCATTTGCAGCTTGTGATATGCAAATGCTAAACGGGGTGCAATGCAATGGTAGTATGAAAGAGTTGGTATCAGATCTTGCAGTGTTTAACAAGACCATTATTCTTGCCCATCATGACTGCTGCACCATCTGTAGCGAAACCACCTAATTTGGACATTTGCATATTTTTCTCTTCAATACACATTTTAATGCATCAGAATTGCACTTTCCACTCAGTTTCAAGTAACACAAAACTAGTTCATTATTACTTAGATATTTTGCATAGATTATGAGTTTATGGTTCACAGCAATATCTGCAGACTCATCAATTACATGGAAACATAAGGACTATTTTTAATCATTTTCAAGCTCTGACTGTAAGATATCAAACATAATATCTTGGATTGGTGTTATAGAATGATGTGATAAGTTTATATGCTGCTACTTGATTGTTTCTTTACCACATGATTTCATCAAAAGCATTACAGGTTTGCATTTCGTCTGTGGCATTTCCTCCTTGGAAAACAAATAAATAGTTTCAAATACTGTCATATCCCCTTCTGGAACATTACTGTTTAATTTTTCAATGACAGTATGCATAACTTTTTTATATTTTTTCTTATTTAAAGAAGCTTTATGTTCCATTGTTTTTCCATGCTTATTAAAGTACTCCTTTGGAAGCAAACATAGGCATTGGTTGCCATCACAACCTTCATGTTGACTTTCTGACAAATTTTGCAAAACATAAGATTTGCGTCTCATCATGTATTACTTAGGAACTCGCGATACCACTTTGGTAAGAATTTGTCATGTTTTGTAAAATATTGTTCCCTTACTCCAGAATTGCTTAATTTGATCTTCTTGTTGGTCTCATGCTGCGTGAAAGAAAGTGCAGAAAGCAATGCATGTGGCTCGCATACTGTCTGATTCAAAGGATTTGAATTTCCGTAGTCATTAACTTACTCATCCGTAGCTTTTTTTGAAAATATCTTTCATAGTTTTTAACGGACCTCTAACAGAACTCGCCATAATTAATGTCAATCTACAACACTAATATGCAAAAATTAAAAAATACGAGTTTACCAAAAACCTCACAGTCAAAATAGATAAAAATACACAACAAAATCAAGTTGCAGAAAGAAATCAATTGGACTGAATGAGCTTCACCTGCCTTTCGGATACAAACAATTGAGCCGTTGTGGGGAAATCTAAATAAAGCCACTTTTAATGCGGTTACAGTTTATTCATATTAAAATATTCAGCGGTACAATTAACCCAACGGTTAACATCAAAAACTGCAACGAAAGTTAAAAGTTAATTTTTATTTTAAGAATGTCAAAAATATGTAAAACTCTTTCTATAGTTAGTAATAAACAAGGAAAACGAGGGCCTGCTCTGATACTACACACTTTCCAATACTACACACTACACACTCTGATACTACACATTTTCCCATACTACACACTACACACTCTGATACTACACATTTTCCAATACTACACACTACACACTCTGATACTACACACAACACAAATCCTCTGGCTGCAGTCTACTTCCGGTGTTCTTACCATCCTCCAACTCCATGTGTATATCAATATGATATACGTCTACCTTCCGGTAAAAAGCGTGTTACGCAGAACGATAAAAATCAACTGCTGTTATGATGAATTTGTAACGATGTGTGGATAAAATAGGAAATTTATTTTCAAGCCAGATCTGTTTAATTTGTCATTCTAAAAGGGATGTTTTTTCTTTTTTGTTTACATAATCGGTGCGTAAAAATACGCATTACTTGATTTATGAAGCATATTTGCTTAATTTATAGCGTAAAATACGCGTGTAGAGGCGTTATCTCCATTTCTGTTCCCACTTCCAAAATTATAGTGGATCGTAAAGTATCCATGATGTTTTGAATGTTGCAACTGAAAGATAGGATTTTACTTCCTAGACAAAACGCATAGGCAACAATTAACACGATTTTCGTCAATTAATTTAAAAGTAAGAAAACTGTTTTATCAAGTAATCTTAAATCACATTATTAATCAATTTACCACTATTGTCACCACAGAAAACGTTGTAGTTCAAATTTTTATTTAATAATAAAACGTCCTGCTTCTAAAAGAGATGGATATCTTTATCATGAGTATTTATTTTTTAGTGCTGAAGATAAGTCTATTAAAAACATAACTCGCTTGCTATTAAAAGATTAAAGAGAAAAACAAAGAACTGACATAGGCCATACACCTAAACTTCCCACCTAAAGTTTAGAACAAGATTACCGGTGTTATTGGTTTACGGGGATGAATTACGAATTAATTAATGAAACTAGCTGGTTATTACTTTCTGTCTTCACCAGAATTCCTAGCATGCTTCATCAATTATCTCTATCGATCTGTTTATTTCGCTTTGGCCTAGTACTTCTGGCAAGAACATTTGTCGGAAATATAATATGACATATTTCCCGTACAAAAATGCATTAGGTTATCTGTTTTATTTCACTTTTTTTCCTAATTAGTACAGATGTTAAATATTATGTTTCTGGTTATTTCTCTTGTGCATATTCAATTGCGAATCAAGTACTAGTATATGAGTAAAGTTGAGTGCTTTAGATATACAAAATGTAGCTTAAAATTTGAAATATATATAAAATAATTAAAAATTCATAGGTTTGCCTCATATCACGAGAGTACGGCTGTATCGAAGTTCATGAAATTTCGTTGGGTGTCCTTGGTATGGTCTCACTTATTGGCGTAACTAATATTAAGCGCGTTTAAGCAAAGCTTGGGGACCACAGACATAGAGGTCCAAAGTGAACTAGGATGTTTGAGACGTCCAGTGAAAAATTTTTTTCCTGAAATATTTTATTAAAAATATAATTATTTTATTATTATTATTACACTTATAAAGATTAAGATATCTATGACTATTTTAACTGATTTTTATAATAAATGGGGAAACAATTTTACACAAAATATACACTACCTGTTAAATTTAAATAAGGATGTGTCTCAAGGTTTGAAAACCTTGGGGCCTTATCAAGTGCGAGGCGAAAGCCATGACGGGGCTAAATGCGTGGACGTGCGTTTTACGCTGGTTTCACTTCGTAATTGCAGTCACTTCAAATCCGAGAATAGCACACGACACAAAGTGTAAATGGTCTGAGGTTCTAACTGTGTTTTAATATAAGCTGAAACAGTGCATTGTTTCTGAATATATATTAATATGTTTCAAAATAATTTTCACTCACTTACCGATGACTGACAACAATTTAAGTAAAACTAATGAAGTTTCAAAAAGAAAAACAAAATAAAGGAAGGTGAGGAATTAAAGGAAATACTAAAAATTATAATTTTTTCGTTTATGAAAATGGCACCCTAAAATAAAAACAATTTCTTAAATAATTTTATTTGTGTTCGCCCAAACTAGAATTTTAGTCTCAAAAATTGTAATTTTTCCAAAATTAATATTTTGGAACATCTTAAACGTTTTTATTTTTTGGGCTCAACATAAAATTTTAGTCCCATTAACGAAGTTTCCAAAACTATATTTTTTGAAGGGTACGTTTAAAATTTTGGGAAAACTCAATTTTTTTTTCTAATTTTCCTCAAAATGAAAGTATTTTCTTAAATGTTTTTATTTTGGGCGGCTAAAATTCACATTTTGGTCACCGAAAATTTTAGGTTTTATAAAACTAATATATTTGGGGACCTTAACTCATGATTTGCTTAAAGAACTTTAATATTCTCAGTTGCGCCGCTGATTCCATTTAAAATTTAAATTTCCGTGTGCCTATCTTCATGTGCTTCTGCTTTCTTCATTTTTGCGTGACGCAATCGTTATATGAGCCTACAAACAAATGGGATCCAATCTTTTTTAAATCTTCAACATAACGTGACTAATCTTTGAGTTTCTCTTGCAATAAATGCAATTCAAACTCGATAACGTGACCTGATAGTTGTTTGCACCTCTATCTCTAAAATTATGAAATATGTGGAAACAGCGGCTGACAGCAGGAGTATGGACAAACGTTCCCAACTATAGGTATAGACCACATCACCTGCAGATTTTTGCATGACCAACAGTATGTTGATTGCTCAAGAATTATAAATGATGGATCTGCCTTTATATCTGCCTCTAGTAAGAAAATCAGAAACGCAGTCTGAAAAAATTATTTAAGCTGTAAAACTGTTATTATCTATATAAATTTCGAATATTTGCTTCTGCTTGTCTGATTATTATTTCAGCACGGGGAACTCATGTTTTACCATTTTGTTAGAATTATTATGAAATATCAAAAATGCAAATCCATATATTAAAAGTTAGCCGAACATTGTTCATTAAGTTTCTTTACATTAATATATATTTCGTACGACGAACGAGTATACAAAAGTTAATTATAGCTGCTAAAGTAATAGAACTAAAATACCTTCATTAAAAGCAGCGCACAGCACAAAATTAATTTTACAATAAGCATACAGCTAGCATAAAAATTTAATATAAATATACCAAGTTTAAAAATATTGATAAAGTTGATGAAACTAAATATATGTTTTAATGCAACGTATGGGTTGGCGACGTTTCTTAATGCTGGCATTAAAATCTGGAGAGTACAAAAAAATTGACTCGCCAGTTTTGTCGAGTATTGCACATTTTCTTACCACACGAGTGTGGCACATTTTCTTACCACACGAGTGTGGCACATTTTCTTACCACACGAGTGTGGCACATTTTCTTACCGATCACTTTTGAAAGTTACTCGCCAATTTGCAAGTGGCGAGTGCTAATATACAGCTCTACGCTGACAAACAAAATAACCGCGAAATCAAGTTCTACTGTTGATGATGGTTGAGGATTATCTACTCCCAACTTAATATATTCTTGCAATTTGGTCTATTTGATTTAAATTATAGAACTATTTCATTTTTGTTAACTACTGGTTTTACTATGTGATTTGAAGCTTAAGAAATTTTAGACTGTCATAGCGCCGTTCATACTCAGATATGTAAGTATGAACGACTATTGGAGCTTTGTGCAGGCTGAGATCAATATTTACGAAATTGATTGTCAGCTACGTAAACATAATGAATTGGTCCATTTGCATAAATTTTCACGAAATTGTGGCAAATAGTAAGTTTTCTTGCTGATATTGAAGGTATTGTCTATTGCATGTGGATGACTTCTAAATCGCATTAAATTCGACCAATGTTGCTGGTATTTGCAATGGAATGGCGACTAATATCAACTATTATCAACCAATATGTTGTTGATAAATACGGGTCGTTTGGACACTAACCCATTAGACAGTGAGCTCTCCAGTATTTCTCTAATGATGAACTAAAAGTCACTAGTGCAGAGCACTCGTTTAAATGTTTTCCTGGCATACACTGTCCTAGGTTACATAAAGTACATTCCGAGGAAGCAGTAAGTACAATTCGATGGAAATGAGCCCTGAGACAGTCATGGCCAGTCAGATGTCTAATCCTGGCAACTGCTTCTCAATATCAACCACTACACAACTAATATACGAACTGTGTATATTAGTTAACACTAGAAGGACGATTGGAGTCACTTTGACGGTTTCAGATATACTTTTGAGCACTGCGTGTTTAATTATGGCCTCAAGCTACTGACATTTTTTAAATTTTCCTAATTTTACATGAAGGATATAAACACGTTTACAATACTTTAATTATTATTATTATTATTATTATTATTTAATTGCGTTGTATATAATTATTCAGTTTACGACCGTCGTTTTGACGGCAGTAAAGAAAACGAACAGAACTATTTAAAACAATCGTATATAGCCAGCTTTTATCGCTAGTTGTGTTAAAAACTTCTATTGACATTTAATAAAAAACCTTTTTGGATTTTTCGTACACATTGTGCGAAGGATAAGAAAAAACTTGAGCAACGAATATAAGCATAAATAACACAAAGTAATGCAACAACAGCTGTTTCGAGGATATGCTAGATTCTCTTCATCAGTGCAAGAGAACCAATAAACCCGAAGTCCAAAAGATAAATGGGCGAAAATGCTTTGTTGGTTCTTAGTTTGGATTTTGGGACTTCGGATTTGTTGATTTTCTTGCACTAACAAAGGGGTTCCAGCGTATCCTCGAAACAGCTGCATGCTGTATTACTTTGTGTTATTTGTGCTTTATATCCTTTGCATAAACTGCATTTTAAGTATAGATAAGCGCATGAATGTTTAAGTATTTGCTTAGGCAAATAGTGTCAATATAAATTTACTATTACTTCAAAATTTTTCCTTTTGTATCTAATTATATAGGAACGTAAAAACAATATAATATGCAAATGTATTATAGTTTAATATTTATCAATGAGAGATAGTTCTAAATTTACAAGTTACTACTATCTTTGATGAAAATAAATGATAAATATATTACATTTCCTAATTTTAATTCCACCCGTAAAATGACGGCTTTGGACTTGAGTGTTGGAAAAAAAATCCCGGCTTTCTAGTGTTAATAGTACTATTACAGTGCTGTTAAATAATATACGCAGTACTATTGAGCAGAGCTGAACACAGTGCTACAGTCTGTATACTTTTTGAGAACGTCATTTTCAATCAACTAAGTGTCCATATAATAAATTATATTAATATAATATTAAATTATAAGAAATCAAGATAAAGATTCGACAGAATATCTAAATCTCTATTTGCTTTGCTGCCTAAATTACAGAACACGATGCAGTCTGCTCTTTCAGCCGAAGGAATGAAATATGTATTAATTAATGAAACTACCTGGTTATTACTTTCTGCTGCAAGTAAAATTAATGGTATATCTCATCAATTAACTCTATCGATCTGTTTATTTCTCTTTTGACTTCCATTTCTGGGAAAGGTATTTGTCGCTAATAAATAGAACACATTTCCAACACACCACTTATTTACTGTAATGTTTTATATCCGCTTTATTATTTATTCTGGGAATGGTAAATGCATAGGATTTTATTTAGATATATTTTTGCTATGTGCGTACATTAGGATCAACTTTTCTGCTTGATATAGGGTGCTTCCGGGAGAGATGTTATTGTCAGAGAGACACTGCATCCCATATTTTTAATATTTCGCTTATGTTTAGGATATTTACAGGAGTAATGCTGTTGTCAGAGAGACACTGAATCCAACATTTTTAATTATTCCGCTTATGTTTAGGGTGTTTTCTGGAGAGCTGCTGTTGTCAGTGCGACACTGCATCCCACACTTTTAATTATTCCACTTACGTTTAGGGTATTTCCAGTAGATATGCTGTTATCGAAGAGATAACAGCATCTCTCCTGGACATCATTTCTCCTGGCACCCCACATTTTTAATTGCTTCGCTTATGTTTAGGGTGTTTCCGGGAGAGATGCTTGTTATATTGTAATTTTCAATTCCCAATTTAACATTGCTCTTTTGAAAGAGGAAGTGGACCTAAGAAGACGGTCCCTCATGAAGTGAGGCAATTTTTGTAACATTCCCTCGAACGCAGCTGCACCGGACATTCATTTCGAAAAGAGAGGGTGCTTCTCAAGTTCATGTCAGCGTTAGGTGTTACAACAAACGGAAGGGGTTGAACTTCTTGACCCCAGAGTCAATTAATATCACTCGAACCTTGGGAAAATTCTCGTGAGAACTTTCAACGATTTTAAAACTGGAGACTGCATATCTCATATTTCAGGGGGGCCTTGACCAATAATATAGCCTGAAGGGCGTAGCCCTTAATTTACTTAGCCAATTATGGACAGGGGCGCCTTGTTAAGGGGGTAGAGACAGAGAGCAACTTTGGACTTTAAGTTTTTGAAATCGAGGACTTGAATTTTGTGAGTGAAAAGAAGAGGTCGCAAGAGCGACGGATCTCGGAGAGAGCGAGCCCACGGGACAGAGCCGGAGCGCGCGGTCATAAAGTCCGACATCGGCAAAGATGATCGAGGTAGGACAATTCTACACATATTTTTGCACTTTGATTATTATTATCTCTCTGACCCTCCTAAATAAGGTTAACCTGGGCCATTAAGACGTAGGCTAGTAAGAATAGTGAGTTAATGCACATTAATAGGTTAATAATTGTAATGCTCATATTATGATCATAGAATGAGGAGATTTGATTGTCTTAATGTACTACACTAAAGATGTTGGTATATGAAATTTACCAGATGTTAATAGTTATTAAATAAGGTTTGTCTTAATGAAATAAATTCTTTGTTATTGTTTAAAATTAAGCCTCTTCATTTTAATTACTGGTATTATGTATTTCTTTATTTACTCCACTTTACGAGATCGGTCTATATAGCGCCAATACCTGGCGTGTGACGACTCACATATCAATGCTATTGTCGGAGAGACATTGCACCCCACATTTTTAATTATTTAGCTTATGTTTAGGGTGTTTTCTGGTGAGATGCTGTTGTCGGAAAGACACTGCATCCCACAGTTTTAATTATTTCGCTTATATTTACTGTTTCCTGGAGAGATTCTGTTGTCGAAGAGACACTGCATCCCACATTTTTAATTATTCCTCTTATGTTTAGGGTGTTTCTTGGCGAGATGCTGCTGTTGGAGAGACACTGCACCCCACATTTTTAATTATTCCGCTTATGTTTAAGGTGTTTCCTGGAGGGATGCTGTTGTCGGATAGACACTGCATCCCACATTTTTAATTATTCCGCTTATGTTTAGGGTGTTTCTTGGCGAGATGCTGTTGTTGGAGAGACACTGCACCCCACATTTTTAATTATTCCGCTTATATTTAGGGTGTTTCCTGGAGAGATTCTGTTGTCGAAGAGACACGGCACCCCAAATATTTAATTATTTCACCTATGTTTTAGGTGTTTCCAGAAGAGATGCTGTTGTCGCTGAGACACTGCAGACCAAATTTTTAATTATTCAGTTAGCAATATAGAAGCATTAGTATAAATTCACATAGACAAGACAATTATTCACCTCGATTTTGCTGATAGTTTGTGTTACTTTTATTTATTTATTAAGTCCCTCAAAAGGGAATGCCCAATTAGAGAGCAGGTAAAGTATAAATTAAATATGAGAACAACTAAATATGTTCTTTATTATGAAAATTGCTAACATTGACAAACAGAGTAGACATATGTACAAAGCACTTTAGATATATAGTATAAAGGCTTAAAAATGCTTAAAATAAAATTTGAAGTTATGAAATAGTAATTTAAGCATACTTTTGTAAAAAGTCAAGAAAATAAACATTTTTTACAGCACCGCTATTTAAAACATTCAAGATACAAAAATGTTGTCAATGCTTGATTTAGTCAAACTAAAGAAAAATGTGGCCCTTAAAAGTTCAAATTTTGGACGAAATACATTTTCAAACTTTGTGACACCACTTTATCGTAACTTTTGATAATCTTTTAATCGTCAAAATTCATGAATTCATGGACCGTTCACAAATTGACTTGATACACAGAAACAATTTGTGGGGTTTTAAAACAATTGTTTCAAAGAAATATTTAAAGACAGGCCGAATACTTAAATAAGGTAAATAAAACAGATTATTGTGATTTTGCCGGCTTGTCATATATTTTGTTGGCAAAATCTGATAAAAAATCAGAATAATTTTCAAGTTTTGAAAACAACTAGGATTATTTGAAACCACTGCTTTTTGTAGACTCAATAAGTTTTTAGCACCTTTTTGTCACTGCATTTGACCACCAGAATGAGAGCCTTTTTTGACGATTCGGTAAAAATCTTCCATGCGGTACAGCAAGTGGCGGGTTCGAGTAGACTGGTGACGGGTAAACTGAGAAATATGCTGTTCCGTACTTATGTTCCGGACACTCACGTATGGATAGGACGGGAAATAAGCTAAAATATCTATTTAATCAATTTCCGTTAATGCTCGTGTCATCCTGGGTTATATCAATTATGATAACTTAAAACTTGAAACAGCGTCCAAATTTTTCTGAAATTTAAAAGCATTGTAAAATATATTTACATTTTAGACAAATTTTGGACGAAACGGTAAGAAATATCTTGCATATGGTACAGCAGCTGACGTGTTTGAGTAGACTAGTGACGGGAAGACTGAGGAATATGTTGTCCAGTACTTATGGTCCAGACACTTGCATATAGATAGTACGCGAAATAGGCTAAATATATATTTCATCAATTTATATCTATTTCAAATATCTATTTCTTATACCTATTTCAAAGTTTTAAGCCAGGTTTTAATTTAATGAAATATTGTTCAACATTTTCTCAAATTTAAAAACATTATAAAATATATATACATTTTAGGCGAATTTTAGACAAATCGGTAAGAACTCTTGCATGCGGTACAGCAAGTAGCGTGTTCGAATAGACTGGTGAGGGGTAGACTGAGGAGTATGTTGTTCAGTACTTATGGTACAGACACTTGCATATAGATAGGGCGCGAAATAAGCTAAATATCTATTTCATCAATTTATATCAATTTCAAATATCTAGTTCATATATCTATTTCAAAGTTTTAAGTCAGGTTTTAATTTAATGAAATATCGTTCAAATTTTTCTTAAATTTAAAAACATTGTAAAATATATATACATTTTAGACGAATTTTAGACGAATCGGTAAGAACTCTTGCATACGGTACAGCAGGTAGCGTGTTCGAGTAGACTGGTGACGGGTAGACTGAGGAATAAGTTATTCAGTACTTATGGTCCAGACACTTGCATATAGATAGGACGCGAAATAGGCTAAATATCTATTTCATCAATTTATATCTATTTTTAATATATATTTCTTATATCTATTTCAAAGTTTTAAGTCAGGTTTTAATTTAATCGTTCAAATGTTTCTCAAATTCAAAAACATTGTAAAATATATATAAATTTTAGACGAATCGGTAAGAACTCTTGCATGCGGTACAGCAAGTAGCGTGTTCGAGTAGACTGGTGACGGGTAGACTGAGGAATAAGTTATTCAGTACTTATGGTCCAGACACTTGCATATAGATAGGACGCAAAATAGGCTAAATATCTATTTCATCAATTTATATCTATTTCAAATATCTATTTCTTATACCTATTTCAAAGATTTAAACCAGGTTTTAATTTAATGAAATATCGTTCAACATTTTCTCAAATTTAAAAACATTATAAAATATATATATACATTTTAGGCGAATTTTAGACGAATCGGTAAGAACTCTTGCATGCGGTACAGCAAGTAGCGTGTTCGAATAGACTGGTGAGGGGTAGACTGAGGAGTATGTTGTTCAGTACTTATGGTACAGACACTTGCATATAGATAGGGCGCGAAATAAGCTAAATATCTATTTCATCAATTTATATCAATTTCAAATATCTAGTTCATATATCTATTTCAAAGTTTTAAGTCAGGTTTTAATTTAATGAAATATCGTTCAAATTTTTCTTAAATTTAAAAACATTGTAAAATATATATACATTTTAGACGAATTTTAGACGAATCGGTAAGAACTCTTGCATACGGTACAGCAGGTAGCGTGTTCGAGTAGACTGGTGACGGGTAGACTGAGGAATAAGTTATTCAGTACTTATGGTCCAGACACTTGCATATAGATAGGACGCGAAATAGGCTAAATATCTATTTCATCAATTTATATCTATTTTAAATATATATTTCTTATATCTATTTCAAAGTTTTAAGTCAGGTTTTAATTTAATCGTTCAAATGTTTCTCAAATTTAAAAACATTGTAAAATATATATAAATTTTAGACGAATCGGTAAGAACTCTTGCATGCGGTACAGCAAGTAGCGAGTTCGAGTAGACTGGTGACGGGTAGACTGAGGAATAAGTTATTCAGTACTTATGGTCCAGACACTTGCATATAGATAGGACGCGAAATAGGCTAAATATCTATTTCATCAATTTATATCTATTTCAAATATATATTTCTTATATCTATTTCAAAGTTTTAAGTCAGGTTTTAATTTAATGAAATATCGTTCAAATGTTTCTCAAATTTAAAAACATTGTAAAATATATATAAATTTTAGACGAATTTTAGACGAATCGGTAAGAACTCTTGCATACGGTACAGCAGGTAGCGTGTTCGAGTAGACTGGTGACGGGTAGACTGAGGAATAAGTTATTCAGTACTTATGGTCCAGACCCTTGCATATAGATAGGACGCGAAATAGGCTACATATCTATTTCATCAATTTATATCTATTTCAAATATATATTTCTTATATCTATTTCAAAGTTTTAAGTCAGGTTTTAATTTAATGAAATATCGTTCAAATGTTTCTCAAATTTAAAAACATTGTAAAATATATATAAATTTTAGACGAATTTTAGACGAATCGGTAAGAACTCTTGCATGCGGTACAGCAAGTAGTGTGTTCGAGTAGACTGGTGAGGGGTAGACTGAGGAGTATGTTGTTCAGTACTTATAGTTCAGACCCTTGCATATAGATAGGACGCGAAATAGGCTAAATATCTATTTCATCAATTTATATCTACTTCAGATATCTATTTCATATATCTATTTCAAAGTTTTAAGTCAAGTTTTAATTTAATGAAATATCGTTCCAATTTTTCAAAAATTTAAAGACATCGTGAAATATATATAAATTTTAGACGAATTTTTGTCGAATCGGTAAGAAAACATGCATGCGGTACAGCAAGTGGAGGGTTCAAGTAGACTGGTAACCGGTAGAGTGAGAAATAGTATGTTGTTCAGTACTTATGGTCCGGACACTCGCGTATGTGTAGGACGAGAAATATGCTGAAATACCTTTTTCATCAGTTCGCGTTAATACTCGTTGTCTTTCCAAGCCATGTCGTTAATTATAATGCGAAACTTGTAAAATTCAAATGTTTTAATTTAATGAAACAACGTTCCAATTTTTCTCAAATGTAAAAACATTGTAAAATATATTTAAATTTTGGACCTTGAGAATCGTAGTAAAATAAAATATTATTTTAGTTCATCTAGCCATCGTCCTCATATCCCCCCAAATTATCTACGTCTCCTTGACGTATGCACATCACACTTGCGGGTGGGGGGACACAGAACTGCTAAAGAATCTGGTGTCCCGCATTCTTTTAGCTTAAGGAAATACTTATTAATTAATGAAACTAGCTGCTTATTACTTTCTGTCTTCTGCAGAATTCCTCTGGTGTGTCTCATCAATTAATTTTATCGATCTGTTTATTTCTCGTACTTTTGGCAATAGTATTTGGCGGAAATAAATATAATTTGTTTCATAAGCAAATGTATTTGGTTGAATGCTTTAACTGTCCTTTAATTACAGGAAATTTAACATTCGGTTATAGATATGTTTCTTTACGTATATTTCATGTACTATATTTTACGTAGCATATATATATATATATATATATATATAATAAGACTAATTTAAACATCAACAGCGTCATACGCTGGTTCAAAAACAATACGGAGGAAAATAAAGTAAAGATGATATGAAAGGAAATATCTAACAAAAAGAAACTATTGTTACCATACATGGCAAATTGATCTTAATTTTAAATTATTAATAATACACATGAATTTATTAACATTCAAGAGCGATACTTACAAATCTAGTTCAAACATCAAAGGATTATTAAAATTTGGAGGCTCAAAATATTAAAATAACAATAAATAAAAAATAAAATAAAAGATGCAATCTGAAAATATGAAATTGGATAGAACCTCTGTAGATCCAGCTTTTCAAGGATCTTTGCATCCACAGAGGTTCCAAATGTGTTTCGCTCAACTATACAGTCACATGGCCGAAACATCGTCAAAATACCCGACACATTACCAAACAGAAAAAAAATGGAAATAACAAATAATATTAAGCAAATGGAAAGAAGAGGATGAGAGTGCATATAGCAAACATATCAGTTATCTATCCAATAATCCACAAAGATGCAGATAAAAATATCCACAAGGATGCAGATAAAAATTAAAACTCATACCTTTCTTCACTATTTTTCAGGACGCCTAATATTTCGTTGGTCTATCCTAGGATGAATTTGGAAATAATATTAGAGAACGCCATCTGTTGTGAATTATAGGAAATACTCCTGAATAAGATATTCAACCAATAGACAATATATATATACAAATAGACATGTTTCAAACCCAAGAATTAGAGATATAAAGAAAAATATGTTTACAAATTATACTAAATGATAATTAATTAATATTTATATAATATGTATCCAAAACTTATCACATAGATAATTAAAATATCAAAGAATATTTTAATATGTAAAGTATACAATAGCAATTTCCAATTTGACTAAAACAATAAATAACAGATTATAAATTGAATTCAAAACTTCTAAAATGATATTTAACAAAATTATCTGGATAGGATTCAGCCTTACAGTATCGAAATAAATCTGCTAGATGGTTACTATATTGTGTATTTTCACATAACCTAAAAATCCTATGAAATTGATTTATTAAAGTATTTTTGTATACCTGTTTAAAGTGTTCTGAAGAGCACATGTAAAAATGATAATAAAAAAATAAAAATTGACTCAAGTGAAGCTGGAGAAAAAATCCTTTATAAATAAAACAGGTACTAAATAGGTACCAAATACCCCTCGTTCCCTGTTCCATATATAAGGTAAACAATTGAAAATTGGATTTCATGTTGTGAAAGCCTGGTAATATCATAATATAATAAGCCTGTAACTACACACAAAAATGAAATTAAAATTTAAATGTTTTAAAAATCATACATTTCATTCAATATATCCACCGAGGTCCGGTATTTTCTAAATGCGACATATTTCCCTGTGGTGAAATAGGCGTAGTCGCCTGTAGCTTTGCTTCCACGTTCTCTGGACCTAATTTACTGGATTTCTTCTTCTGCTGGTACTTGAAAACATTGGTGTACGAGACACCTGTGAATATCTTGGGAGATCTTGTCGCGAGAATCATTGTTGCTGCGTGCAAAATCAACACCACACAAGAGTACGTTAGGGCGTGCGACAGTCTTTCATTCGGTGTCGACTGTGCAACGACGCCCTCGGACACTACTTTGAGCAGCTACTTTGAGTTTTTCTCTGATTCGAACGAAAATGTAAAACTTCTAAATTAATCAACTCTATTTTTTTACTCTGAAAGTATCAAGTTGGATATGTAACTTTACTCCTTACTAGAACCATGGATGGGAGTTCTAGGTTCCATTGCAGATATTGCTCGCTTTGATGTATACTACCAATCTTGTTTCTATGCTACATATATATATACATATATAAATATATATATATATAGAGAGAGAGAGATATTCTCTCTCTCTTTCTCTCTCTCTCTCTCTCTCTATATATATATATATATATATAGACGGAGTTTACAGATATTATCTATCTCCGTTTTCAAAAGCATGCTTTTCTTGATCATTTGAATAGATACTAGGCCCTGAAGAAGAATCTGTTCAAAATGATTTCATTTTTAAGCCCAGTGCTTTTTCACGTGTTTTACTTTAATGCTTGGACAATCCCAGTTTTTCAATTTACGAATTATCACTATTGATATTTGTTTATTGCTTATAGCTTGATGACTGAATATATGCATTTTATTCTCCCCTTGATTGACTAATTTCTATTTTTTACATCTTTATACGTAGCTATCTTATATTTTAAGTTATGGTTGTATGAGTTACAACTTATCTCTAATATTTCATTATAATTTTATATAATTAATATATATATATATATATATATATATATATATATATATATATATATATATATATATATATATATATATATATATATATATATATATATATATATATATATATATTACTGTGAGGCCAGAATATGTCCTCACATGAGGCATGTTTATTGCAGTATTTATGGTGGCCAGAACACCGAACAAAGCGTGCAGACTGGCTGGCACCGAAGTTTACAACAACGTGAACTTTTAGGTCAAATACAATAAATTTGAGTCTCCCATGCCAAAGGGGGCTGAAAGAGCCCTTGGTTAATGTCAAGTGATGCCATTGGGTTCAGAAGAACCAATGAACAGCAAGGAGAAGAAGGGTGGAGCTACCTCCCCCCCCCCCCCCGCCGAAGGAACCAAGTGACTTCGATAAAAAAATGTGAGAGAACAGACTCGGATTCAGAATGTGGTGGTAGAAGTAAGTTTCCTACGAAGTGTTGGTGAAAAGAGTTTGACAAAAGGAGCGAAGCGACCATGACCTAGCAGTTGCAGATCTAAGTATCAGTCGAGGTGAAACGTACGAGTAGGAGCCACACACCATAGAGTTATGGCAGTACGGTCAGCACTAAGACCGATGCAAGCGAGATGATGAGCCCAAGTCTAAACTGTAAGGTATGTGCTCATTTCCCCGGTCCTAGACAATTTAGAAAGCTAACTAACTGGTCATATCTCCCCGAACTATAATATTAAATGAAAATCGATAATAATTGAAAGTTGATATTGTTGAAAATAGTGCTTTTGATAAAGTGATGTTGTTAATAAAGGAAATTGTTTAAATTTTAAATAGGCTAGTCTTTTTGTAATGATTAATGAATTCTTTTCAGGACTTACACAAAAGGTAAAAATAATTGGAGGGTTTTTGCTTAAACACAACGCTTTATTTCATATTATAAATTCACGTCCCACATTTGGTTACCGTGACGCTTTTGTGTAAGTCATAAATTTAACGGAAAATTTTAATGAATAATACTGAGGTGAATAAAAATAATTTAAATAAAGAAATGAATGAAAAGTTTTGGGGAGCATATGTTGACCAGATATTTTGCATTGGTAAAAAAAAAAATATGCACAATCACTTTGAAAATGAAAAATCTTTTGAATATATTATAATTGAAAATAATGTGTGAAAAATTTATGATATGTTAAGAATATTTTGTTGCATGAAGTATTTTATGTGCAGTATATTTTTAAGTGTATTAATGTGTTTAGATTAAGTTAGAAAATTTTGGAAGGGATAATTTTTTGTTAAATGCCTAAAAGGAGTACACGAAATTCAAGACGTCAAATGTCTCCCGACAGGTCACAAATAAGAATAAGTGAAAATCAGAGAACAAGAATGGAAAACTTTAATTTAATAAATCTGTTACCTCTGTTTAATGGAAAAGATAATGAGGATATTGAATTTTTTTTTACGCAGTTTGAAAATATCGCAGGTATGGCAGAGTGGTCAGAAGAGAATAAAGTTATAATTTTAAAAACTAGATTGAAGGAAAAAGCGTTAGAATTTCTGACAAAAAAAAGGGAATTGCAGAATTCAAACAACATGGGAGAAGTTAAACAGATTTTGATTAAACAATTTAAGCCATCTGTAACTATGCTTCAAAAGCAAATAAATTTAAATAAAATTAGAATGACGCCAGGCATGAAAGTTGCTGAGCTAGCGTTAAATATTTCAAATGCAACAAATGATTTTGTAGGAAATAACTCAACTAATGAAATGTTTGAAATTAAAAATAATATCATGTTAGTTAAATTTTTAGAAACTTTAAGAGGAGATATTGCATTTGAAATAAAAAAAATAAATATTACTAATTTTGATAAAGCAGTTGAATTCGCAGAAAATTTGGAGAAAATTATGGAGGAGGAGTGTGACCGTTCGGAAATCAATGCAGTGTATCGCAGGGAGAATAATGCTAGAAAAGTTAATGGTAATCAACGGGGAATACAGGAAAAATCACAAAATGAAAATGTATATTGCATAGGATGCGGGAAAAGAGGTCATTATTTTTCTACGTGTTGGCATAATCAAAACAGAGAAAATTATTATGGGGAAAATAAATATGGGAGTCAAAATATAAGAAATGGGCAAAGAAATGGTTTTCGTAACACTCAAAATAGCGGATTCAGAGAACGAAAGGATAGTCGGTCAAATACCCAAACTATTCCGAAAGAAAGCAGTCAAAATCGCGGGTCTTTAAACTAAGCGAGGGACTTTGGCCGAGTCAAAATTTAATAAATAGACCAAAGTCCCAATCGAAAGAAGAAAAATCGCAAACGCGAAATGAGGTATTGAGATATAAAAACGCAAATGAAATGCAAAATGATAAAAGGGAGGTTCGCACGCGAAGCCCAGGTCCCAAGATTAAAGCAGAGCAACATAATGAATATGAAAATAAAAATGACAATCAAGAGATAATTAGTATGGAAAACATGCAAAAGATAATTTTACCTAAAGTCTTGTTGCAGTTTAGCACAGTGTCCGCGGTTGCCATGGTGGACTCCGGGTCCATGGTTTCGCTGATTGCGGAACAGTTTGTTCAGAAGCTAAAAAATGAATCAAACGTAAAAATTAATTATGTGACAAGAAAAGTAACTTTACAGACATTTACTAAGGAAAAAATTCAGTTCTCGGGATGTGTAAAAATACATTTTAAAATTGGAGGCAAAGCGGTAAATAATACTTTTTTTATAACTGAGCAACACTTCGGAAATGACTATGAAATTTTATTAGGGTACGACTTCTTAGCAACCAATGTAGGAATTTTAGATACTAGAAACAAAGTATTAAAATTTGGTAATGTAACTATACCTTTAATTGGAAGTAAAAATTCGGAACAAAGAAAGGAGCCAAATAAAGTTATGATGCATACAATTCTAATACGAAAACAAAACAGTGATAATAAGGAAGAAAATAAGGAAAGCAGTATGGAGGTGTTTGATAAGAATAATGGAGATAAAAACAAATCAATCAGTAAAAATATGAACATAGAAATGTTGATAAAAAATAAAAATGATGCGCGTAACGCAGAGTTAAATTTAAATAGTGAGGCAGAAAATAAAGCTAATTCGATGACTGATACAAAAAAAGAGGTGACAACACAGAATAAAAAGAAGGTTAGATTTCACATCAGTGAGGAATGTACACAAAGTAAGAATATAAAAAAAACATTGATAAATAAAAAAATGCAGAAAACAACCAGAAGCAGTAAACCAATTTATGCTCGACTAAAAAAGAAAATTAAACTTGATGCAGGAGAATCGAAACTGGTTCAATTGCAGTTATCAGAAAACGTAGATTCAGAGGAAGTCGTGCTGGAGCCATTAAACCTCGCTAAGGCAATATTGCCGGAGTTCTCTATCCAACCTGTAACTGAGACAAGATGTATTAACACAATATTTTATAATAAAAATAAAAATACTATTTGGTTGAACAAAAGAATGAAAGTAGGAATGATAAATAAAGAAATCGAAGTAGTAAATATGAATGTAATGGAAAATGTAAATAATGTTAAAATTCAGGATGTAAATAAAATAAAAAATGCCTGCACTGAAGAAATGTTAAAGTTAAGAAAAGCCGAAATGGAAAACACTGAGTTTGACCTCGACCATTTACAAGGCGAAGATAGAAAAAGGATGCATAAATTATTGAAAGATAATTATGCGGTATTTTCGAAATCTTATCAGACTTTGGGAGAAACGGATGCAATTATTCCAAATATTGAGTTGATGCACGATTTTCCAATTCAAACAAAGCCTTATCCTTTACCTAATGCCTTAAAAAATGTCGCGCAGAAAGAGATACAGGAATTATTAAAATATGGTTTAATTAAGAAGTCGCAGTCTAACTATTGCTTCCCAATTTTGATGGTGAAGAAGCCACAGAAAGAGGGGCAGGAAGTCAAGTATAGAATGGCCGTGGATTATAGAGCCTTAAATACGTTCATTCCATTGCTACCGGTAGAATTACCCCGAATCAAAGACATACTTCATAAGATTTCAGGGCACACGTTATATACGGTTTTAGATCTCAAGGCCGCTTTTTTTCAAATCAAGTTGCAGGAAAAGGATAAAGAAAAACTAAGTTTTGAAACTGGGTGCTTAGGGCAATTTTCTCCTAATCGTCTTCCTTTTGGTTTAAAGAACTCAGGGGCATATTTCCAAATTTTAATGGACAAGGTTATAGGCGATTTACGAGAGCAAAATATTTACTTTTATCTGGACGATTTGGTCATATGCGGCAACTCTAACATGGAAATCATAAAAAAAATGCAAATTGTGTTTAACAGGTTGAAGGAGAAAAATCTTACTTTAGATCCTAATAAAGTGCAAATTTGCAGAAGCGAAATCGAGTTTTTAGGTTACAAAATTACCAACGACGGCATTCGCCCATCAAAAAAAAATTGTGCTAAAATTCAAAATTTTAAAAATCCAACTACAATAAGACAAATTAAAAGTTTTTTGGGCACCACAAATTATTTTAGATCATCTATTCAAAATTATGCGCAAATTGCTGAGCCCTTAGTTAACTTAACTAAGAAAAACACCAAATTCAATTGAAATAGCAAGTGTGAAGAGGCATTTCAGAAATTAAAATTAGCAATTTTCAATGAACCGACGGTTAGGGCTCCGGACTTTAATAAGCAGTTTATTTTAAACACAGATGGAAGTAATACCGGGATAGCAGGAAATATATATCAAATAATAAATGGAATGCCACATGTCATCGAATATTATTCACGAGGGCTACATGATGCCGAGAAAAGATATCCAGCCATCAAGTTGGAGTTGTTGGCAATTTATGAGGCTATGCAACACTTCCGTGAATATCTCTTTGGAAGAGAATTTGTTTTATTAAGTGATGCAAAGTCACTAATGCATCATTTAAAACTAGAAAAGCAACCAAGTATTATAGCCAGATGGCTAATGGAAATTAGTACTTTTACTTTCAAATTTGAACACCAACCTGGAGAAAATAATCCAGCAGATTATAATTCCAGATATATATTTGACCAAGAAAATCAAGAGAAAATGGTAAATAATATAATACAAACAAAGGATTTCAATATCAAACTAATACTAAAAGAGCAGCTTAAAGATAAAAAAATAAATAATATTAGGAAAGCAATCGCGGAAGGCAAAATAAGGACGCAAAATAAAAAGAAGTACTTTATAGATAATGCAACGAATCTGGTTATGATTACAAAGAAAAATAAAAGAGATAAATTTAAGAGAAATAAAGAGAACAAGATTGTCATTCCACAGACGTTAAGAAAAGAGGTACTGGAATTGGCTCATTTTCCTCATTTTGGTGTAGATAAAACATTGCAAATTGTACAAAAAAAATACTATTGGACCGCCATGTCGGCTGATGTCGAAAATTTTGTCAAATCCTGTGATAAGTGTCTGAGAATGAAAGACAAAAATATTCCCCCTGCAAAGCCGCAAATCATGAGCCCGGTTTTTGCTTGTGCCGAGCATATACAAATTGATATTGTCGGGAAGTTACCGCGGAGCAACCGAGGGCATTGTTACATTGTGACAATGTTGGATATGTTCTCCAGACATCTGGAAGCATATCCAGTCAAAAACATCTCAGCACAAACTATAGTGGACATTTTGGTTCAATATTGTACCTCGTACGGGATTTTTAAGACTATACAAAGTGATAATGGAAGTCAATTTAAAAGTAAGGAATACATTGAATTTACAGACAGCCTAAATATAGAAAGACGGTATAACAGTGTGGCAAAGCCATCCTCATTAGGAAGATTGGAACGGGCGCATCATTTAATGAAGGAGTCCATGATTTGCATTGCAAACAAGACCTTTGATTGGGACGAATCCCTAAAGTGGTTTAAACTTTATGTGAACAATACAAAAAACAAGACTACGGGGTACGAACCAGCATTTTTGTTTTTTTTAAGGGACCTACAATTGCCAGGAGATAATATTCAAAATATAAGTGCAGACAGTGATATTAGCAAAATGAGTTTAGAGTTGGAAAATAGAAACAACTATACAGAATATGTCAAACAAAACCTGAAATTTTTCAATGAGATAATGAAAGATACTGCAACCTTACAAAGAACTGCTGCTGAAAAACAAGCACGAAGGTATACGGTTGTCCGTATGAAAGATATAGAGGTCGGCGATACAGTTTTCTTAAAAAAACTCATTAAACCACCCGTGTTAAGCGACAAATTTACAGGACCATATAGAGTGATAAAAAAAATAAAGAATAATAATATTATGATAAGAGAAAAAGATAATTGTGCCGCCAAAATTATAACAATACATATTAATAAATGCTTTGTGGCAAGTGAAAGAAAAGAGTATTTAAGTAATGAAAGTAAGGAAAATTCAAAGGAAAATGAAGAAATAAAGGAAATTAGTAAAGCTCAAATTGATATATCTGATAACACCAACGAAAGAGAGCATATGGACAAGCATAATCCAAGATATTTCTTGAGACCGAGAGTTTTTGTAAATTCCAATTTGTGGGAAGAAGGATATTAAAAAAAAATAAATAAATAAATAAAGGCAATAATGAAAGAATTGTTATGAATGAAAATGATATAAATTTCAAAGAAAAAGATATGGATAATCATTGAATGATTTAAAAATGAACAAGTATGAATGTTACAAAATTTGATAAGGAGTGTACAAATGGTTCTTTTCAAAAAAAAAATATTATATATAATTTATAATGTTAACTCAAATGTACATGTGATCAAAAATTTATGCAGAGATTAATTTATGCAAATAAATCTACAAAATGAAAGGTAAAATCAAAATATGTTACCTAATTGGGTAGATATAAGGTCTGGAGACAAATCCAGGCAAGGGCAATGTTGTGCAGGCAGTCCAGTCAAATACTTCATTGTTCAGGATAAGTCAAATACTTCATTGTTCAAAGGCAAAAATCTTCTGAGGGAAGAGGTCTTTTGAGGGAAGAGTCTTGAGGCTTAAAAATTGAATGACAGATTTAAGTAAAATAAAAAAATAAGTAATGAGCTGAAAGTGAGAATATTAGAGATTATTCATAGATGATATAAATTTTATGTCAAAAAAGTAAATAAAGGCATAAATAATTGAAAATTTTAAATCAATTTGAGTTTAAAATGTTAATTTATGAGCAGTAAAAGTAGCTGTAAAGTGCCCGTTGCAATAAGGCAACCGAGGACACGATATCTCTTGTAGGAATGGTCAAAAGTGAAAAATGCATTGAAAATGATTAGGTAAATGTTTGAAGAAGAATATAATTGTATAAGCAATTTAAATAACTAAATAAATCCTAGAGTGATAGGATAAATGAATTAAATTTAGTTAAAATTTTGTTTACGGAATAAATTTTTCATGAATATATAAATTGTATAGGCAATTTAAGTAACTAAATTAATCCTAAAGTGATAGGATAAATGAATTAAATTTAGTTAAAATTTTGTTTACGGAATAAATTTTTCATGAATATATAAATTGTTTAGGCAATTTAAGTAACTAAATTAATCCTAAAATGAAAGGATAAATGTAAATAAATTTAGTTAAAATTTTGTTTAGTGAAGAAATGAATAATTTCACAAAAGTGTTAAAAAAGGGTTGAAATAAAAAAATAAATAATAAGTGAAGAATTTTGAGTGCGAAATAAAGCATTTTTGTTGGTTATTTCCATCGTAAGGAAAGGTTGCGATAATCATGTGTGTATAAATAAATTATGGATATGAAAATAAAATGTAAATAAATATGGTAATGAAAATAAAATGTAGGTAATGTTGTGGAAAATTGTACGATAATAAATAAATGTGAGATAGATATATAATGAATATAGATAAATACGGAATGAATAAATGAATGTTAAATAATAGGGCACTCAGATGTCAGTGGGGAATGTAAATAAAAACATTAAAGTTATCGATGACATACTGCAGCATTTGAAGTGTGTGTAAACAAACGGCACACACACAATCTACGTAAATATATATATATATACTCTGTTATTAATGTCACATAATTGGTGTTTAGGTATTTGTAAATATTAAATTGTGTGAAAAATATAATCTGAATAAGGTGTTGAGAAATTTTATGAAAGAAATAAAATAAATTAGGATGAAATAAATGTCACATAGGTAAATACATAAATGATAATATGTATTACGGCGATAAAGGGGTTAGCCGCAGTTAATAAAATGTCAAAATAAATAATTAAAAATAAATTGAAATACATAAATATGATAACTTTTATAGATACGGTGAGTAAATAAATCCGCGTTCAAAAAGGATATATAAATAATAAATGAAAAGGATTTCAATTGTTAAAGATATAATATCAAAATTTGCAATTAGGTAAATAAAGGGTTTTTTTAGACAAGAAAATAAAGTCTTAAGTGTGTTTAAAAAGATGAAATAATTTTATATAAAATATAAAAGTTATGAAAGTATTAAGCAAGGAGTTAAAATAAATAAAATTTAAACAAACTATATCAAAAACTTTAAAAGTTTAAAATTAAATTTAAAAATTAAAAAAAAAATTTAAATTTCAAAAAAAAAAAAAACTTTTCAATTTTTTTTTAACTTCAAAGTCTTATGAAAGGCATGGAGAAAACAAAATTAAATAAGAGAGAATATCAACATCAAATGGAAAGGTAAAATTTAAATAATAAATAATACAATAATATAATGTTAAATTTTATATGAAGTCAGTATATAGAAGATACCATTAAGATGGTTTTGATATTAATACAAGCCACCTCAAAGGAACCTAATATATAATATTTAAAGAAGGGAGCTTTTTTAAGTTCAGTTTAAAAAAAAAAAAAGAGAGAGCTTTACAGTGCTGAAATAATGTACGAGCCCATCTGCAACATGCAAGTATACATGGTTCATTAGCAGATAGGAATAAATAATATAATTAAATTGATGAACAGGTTTATATTTAAAAAGAATAAGTCGACGTTTATAGAACACGCCGAATGGGTAATAAAATTTTTACAATACTTTGTTACAAGCGCCTTTAAAAAGCTGTTTCTGTTAGCCCGCTTGAATTCGCGCACCACGTTGTCCATTTCAACGTCTTCAAACTGCATTGCTTTGTCATAGCAAGAGGAGTTGAGTTGGGGCGTTACTGCTAATCACCATTCAAAGAAACGATTAAAATAGATAGGAATCTCTGTCGAGGGTCTCTTTTGCAGACTGATCACTGTTCCGAAGTTCGGAAAGGGAATTTGAACGCAGTGTCCGGTTCGCACTTCCGGTATCGTAGCTTTTAAGAAAAGAAGGGGTTCTGCTAATGGCCTTTTCAAAGTAATCAATCAGTACCTGTCACAAATCAGGGGTTGTTGTTGTTTGTTGACATTCTGGGACAAGATGGCCTATTAAAGGGAAATGTCTAAATGTGTCATTCCCAGTGGAAAAGTTAAAGTTACTGACTTATGTGAAAACTATATTTTAATGGCTAATGTAAAAAAAAAAAAAAAAAATATATGCGATTGTATTAATAAGTATGTACCAGTATCAAGGTTCAGCAAAAATGTTATATATGTGATAAAGTTATCAATTTTAGAAAAATATTTGATGAAGTATGTAAAGAATTGTGTTCAAAAAAATAATAATGTGTGATTTGTAAAAAAAAAAAAAAAGTGTTTAATGATGTTAATAATATAAGAGAAGATAGTAGTGTGTGACATTTCAAAGTGAATGTGCATATGTTTAAAAGTCTTTTTAAATACTCAAAATTTAATTTAGCTTCAATTAAAAGCTGGACCTGGTAAAGTTCATGAGTACGTAACTTATGTTTATTTTGTGTATATTATGTGTGCAAAAAAACTTTTCTGTTACAGCAAGACTGTTGAACTTTTCTGGACGGACGTTGTCCAAAAGAAAGTGAAAAATGCCAATTACAGAGTTGCAAGTGCATCGAACTTTTGTTTCGAACTCTGATGGTTTAAAAATTTTTTTTTTTTTGTTCTTTTTTTTCTGTTTGTGGGGAGATATGTGAGGCCAGAATATGTCCTCACATGAGGCATGTTTATTGCAGTATTTATGGTGGCCAGAACACCGAACAAAGCGTGCAGACTGGCTGGCACCGAAGTTTACAACAACGTGAACTTTTAGGTCAAATACAATAAATTTGAGTCTCCCATGCCAAAGGGGGCTGAAAGAGCCCTTGGTTAATGTCAAGTGATGCCATTGGGTTCAGAAGAACCAATGAACAGCAAGGAGAAGAAGGGTGAAGCTACCTCCCCCCCCCCCCCCCCCCCCGCCGAAGGAACCAAGTGACTTCGATAAAAAATGTGAGAGAACAGACTCGGATTCAGAATGTGGTGGTAGAAGTAAGTTTCCTACGAAGTGTTGGTGAAAAGAGTTTGACAAAAGGAGCGAAGCGACCATGACCTAGCAGTTGCAGATCTAAGTATCAGTCGAGGTGAAACGTACGAGTAGGAGCCACACACCATAGAGTTATGGCAGTACGGTCAGCACTAAGACCGATGCAAGCGAGATGATGAGCCCAAGTCTAAACTGTAAGGTATGTGCTCATTTCCCCGGTCCTAGACAATTTAGAAAGCTAACTAACTGGTCATATCTCCCCGAACTATAATATTAAATGAAAATCGATAATAATTGAAAGTTGATATTGTTGAAAATAGTGCTTTTGATAAAGTGATGTTGTTAATAAAGGAAATTGTTTAAGTTTTAAATAGGCTAGTCTTTTTGTAATGATTAATGAATTCTTTTCAGGACTTACACAAAAGGTAAAAATAATTGGAGGGTTTTTGCTTAAACACAACGCTTTATTTCATATTATAAATTCACGTCCCACAATTACATTATCCTGATTTAGGCTTAGAGCCTTGTCCACGTGTATAACGTTTGTGATTGGATTTCTTCTGTTTTTCTTTTATCGATTCCATACCTTTGTTTTTTGATACTTTTCTTAGACTTGATGATTCGAAATTTGTAGTTTTTTCCATTTTCTTGAAGATTTGCTGTTTTATACTTTTATCTCGTAGGCCTGTTATAAAGTTAGATTTTTCGAGTTACAGCTTCTCACTTTTCTTTCATTGGACTTTTAAACCTTTTTATTATATATATATATATATAATGTATAATAGCGATTGCTTGTGTACTTCAATATGTTCTTTATTTTTATCAAATGATATTTGTATCCTGACTCATAAAAATATCTTCTCCTCAACGTATATTACTAGAATCCTATTTCTCTGTTGTTTCGAATAACAAGGTGATAAGAAAGGAAGATTCTTTTCTCCGGCGAATAGATTTCGACAAGTCGCTCACCCATTAGAACATTTGGCCTGTTTACATCTCCCTTTGTTAAAGAAGGAAATACGTCAAACAGAGGAAGAACCTGATTTAACGAGATCAGCAGAGTTAATGTTTTGAAATAGGATTCGGAGAAAAGAGTTGTTAAATGAATGGTATTATTGTTCAAACTTGGATGTGAATTAACTCATTTCGAAATTGTGTAAATATTTATATGACGATAAGTTTTCTTGTGAAATATTATAAGATTAAGAAAATATATTTGCAAGAGAACTTCTTGGACTTTTATACGAAGAATTTTAAATATTGTTGCTTTTAAAAAAATAATGTTATAAATAAAATCTCTGATTGCATTCGTACAGATCTTTTTGGGGACTTATTGGTTGCACCTTCCTAAAAGAGGCCAACAGGCTTTCAGGCCTTTCACGCCTGATTGGCTTGATAGTTTTGTAGCATGGAAACACATTTTCTGATTCTTATTGGATCTCAGAGACACGGAGAAATATGAATTTTGATTTGTAGAATTTCTCAACGTCTGTTATATAGAAAGACATTTGATTATGAACTGTCACAAATGGTAATAGTATGTTGAGTCTTTTGTATTTCCTGTCTTTATCATTGTTCACTAACTACGTTCTTTTAAACACAATGGACAATTTGTCACTATTTATATAGTTGAAATATTTCTAAATCTAACATCACATATATACAGAACAAATGACATTGCAGTACAAGTGGTATATGAGCTATTGAATTTTCACCTGAAATCAAAATGTTAGTATAATTACGTGTTATAGCGTATAATCACGTAAATTACAATGGCGTATATCGAATTAATTAATGATAATTATTGGTGTTTTATTAATTGTTTATTTATTATTAACAATTTATTCATATAATGAACAAGACAATACAGGTGAGCATAACAACAGACAGACAATCGCAACATAAACACAGAACACAAAATGTTGTTGCAATGCGGTTTCGTGACTAGCAAGCCCACTCAGGTCTCTAATACAGCACTAGGTTTAAATTGGAGGCTAATAAGACTATACTCTTTATCAGGTCTAAGCATCTAACTTTAATTGAACCAAACAATTTCTTTTTACAGATATGGCAATTGTAAGTCACTGTGAATAATATAGCACAAACTACAAACATTAATAGAGGAAAATAAAATTGTAAAATTATTAAGAAATCAAGAATTACCATGAACCATGAGGCAGGAATCCTGAATACACATGCTGTCAAGGGGAACAGTTAAGACTGAATGAAAGAAAGATGAGATGCGTCTGGGAGAAGGAGTAAAAAATAAACCATATAATCATTGGGGAATAAATAGTTGAAGGGACCTCCACTGAAATCCGTCCAGAGAGGTAGAGTTGGAGACAGAACAACCATAATTAAGATAATGTAAACAGGATATACATGAATCATAGATGATAAATCTACTATAGAGACACGATAAAATTGAATAAACTAGTATGCCGCTAACTCAAAGGGTGCTCAAATCGTTGCTACAAACTGGCCAAAATTACATATTTTTAGCGAAAATTATTTCCAAAATATTAAATATTTATGAATCGTATTTTCTGTTTTTAACACTATACAACATAGTTGAAAAGTGTTTATGACTTTGTTCATTCAGTCTGTCTGTCTGTCTGTCTGTCCGTTAGCACGATAACTGCCGTAAAAATGACTTTATCAAAATGAAATTTTAATATGTTTTTCAGACGGTCTGTGGGACCTATGGAAATATAAATAAATAATATCACCCAATTAGTTTTTTATTGAAACCGGGTTGAAAAAATGAAATACATTGAACCCTATGGGACCTAATTCTTCAAACATTTTTTAAGCAAATTTAAAATTTACAAATTGCTTCGAAATTTTTAGAAAATATTCACATTATCCCATAAAATATATATAAAAAATTTCAGTAAAATATGTTAAGTAGTTTTTTAATTAAAAATTATTTAATATACGGGAAAAAACAAATTCAATTAAATTCTGACTTTTGGGATATCCTCCAGAAGGAAAAGAGAGATATAATGTATAATAAATATCTTTCCAGGTGATTAAACGTTTTACATATGAGAGTAGCTTCACATTTTAAAATAAATTTGGTAGATAACAATTTTTCATTTTTTTAAAATTTTATATAACTCTTCATGATATACTTATTTGATGGCATTTTTAATGCACTTTCCTACGTCCTAGAGAGTTAAAATTTGGTACACAGCTTAAATTTTTTGAACATTTTATTCGACAGAA
The DNA here is from genome assembly GCA_951213105.1 of Amaurobius ferox. Lineage (NCBI taxonomy): Eukaryota > Metazoa > Arthropoda > Arachnida > Araneae > Amaurobiidae > Amaurobius > Amaurobius ferox. Next base: position 15,580,820 of record OX578135.1, read on the forward strand.
ATTTGATGGATCTTTAAATATAGATCCTACATTTTTTTCGAAATGACCTGCAAATAATCCCCGTTCACTTCTATAAATCATTGTTGTAATATTGTTAAAAATTCTGATGTGGGCTGCACATGTCTTTCCCTGCAGACTCACATTCACGTTCTCTTTATTTCTTCAATAATAAGTTGAGTTTATCTGCACAAAATAACAGCCAGAAGTATTTTAAATGACATTGAATTTGCACATTAAACTTAAATTTGGTTCTCATTTGATAGCTGGACTTATTGTCAAAGGTGGCGTAGCGAAAACGCGAAAAAACTAGAATATCTCAAGAACGGCTAGTCTTAGAGTAATGGCGGGGTTAGTCTTATTCTTTTTTTTGTCAAAAATCACGTATGAAATAGGAATTTAATTGATATAATTGAGCACACGTAGTCCTTTATTTTTATATTTAACAATTTTTGCGGGCCATTTCGCAAAAATAGCCCGTTCCTTTTTCTTGATACGTACTAGAATAACCTACAAATGCTTTATGTACCAAAAGTTGTTAAATTTTGTATATAAATCACTTGTAGGTCTTTGAAATATTATACACCAAATTTTGTTACCTTTGTCCCATTAGTTTTTAGCTAGAGTGGATAAAGGCAATTTCTGCCGGTCATTTTGCAAAGAAGACAGATTCTTTTATTACGAATCGTACTATAATCTAATGAACATCAGGATTTCCCGCAAAAAACGTACCTACCAAATTTTATGAAATTCGGTCCATTAGTTTTTCAATTAGAGTAGATGTAATATCCTCACAGACACACAGAAACATACACAAATACACTCTTACACACACAGACGTCTTTCTAAAAATTGTTTTTTCGTGTTCTAGAAGTCCCAAAACGTGTAGATCCTTCGAAATTTCGAGTTCCGATCTTTGGCACGATTCCAATACTTTGAATACATACACACACACACATATATATTATCTGCGTATCTGTGTATTATGTGTGTATCTAAATTCCGTGCCTATACAATTACAATAGTTGTGATTTTAAATGATCTCTAAACTTTTATTATTTCTTCAATGAAGCCTAATTTTAACTTATGCAGAATGCAAATATCTGGAGCGATTGTAAGGTGAGTTACATAAGAATTGCTGAATTTTTTTCACACAAAATTATTTAGCTCTGGAGTCTGGAATACAAGTTATATGAATGAAATATTCATTGATTTTGCATAGAGAATCAGATGATTTATATTTCGATACAGTTTTAAATATTTAAGTATAATAAATTACTGTAGTACTGTGATAATGTGAAAGATATTACCACTGAATGTATCACATTTTAAAATTTTTTAAATGAAATGGCATTTCAGTTGGAAAGTGTTTCATAATCAATGCTTATGCATGATAGATATTTCTTGTTTATTTTTCAATGTTTTTGTTTATTTTATTATTTTTCATTTATATGTAATCACATAATTAATATTTACAATTAATGTGTTTCTTTTTTGTTTGGGGGATATTACCTTGGATGATATCGAGTGGTAGTTGGTAAACTTAATTGATAATATTAATTAAGAATTTGGGAGGGTATGCATTATTATTTGCCGTATTTAATAATTCTACAAAATGTGCTAATTTATAATTGTCATCACAAATTTTATTTATTCTAAGAACCAGATTTGATATAATATTTCTAAATATTGATATGACCAAGCAAGATTTTAAAATGTTGAATTTTAGAAGTATTAAAATTAAAATGTAGTCTAGTTTCATATAAATTTATAGCCAGATTATATTTTTGTATATTTAAATTTAAATCTAAAGTTTGCAACATTAGAATCATTGTTACTTGCACTTAATTGTAGATTATTAGTATAAGAGTTTTATACAATAGGAATATTATTATGTGATACACATAATATATCATCTAAATATATATACATGAGCACATTATACAAACCGTGATTATAATTTTTTCATAGAAGTATAAATATAGACCATTAATGATGAGACACACCCATTTCTAGGAAACCAAACTGCTGCTTAAGAACAACCATGACAGAAACATTGCATATACTTTGCACTTGCTGCAGCTGATGCAATGTTTCTGTCGGAAATTTCCCCAAACGCTGGCAGAATTTGATATTCGCACATTGTTCTTACAACGCCATTTCCGTTTTCGACAAAAGCGAATGATTACAGTTAATTGCCATGCATTGCCTGGAAAAACTCTGCACTGCGGACCTGCTTCTTTTCACATCTCGCGTCACATGTGCCTCTACGCCACGGTAAAATAGTTTCCCTCTCCTCTAACCAGAGTTGGAGATATAATCACAGTCTCCGAACTTTTCGATCCAACCTTGTATATGTATACATATATGTATACATATATGTATATATATATATGTATATATATATATATATATTTTATATATATATATATATACATATATATATATATATATATATATATATATATATATATATATATATATATATATATCGAATTGTATGTCTGCAATTTCGAACTAATCGCCATTTTTTATGTAGTTTCAATTGATTGTCCTCCATGTCTTGATCTCTTATCTTGAGTTAATTATTATTGCATTTTCTCATTTTTGCCGTGTTTGCGTTTTCATTTCATATATATTTATATATATACCTGTTTAATTGTGATTTTTATATACTAATATTCCCCTCATCTCCATTCCATTATAGTGATAAGTTACCATCTGTCATTTTTAACCTTAGTCTTGGTCTATTGTTACATATTTGTAACAGATGTATTAGTGGTGGTTTTTTTTGTACTTACCGTAGTTTATGAATAGTTTTCGAAAAAAAACTTCAATTGTTATTTATTTATATATATATATATATATATATATATACTCTGACGGAAAATAAAATCCCAACACCAAGAAGAATTTAGTTTAGAGGAATGAAATTTAGGCAAAGCAATTATGTAGGTAACATATTTATTTCATTAAAGTTTCAAGGTCACAGATTAAAGTATGCGCGAGAAGAGTCCCTTCAAATGTGAAATGGTGGTACATTAATAACCGTTGTAGTCGCCACTATTTTGAATGCAAACGTGCATGCATTGTGTCGTACAGGTGCCGTATGTCATTTTGCGGGATGGAGTTCGATGCCAGCAACGGTTAATGCTGGTTGTGGATGATGCTGAATTTGTCTTCCAATAATGTCCCATACGTTCTCGATGGGAGAAAGATCTGGTTATCTCGCAGGCCAAGGCAACATGTCGACACTCTGTAGAACATTTGGGTGACAGCATCGGTATGAGGACGAGCGTTATCCTGTTGTAAAACACCCTCCTGAATACTGCTCATGAATGACAGCACAACTGGTTCAATCACCAGTTTGCTGTACAAATTTTCTGTCAAGGTGCTTGGGAGGACGACGATGTGCTCCTGATGTCATAGGAAATGGCTCCCCAGACCATAACTCCTGGTGCAGGTCCAGTGTGTCTACGCTGCAGACAGTTTGGTTCCAAGCGCTTAAATGACCTCCTTCTTACCAACATACGACCATCACTGGCACCAAGATAGAAACGGCTCTCATCTGGGAATACAACAGATCTCCACTAGGTCCTCCAATGAGCTCTAGCTTGATACCACTGACGTCGCAGATGGCAGTGATTCGGAGTCAGTGGTATAGACGGTACAGGCCGACTGGCTCGGAGCGGTCCCTCAAGTAATCGATTTCTTACAGTTCGCTGTGTCACTCTGGGACCAACAGAAGCTCTAATTGCTGCTGAAGATGCTGTACGATCCGCCACAGCCATGCGGCGAATACAGAGGGCTTCCCTCTCAGTAGTGGTCCGTGTGCGGCCGGACCCCGATCTTCTTGAGACAGTGCCTTCCCGTGACTACTGCTGTCAACAATCATGCACAGTGGATAGATACATCCCTGCTAAGTCTTTCTGCAACATCGCTGAAAGAAAATCCACCTTCTCGTAGCTCTATTATACGGCCTCGTTCAAACTCACTAAGCTGCTGATACTGCCGTCTTCGTCTCCTTAAAGGCATTCTTGACTCAAACTTAGCTCACAACGTCCAATCCGGAAGATAAATAACGCTCACGAAGTTTACATCGCGTATTTAAAGCAACTTTGATTTGCATGACCATAGTGGCGCAACTAGCGGCACCCTTTTTCGTCTAGCGCGAAATTTGAATAGTCGCCATCTTTCATGTGCAAAAACGTGCCTCCCAAATTTCATTTATCTAGCACAACCACTTCTTGGTGTTGGGATTTTTTTTGACGCCAGTGTATATATATAATTCACAAGTTAATCACCTGAAATAGCATTTACAAACACATTTTCTGCAATTGAATTGTAGCAACTCATATCCAACGCCTTAGATGTTCCTATTTCATAACAATAGTTGTGATCTTCGGTAAATATTACACAGAATCTAAATGTTGCACATCATTGTTACACAGTAAATGTTACAAATAATTCTGGATTTTATTCTTAAATAAAAGCAAGATAACAAATAGAGATTCTTTCAATCTTCGAACAGATCCAGTAGGCCCTCTAATCAAATAGAAACCTCCACTTGTTTAACTCTCCGTTTGTTAGGAAGAGGAAGTTGCCAAAGTGAGAACAGTATTTAACTGAAGCCGGGTGAGAAATTTAGAAATTAGGTTCGAAGAAGTAATTAGATAACATTCTTTAGAACAGATACTATAAAATTTTGCAGCCTATCGATCGATCGATTGTGGATGAGCGAAGCGAAGTCCATTCTCCATTCCTAATCAAGCGAAATTAACATTTTCGTAATATTTACAATAAACTACAATCGGTTGAGATAAATTAAACTGCAATAGGCATAAACTACAATAGGTAGAAATGAGTTCAATATTTATAAAAAACAATACGGAAAATGAAATCATGTCCTCAATAAATAATAAGTTATATTACCTCTATATAACTTATATAGCTCAGTAAAATAGTAATAATAAATTATAAGGGTAAACCGAATACATTAGGGAATATATAAAGTTATAATATTTCTTTCCATTCGTCCACCTGCAGAAATTATGCTCTTAATATCTACTGAGATATGCGAGCCGTGTCTCTTAATCAATGTTAATATTTCTTATATGCATCTATTTATCGAATTATACATACTGTACCACTATCTAACAAAGCACATTTATTGTATGAACATAGACCCTCTAACAGAACGTACTTGTCCCAAGATCAGTATGGGCAGTACCGAAACTATCTATATATGAAATCAATAATTTTCAATTAATTCCCATAAAGTGACAGTGATTAACATTTATTGATAGTGTAGAAAGCCCAGACCACACGACCAACCCGAAGGCTTATGGTTGCTGCTGTGAATATTTTCCTAGATTTCAAATTTCCACTTGAAATATTTAATATGCTTTTAAATTTCCACTTGAAATATTCAATATGCTTTATGGATATTTAATTTGCTTATGTTTGAATAACATTTATTAATGGTGAGTATTTTCCTAGATTTTAAATTTTCCCTTGAAATATTCAATATGCTTTTATTCAATATGCTTTTAGATTTAAAACTGAACTTGTTTTAGCTGCGGCTAACAAAAGCTGCATTCCAGAACATGCGCAGCACATATTTATTCAGGGCATATGAGAATATGACGCTCATCCAGAGGGCGGTATAATATGCTCTAAATGCGACAGAGAGGACAGAGGACAGCGGACATGGCACAAAAATCATTATAAAAGTTAGAATTTTTGTTAAGCACTCATTATATATCATCAACGAGTAAACAGATTAACTTCCGATTGTTCGCAGTCTAAAAAACATTTGAAAGGTATATAGCAGTAGTCATCACTTGTTTTTGAATCACGGACGGGTGCCATATTTGCGACAAAGTCTCGCGGGCGACATATGCAAAAAATTGTATTATTATAAACAAATAAATAGAAAACGCCATCTAGCATAACCACGAACAGTCGTATGTTGCATTGTTTATTTATTTGAGCGTAACAATGCTGTTTAAGTTCTTACACATCAAGTCGGAGTATGTTTCATTTCTGCTGATATTAACCAGCTGCGGTGTTTGTTCGACGCAGCGTCCTTGAAAGATTATTGTATAAGATTGGAGAATATTTAGTAAACAAAAACATTTCTTATGTAAAAGGTAGCATTAAAACTTTAGCGGTATATATTAACAGTTCGTCTAATCAAATTATTTAATATCTTTGGCAATCTCATGCTCTGCCAGGCAATAGAATACTGTTCTTTACTGTCCCTTAATTAATAGTCGTCCAAATGAGTACCGTTAAAAAGAATCTGATGTGGACAGCAAATGACTTTCCCTGCAAACTAATATTCACGTTCTCTATTTCTTCAATAATTCGTTGAGATTAATTCCCCAAAATAACGCCCACAATTATTTAAAATTACACTGAATTGGAACTTTTAATTCATTTTTCGTTCTCAGTTGGTAATTGGACTCTTTTTCAACGGTAGCACAGAGTAAATGCGAAAAAACAAAAATATCTCGAGCTATATATTTGAGCATACGTAGTTTTTAATTTAGATTTTGTCGATTTTTGAGGGCCATTTCGCAAAAAAAGGCAGATTACTTTTTTCCGAATCATGCCAAAATCTAATCAACACCAGAGTAACCCACAAGTGACTTATTTAACAAATTTTGTGAAATTTTATCTATTATTTTTTCAGCTAGAGTGGATACATATAATTTTTGAGTGTCATTTTGCAAAAATAGGCGAGTTGTTTTTTCCCGAATCGTACCCAAAACTAATTAGCACCAGGGTCACACACAAGTAACTTACCTACCAAATTTTATGAAATTCCGTCCATTAGTTTTTGAGTTAGAGTAGATATATACATTCCACAGACAGACAGACACACAGACATATAGCCATACACACAGACATACACACAGACGTCACGCTAAAATTAGTGCTTTCGCGTTCTAGAGGTCCCGAAACGTGTAGATCGTTCGAAAACTCTAATTGCGATTTTCGACACGATTCCAGAACTTTCCCTCTACGTTACAATGTATTGCAGGGAAAGTAAAAGGACCTACGACCCATCCAGTCATAAATAAAACAAGAAAGATCAATCATGCTTAAAACATTGATTATGAAACACTTTCCAACTTCAATGCAATTTTATTTAAACAAGTCTAAAATGCAATACATTCCTCGGTAATATTTTGAAACTTATCATCACAATACTGCATTAATTTATTATATTTGAAAACTTAAACCTTCATCGAAAAAAATGAACTTCGTTCAAATGACGGCATTGAAATATAAATTGCCTGGTTTAAACATTTCTAAAATGTTATACATTCCTCGGTAATACTTTTAGAATTATCATAATACTACGATAATTTATTATATTTGAAAACTTCATCGAAAACAACTGAAATTAATTCAAATGACGTCATAGAAAAAATAACACACCTGGATCTCTCTATAAAAACAGGATTTCATTCATAACTTTCTCCCATTCATTTTATTCATCACAAAACTATAATAATTTATTTTATTTAAACATTTTATTTAAGACCATGGAGCTACAAATAATTAAACTCTATGCTTAAAACTTCATCGAAAAAAATCGTCCTTCTCTTTATAAAATCAATTAATATTTCATTCATATCAGCCATGCAGACTCCATGGACTAAATTATTTTGTGTTAAAAAAATACAAGAATTCTAATACAACTCATTCTACATATTTTGCTGTTTACATTTTACATAGGTGAAAAATAGGCTTAGTTGTAGAAATAATCAAATTTAGATGAGCATTTAAACTCAAATATATTGTCATTCCGTTGTTTCAGTATGTAGATGCACACGATTTAAGCAAAAATAAAGTAGTTTTAGGACGGATACAACACTCAATATGAATTAAAAATAACTTTAAAAAAATCACGATTTTGAAACAAGATGGATTCCATATATCATTTTGAAGTGGGTCATGTGATCGTTTCATATCATGGTCACGTGATCGTTTCATATAAGATGTGTAATTATTATTTTAATTTTTATTTAAAAAATTACTGAATATATTTCGCTGAATGTTTTTTGTATATATTTTATGGAACAATTTGACTATTACCTAAAATTTTCGAAGCAATTTGTGAATTTTAAATCCGCTTAAAAAATGTTTAAAAAATTAGTTTCCATAGGGCTCAATGTATTTCATTTTTTCAACCCGGGTTCAATCCAAAACTAATTGGGTGATATTATTCATTTATATTCCCATAGGTCCTACAGACCGTCTGAACAACATACTAAAATTTCATTTTGATTAAGTCATTTTTACGGCAGTTATCGTGCTAACGGACAGACAGACAGACAGACAGAATGAACAAAGTCATAAACACTTTTCAACTTTGTTGTTGTAAAGTGTTAAAAATGAGCAAAATGTGTTCGGTAGTTTTTTAGATAAAAATGAAAATAATAATTACATCCATATTATATGAAGAGATCAAGTGACCTACTTCAAAATAAAATATGACATCGATCCTTTTTTCCTATTGTAAAAATCGTGATTTTTAAAATACTTTTTATATATATATTTAATGTTGCATCCGTCCTAAAACCGCTTTATTTTTGCGTATTTTCTGTGCATCTATATTCTGTGCCAGCATAATTACAATATTTTTGAGTTTAAATTATCATCAGACTTAATTATTTCTACAACGAAGCCTAATTTGAATGGATGCAGAATGTAAACAAGTTTTTGTAAGACGATTTGTATAAGAATTGCTAAATTTTTTTCACGCAAAATTATTTAACTCTGGAGTCTGGAATAAAAGTGTATGGATGAAAGAGATATTTACAGCTTTTACACAGAGAGCCAGAAAAAAAGATAAGAGCTACTATTTCCGGCCGTCCAAATAGTAGCTCTTAGTCCTCAGGACGAGTCGGACGGTCTGGGTCTTCAACAGAGAGCCAGACGATTTATATTTCGATGACGTCATTTGAATAAAATTCATTTTATTCCATGAAATTTCACGTTTTCAGATATAATGAATTACTGTAGTACTGTGCAATGAATTACTGTAGTACTGAATGCACAATATTTTAGAGATGTTTAAATTAAATTGCATTTCAGCTAGAAAGTGTTTCATAATCAATGCTTTATGCATGATTGATCTCTCTTGTTGTTTTATGATTTGGAGTTCAAGTTTAATATTCCGATTCAAAATATTGTTTCTAGAGATTATAAGTTATTTGGTTTTATTTTTTAGAAAACTAGGAATTTCACTATTATTAATGTATGTCTTAGTTCGCTTGTGTTCATTATTTTGTTCGGCCCTTGTTGGAATAGGTTTCTTGAATCGCCACATAGAGTGGAAAGAGTGCATTACAAATTCATGAGGTACCTTTATTTTAAGGTCGGTGGTTTATATTCTCTTTAGTAGTATATCTTCTCTTTATCTCAGGGACTCATTTTGCATGAATTCTTTGAAATCCAGGAGCAACATGTTGTGTATGGTGTTTTTTAGAAAACTGATTAATAATCAGATTGATTGTAGTTCCTTTTGAAATATTGTGGATTTTCACTCTAACAAGTCTTGTTTAAGCCGCCATACTTTATCTCGCAATTCTACCACTGTTAATCGCGATTTTTAAAGACACTTTTCCATTTTAAATTTTACACATTATATTATTTGTTTCCTATCTCAGAAAATAATTTTAAGAATGTTTATTTGAGGATGTTGTTACGGTTTATGGGTATATGCTTCTTTCATTTTCTCGTATTTTTAATTTATTTTCTTAATGTAATCATTGTAATTGGACTAGTTCCGTTTACTGAGAAATGTGTCATGTATCACCGTGTCATGTATCACTGAGAAATAAATAATTAAATTATATTTTTTATACATGCTGAAATAGTGATTTGGAATTATATCATTGGATTTTAATTTTACGCACTTCCCTTCATTCGCTCCCTTCATTCATATTTATGAAAATAAACACACATTGCAATACTCCAACAGAACTTCTAATGAAAAACAAATAGGCATTGCCAAAGACACTATTGATGCATGTTGGCCTGGCTTTTTACAATTAAATCTGTCGATATTTTCCAAAGAATGCTTTTTTTTTATAATTGAACATAATTATCAGGATTTTCAATTTATTTAATTTCTAATGGGATTGTATTATTTTATTACGATAATAATTAAACCTCATTTTCAATTAGTAGTTATGAGCGAAGTTTTAAGATCCAACTTGAGATTATGTTTTGTCGTTTGCCTTTCTAGATGAAGGTATGAAAACTTGGTTTGAGACTGAAATGACTTATCTTCCTTAACCTTTTGCATACGGGTGGGACAGTTCGATCCCAAGCAGTCCGATCCCCCTTTGCAGGCACTGGCGACCATGGACGCTAATGTCTGCAAAGGGGGATCGAACTGTGTTTGGATAGGGTATGTAAAATACCTGTCTTTTTGAGAAGTTCTTCGTTTGGGATGGACGCTGGCCCACCCGCAAGCAAAAGGTATAATAGCATAGAACATCCCTACTCCGCCTTAGGATATAACCTCGATTCACGGTATAAAAATATTTTCCAAATATTTCAAAATAATTTCTTTCATCTATTAAATATTTTTAAAGTTTTTGCCAAAATAAAATGGCATATCAACATGATTATGTAGTAGGCATTACAAACCACCAAGTAAAATTTATTTATGCTTTTCCAAACTCTATATTAAATTCATTTTGTATTAAAGTATAACTTCCTATTACATGGATTTTCCACCGTCAGTATATAAAACTGCTGTATAAATATATTTTTATAAAACTTATGTAAATGTAGTCGAAATATACAATCAATGTTGTTGTTTTTTGTGCGTGTTTTTGTGCGTGTTTTTTTAATTTTTACAAAAGAAAATTTTCTAAATGTTAAATGGCAGGCCACGTAAAATGAGGCGCCAGGCCGCGGGCTGAAGAGCATCGGTATATAGGTTAGTTTCCATCAGCTTTTTTAAACGCGTCATATTTTCTAAATAATTATTGGAAAATTTGACGATGTAATATTCGTGTACTGTTATGCCAGTATAGTTATGCCGCGTACAGTTATGCCAGTCACGTACAGTTGGCGTCGTAACTCTACCGCATATCTCGATATAAATTTAAATATTAAAACGTTCATTCTACAACATAAATGTTGTGAATATTTTATAAAAAAAATACTAAAGATCTTGCCTCATATCTGCTTTTTATCCTGCCCCATAGAAATAGATGTTCTTTAGTCTGTGTATTGCCGTTCATTCCCTTCTCCGTTGTACCGGGGAAAAAAGGTGATAACAAATGGAACACTGTCCTCTTGCCAACAAATTTAGGGGACTTGCTAATCAATTACAACTTTCGACCTGTTTACCTCTTCCTTTGTTAAGGGAAAGAAGATGTCGAACTGAAAATCTCATTTAACGAGATCAGGCCCAGATTTCAGAATGATATATTCGAAAAAAAGACAGACTAAAAAAATTTTTCGCACTTATATACTTAAATATCAGTTTAATTAAGAATACATAATAACATATATACAAATTTATACTTTTATCACTCATGAGTTTGCATATGAAATACTAAAACACGAAAACACTAAGTATTTTGTCTTGGAAATTTTGCGTGTTGCTTATCGAATATCGCATGGAATCATAATGTAAAATTGTATGCAGTCCTATTTTGCATCCTAAAAATGGTATCTGCGAAATATACGCAAGTCAAGTACCAATCAATATATTCCACGGAGTAATTCTTAATACAAGTTGATCATATTAGGACTCAATTGTGATGAAGTACACTTATTTATTACTAACAACGTACTTAATTATAATCAAGTATTAGATATTTCAGGATTTCCTCGTTTATTTATTGTTTGTGTGTACATTATATTCATTTTACAGACATTATTTTATTTTTATCACCCAATCATTTCTTGAAAATTTTTTATAGCAGACACTACCTGACCTGGAAGTACAAATCCAGTTTTACAGAAACTTAACGCAAACATTTTTGTATATAAGTTGCATATAATCTGCATAATGCATAGTACATAATATTTGTTTTTATAGATGAAATCACTGCTTGCATATAAATTAGACGTACATTATTTTTAAATTCTATACTTTATTGACATGCATATTGTAAACTATATAGCACGGACCCGGCTGTAGTGAGAGTTCGATATCATAGATATATTAGCGTCAGTTTTAATCCTAAAGCCAAAGTATGATATTTAAGCATTATACAGTTAAACTAAAAATATATCTAGCTCAAAGCATTTAATCCAGCTTTATAAGCGTTAAATTGACGGTTATTTCGACCCGCCTGCGACGCATGCGTAATACGTCCGTGGGATTCTATCTCTTGTTCTCTGGTGCTCACCAACCCCTGGAGATCACTTCCCGAGCTCTTTCATATAAACGGCATACCAGTAGTTTTAGAACGTTTTCGATTTTCATTCCTAATGCTGTAAGATCGTCTTTGTTTTGGTGAAGTTGTATAATCAAAAAAGGAACCAAATGGGGAGAGACAGCCCAGTGGTTAGCTCGCGGGGATTGCCCTCGGTTGACCTGAGTTCCCTTCCCGCCTCTTCCCAAACTGTCGCCGTGTTCACGCGGAGTTCGATCACGTTCAACATGTGGGTCCGTAAATTCCATTGAGAGGTTGGTAGTAGAGGAAGGAGGGTATGGTCCCTGTGGTTACCTATACACTGGATTCCGGTCTAAATTGGGTTTTCTTTCTCGGTCGTTCAAAGAGTTACCTTAAGTCTTCTGGCTTGTCGGACGGTCTGGGTTGAAAGGAAGAAAGAAAGAAGCCAAATATGAGTTGTAAGAACCAGGGGAAAATGTAATTGTCGAGGTTTAACTAAATATACAAGACATGCAATTTAAAGTATAAAAAAATAACAAGAAAGATCAAACATGAATAAAACATTGCTTATGAAACACTTTCCAACTGAAATGCAATTTTATTTAAACATCTCTAAAATGCGATACATTCAGCACTGATATTTTTAAAATTATCACAGTATTACAATAATTGATTTCAAAACTTTAGACAAATGGCGTCATCGAAATATAAACCATCTGACTATCTATGTAAAAGCAGTGAATTTTTCATCCTTATCCTTTTATATCAGATTCCAGGGTTAAATCAATTTGCGTGAAAAAAATTCAACAATCCTTATACAACTCATCTTACAATCAGGTGTTTACATTTTACATGCATTAAAGTTAGGCTTCGTTATAGAAATAATCAAAGTTTGATGATCATTTAAACTCAAAAATCTTCTAACTGCGTTGGCGCAGAATATGGATGCACAGAAAAAACGCAAAAATAAAGCGGTTTGAGATGGATGCAACAGTAAATATAAATTATAAAGAACTTTAAAAATCACGATTTGGCCACAAGATGAATGTGGACATTTTGAAGGACATTTTTCATACAATATGGGTGTCATTATTAGTTTAATTTTTATTTAAAACACTACCGAACATATTTTGCTGAATTTTTTTCATATATTTCATGGGATAATTTGAATATTTTTTTTTTAATTTTCGCAGCAATTTGAGAATTTTAATTTTGCTTAAAAAATATTTGAAAAATTGGGTCCCATAGGGCTCAATGTATTTCATTTCTTCAACCCGGATTCAATTCAAAGTAATTGGGTGATATTATTCATTTACATTCCCATATGTTCCACAGACCGTCTCAACAACATACTAAAATTTCATTTTGATAAAGCTATTTTTACAGTAGTTATCGTGCGAACGGACAGACAAACAGACAGACTGAACAAAATCATAAACCCTTTTCAACTATGCTGTAAAGTTATAAAGTGTTAATAAAAATGATTTTAATTAATAAGACAGTTAGTCAGTTAAAAGTTCTAATGATTTCATGACCGTTCTAATGATTTAATGTGTCAAAAATAAGCCATATCATTGTTTTCGGTCATCTTTGTAACGGCAGCAGTATATCACAGAGAATAGGCTCAACCCATATTAAACCTTTACTCGTACTTGCAATGCAAAACTTAACGTGTTTTCAATATGTTAAATTTTAGAACTGTAAGTTAGAAATGCACTGCAAAGAATCGCAAGTCATATGTATATATATATATATATATATATATATATATATATATATATATACATATATATATATATATATATATATATACAGAGGTATATTTCCATAATTCTTTTTTTTGTAATTTGATACCTAAAGAATTATCATCATACATCGTATTCCACGTTTTTTTTTGAAGTACACTTTTCCTTCAGCTGAAATATTTTCAATCTCACGTATAAAGCAAGTTTTCACATAAAAAATAAAAATATATAATATAATTTTAAAGTAAATCCACAAAAACAGAAATACTTTAGTCATATATATATTTCGGAAAATTTTTTGAATTATCAAAACGATAAGAAATAATTCTCAACATTGCTTAAATAATTCATCGCTTCTAAATATACCAGTTCTTTAGTAACCGTTACACAGAAACCACGTCCTGGTTGTTTCGAAGAAGAAGGTGATAACAAGGAGAGGTCCTTTTGGTCTTCCGACAGATTTCGAAGACACGCTAATCAATTAGAACGTTCGACCTGTGTACCTCTCTTTGTCGGAGGAGGGAAGATGTCAAACAGAGTGGGGAATCTGATTTAACAAGATCCGCCAAGATAAGATCTAAAAAAATCTGATGTGGGCAGCGCATGACTTTCGCTGCAGACTCATGTTCACGTTCTCTTTATTTCTTCAATAAGTCGTTTCATTGAGTTTAATTACACAAAATAACACCCATAATTATTTAAAATTACTCTGAATTTGCATTTTTATATCAATTTTCGTTCTCATTTGGTAACTGGGCTTATTTTCAAAAGTGTTGTAGCGAAATTGTGAATAAACTAAAATATCTCGAGAACGGCTAGTCTTAGTGTAATGGGGTTGATCTTATTCTTTTCATCTTTAAAAATTACGTATAAAACAAGTATTTAATTTATATATTTTAGGCATAAGTACTTTTTTAATTTAGATTTTGAAGATTTTTGTATGCCATTTCGCAAAAAAACAGGTTATTTTTTCCAAATAGTACCAAAATCTAATTAGTACCAGAGTCACACACAACTGACTTATCTACCAAATTTTGTAACATTTGGTAGATAACTATTAGTTTTTCAACTAGAGTGGATACAGTCAATTTTTGCGAGCCATTTCGCAGAAAAAAGGCAGGTTCTTTTATCCCGAATTCAACCCAAAACTAATCAGACCCAGAGTCGCTCACAAGTAACTTATCTACAAAATTTTATGAAATTCGGTCAATTAGATTTTTAGTTGTAGTGGATACAAAATCTACACAGACAGACAGGCATACGGACACACACAGCCGACATGCTAAAAATTGCTTTATCGTATTCCAGAGCTGTCAAAACATGTTGATCCGTTGAAAACTCGAGTTGCGATTTCGGTATGATTCCAATACTTTCCCTATACATTACCATGTATTGTAGGGAAAGTAAAAATGATATGTAAAGAAATATAATTTGGAGCTGTAATTTAAACTTATTAACAATATTAACTGAATCTTATTTATACAAATTTAGAAAGTCCATTTCCCACGGAGTAAGCTTTCAGGGTAAAGACGACGCAAAAATGTAAATGTCTCTATAATTGTGTTTAAAGTTATTATTTTCCCTGCAGTACATGGTAATGTATAGAGGAATTATTGGAATCATGTCGAAAAATGTAACTCAAGTTTTCGACGGATTTACATGTTTTGGGATCACTAAAACACGAAAAAATTATTTTTAGCGTAACCACTGTATGTGTATGTGTGTGTATGCGTGTGTGACCGTGGTACTGATTAAATTTTGGTACGACTCGAGATAGAAGAACCCGCCTTTTATGCGAAATGGCCCACAAAAATTGGCTGCATCCACTTTAGCAAAAAAGCTAATAGACCAAATTTTACAAAACTTGATATTTAAGTCGCTTGTGAGATATCCTGCTGCTGATTAGATTTTGGTATGATTCGGAGAAGAAGAACCTTTTTTTTAAATAGCCCGCAAATATCGCTAAAATTTAAAATTTAAAACTCCGTATGCTTTGGTATATCAATTAAATGCTTGTCTTATATATACTTTTTGACGATGTAGAAAATAAGACCAACCCTATTACTCTAGGACTGGCCGTTCACATGTCATTTTATTTTCTTCGCATTTTCGCTACGCCACCTTTAAAAACAAGTCTAGTTACTAAATGAAACAGAAAATTGAATTAAAAGTGCAAATTCAGTGGTATTTAAAATAAATATGGGTGTTATTTTGTGCGATTAAAATCCATTTAATGAATTATTGATGAAATAAAAAAGAACGTGAGTATGAGTCTACAAGGGAAAGTCATGTGCTGCCCACATCAGATTTTTATAGTTGTTATTCTGCAGCATGAAATTGTATGCGGAGTTTAAGCCATCTACGCACTTTGGGAACATAGGACGAGCCTGTAAAGAACACATACATAAATGACGTAACGTGATGACGTGATAATTTTATAGAATAATTTATTCCGCTATATAAAAGGCGAGGTTTAGCTGTCTATGTGTCCTGGGAGATGATCGGGATTTTGTAAAAGACGACGTATTAAATGACTTAATTACATAATGGAATGACGTAAAAATTTCACAAATAAAAATGTTCCGCGAGACAGGTGAAATTGTGTACCGAGGTTCAGATCCCTGCGTTATATGGGAGCCGAAAACGGGCTCTTGACAAGTGAAGTACATAAAGTAAGTAATAACGTAAAATAATTGCGTAAAATATTACAGATTAAAATGTTCAGCAAGCTGAAACTGTGTGCCATGTTTAACCTATCTACGTGCTTTCAGAGTAGCGAACCAACCTGTAAATGTGACATACGTAAATTACGTAACTACGTAACGTAATGACGTGGCAAATTCATAGACGGCGTTGTTTTACGAAGATGAAAACGTGTGCTCTGGAATCAGAGAACAAGTCCTTCAGAGATAATGAATGAAGGGTGGGCTGACCCATGTAGTAAAAACCACGTGAAGTTAATAAGAAGTGTAAGGGAAAACAGAATTAAAATCAAACAAGAAAAATTAATCATGCATACAGCATTGATTATGAAAGACTTTTCAACTGAAATGAACTTTTATAAACATCTTTAAAATGCGATACATTCAGCGCTGATATATTTTAAATTATCACAGTACTACAATAATTTATAACATTTGAAAACTTAAAACTTCATCGAAAAAAATGAACTTGATTCAAATGACGTCATCGAAATATAAATTGTCTGGCTCTCTATATAAAATCAAGGAATATTTCATTCATATCACTTTTATTTCAAACTCCAGAGCTAAATAATTTTGCGGGAAAAGTTTAGCGATTCTTAAAAAACAAAAAAATCAGCAATTCTTAAAATAATCACTCTCAACAATGGCGGTGCAGTAGAGTGTTGGGTTTTTTGGAGCTCTTAGTTAATGGTTAAAAGATTATGATCAAGGATGGTATATTTGTTGAAAGTTATTGTATAAGAAGTGGAATGATATAGGGTCTCAGTTGGTAATGTTGTTTTGAAATTTGGACTTATATATATCGTGATATTAATCTTTTTAAAGTTCAATCACCTGCCTGTGTTAAGCGAATCTGGCCTGCCATGTTGAAGGTCTTCAATGGCCGCTTTACGACGTATTAGTGAAATACCTGTGAATTTCCCTGGAATTATTTGTTGTTTATTACCTCTATATTGATTACTATATTGTGCTGATCGAAATCATTGGTATATAAAAATTGGTATAACGTGCTTTAATAATTTGGTAAAGTCGTTTGCAAGGCTGATGTTTTGGATGTGATTCGGCTATCCTTTATGCGCTTCCGCGGAAGAAGACCGTAATTTATGGATTTATCAACGAAATTCTCTGGTGTGGATTTATTTGCTACTTCATTTTTCACCTGGGTTATTGTTTATAAATTGTCCGATCCAAGTGTTGGGACCACTGGGACATTCTGGATGTCTTAAATAACTTTGATACACCTTTCCGACCATGACGTCATCTTTGTTGTTCGGAGCTTTGGAGTACTACTGGTGAGTCTATCGACTGATTACTTGGCTTATACGTATTACATATATGGATAACGTGTATATAATGTATATCTATTGCGCGATCTCTTATAATACTGTAATTTTATATGTTGATATTCAACTGTTGATCTTAAACTGTTAGGCGGAGTGATACGTATTTTTGAATTTTCATGACCCTTTTTCTGGGTTTGTAGTATATATTTTTGAAATCTAAGTTTATACTGTGTACAAAACCTTTTAGATCTCTGTATATTTTCATTTTTATTACTCAACATTGATTATTTAATTTATTACGCAGTTGAAAATTTTTGATAATTATCATCTCTGCGCATGCGCTGCTGATTATTTCATGCGGTGTTCGTTTGTTCCACCGGTCATCACTGGTGACTGGCACCTTAAGCTGATTTCCTGACCAGTTTGGTGATTGAGAAAATTTTTTTATAGAATATTTGATGTTAATGTCGTTTGAATAGGAAATATCCAAATACAACTTGTTTTGGATTTTGAAATCTTGGAACTTTATAAAATATTTGAGAGATTATCCTGGATATATTGTATATTTTATTACATGATACAGTATATTATGATTATTGTAAAGTGTCCTACGATCAGGCGAGTTAATGTGTTTCAGCGTGTGATTTGTTATATTGGAGATTCCTTGCTAGATAGAGTAAGGTTTTGTATTGATTGAATGACGAGGTATTGAGTTAGTTTTATTTCTTGTAATTGTTACTTACATATAAATATTAACTTGTAAATTGTTTATTATTAAAAATTGCTCTGGTATATGCTGAGATCGATAATTTAATGAATCTTATTCCTCCCGATGAAGAATATAAATTTGATTAGGAAAGTGCGGAAGAAAGGTGGTTTCCCATGGCTGAAATTTCTACATTGGTTGATTCTTTTAAGACTTTCTGTCATGATAATAGATCTGCTCGATTTGCCAGACCTTCACAGACTCAGTTGGTTAAACAAGTTATTAACCCTTTGGTGAAAATGGTTATAAAGACTTGCGAAGGCTTTTACCTAAAGGATTCGGCCTTTGATGACATTGAATATGGGATCGGGATGAGAGAAAAATCTATTAGTGACCTTAATAAATCTATTGGCGAAAAGGACCTTGAGATTCAGAATATTAGAGAAAGTTTCGATGAATCCTCATTCCAGTTAGAGAACGCAAGGTAATCCTTGGAGAGTGGTGGTATTCCTGGCTTTAACCGGTTTAAAACAGAAATGACAGAGATTGTCTTAGAGAAGGATAAATTGTTAAAGGAAACCAATCTGCGTTTGTGTGAGGCTAGTAAATTGCCGGAAAAATTTAGGGATGCCTGTCGGAAAAAAGAGGATGAAAATAGAGTATTAACTAGTGAATTAGAAAGAATATTTTGCTGCAGGAGGCAAACGTACTTATATGAAAACTTAGGCGATGTATGGATAGGCTTAGCCCAAACCAGGCCCCTTCAACCCCTAACAAAGATGGTTTGGAACTGCAATTAAATGTATTTCAAATGGCCAACGAATTACTTCGTGGAAGTATTCTTGAACAAGAGAGGAAGATGAATTTGTTTTTGGAAGAGTTTAGAGGCACCGTTAATGTCCTGGTTTCTGTCCTTGGAGATATTAACGAGAAAGCTGTTTCTAGGGTCCCGCCGGAGGTTGATGGTATGGGTACTGGCATTCCGATCGGGATTCACCCTGTGTTCTCTGGTGGCCCCAAGGCTTTGATCATCAAGCCGGTTATTTTGACTTCTGTAGAAGAAACTAGGAAGCAGTTTCTGAGGGTCTCTGCCCCTCCGGGGGAGGTGGGAGTGGGAAATCGTAAATTCTTCTCACTGCCCGATGGCCGCATTGTGTTTGAGGTGCCTTCGGAGACTGCTATTGAAAAGTTGCAAGATCAGTTTCTTAAAGATCCTGACTTTGCTAAAAAAATTACTCTGGAAAGGCCTGTGCGGAGGTGGACAAAAGTAATTTTCTTCAATGTCCCTCTTGATATTTCTCAGGAGAGTTTCATTGAGGATGTGGCACAGAACCTGCTGCTTTTGGGAAGCAGTGAAGATTTTAAGTACAAGTTTAGTATCGGAGCGAAGACGGGGGTCCATTGGATCTTCGATGTAAAGTCACCCTCCGGGTTTTGAACTTTAAGAAATTTGTTTACTTTAGTTGATACAAGATATGGTGCAGAGAATTTTTCTC
The DNA here is from genome assembly GCA_951213105.1 of Amaurobius ferox. Taxonomy (NCBI): domain Eukaryota; kingdom Metazoa; phylum Arthropoda; class Arachnida; order Araneae; family Amaurobiidae; genus Amaurobius; species Amaurobius ferox. The sequence goes on from OX578135.1 coordinate 15,601,135, forward strand.
TGTACTTCTAAAACACTTAAACTGTACTAAAATACTCTAAAGGTCGGTGTAAGAGACCAGAGAGGTGCCACCGATGTTCAAAGGTTCACCCGGGGGTGACTTGTGAGGAAAGATTTAAGTGTATAAACTGCTTAAACTTTAATGAGAAATCGCAGGCTGCTCCTGCTTTTAACCATTCCTGCCGAGATATGAAATGTGAGTCTTTTAGAGTGGAACTGGGAAGATATAGAAAATATATTGACTACGGCGGAGTTGGATAATGTGAAATTAATGTAGCTTTTGGATCTTTATAGTATAGGTTATTTTGAAATTGGAACTAGAATTTTTAAATTTATGGTGTTGTTGATATTATATAAATTTAGTTGAGACTTTTAAGTGGTCCCGGAGATAAATTCCTGTGGATTATTTAAATTCAATTGGATGATTGGGAAAAATTTTAGGGAAATTTGTATATTTGTTATAGGATGGTATAATCTATATGGCCCCCTTTTCCTCCAGGGACTCGGGTTTAGTTAAGTTGGGTTTTGTATAGTGGTATTGTATAATTTTAGTGATGTCGTAATTAAAATTGATAGAAGTCCGTCGGAGCCCCTTTTTTGAAATTTTGGGAATACTATTATTTTAGTTTGTTTATGGTAGGTGTCTTTTAAATTTGGAATTTTATAAATGTGGTTGTTTCTCTCCTGGAAACTTGCTGGATTGTTATTTTAATAAGTTATGTTATATTAAATTATTGGACATATTTCCTTGGTATAAAATATTAGAATGTAATGTTAAGGGTTGAAGGATGGCGTCCTCTGTTGGTTCTGTTTGGTTGTTCTGGACCCTGGGTTTATTTTATTGGAGTATCTAGGGTAATATATGTTTTTATAGACTTGACAAATTGGATTTTGTTATTTTTCTCTTGGTTCTATTGGTGTCCTTGTTGTTGCTGAGACCCAGACCGTCCGACCTACCAGAAAGGTGTAAGGTAACCGTTTGGACGGCCGGGAAGTGCGACCTAATTTAGACCGAAACCCAGTGGGGGAGGCATCCACATAGACCGTACTCCCCTTCCCCTACCACCAACCTCTCGGAAGGACTTACGTACCCACATGTTTAACGTGATCGTACTCCGCATGAACACGGCGGCAGATGTGGCAGCGTGTAAATCCAGAGCGCAAACCACCGGGCTACCACGTCCGAAATGTGCCAATAGCACGCGGTGTTCCCAGGTGGTCACCCACCCAAGTACTAACCGCGCCCGATGCTGCTTGACTTCGGTGATCTAACGAGAACCGGTGTTTTCAGCACGTCAGGGCCGTTATCTCCGATTGGTGTCCTTGTACTTTGTTTTACGATTTATCTGAGTTTCGGGCCCTTTCATGTTAGGCGGCATGTAGGGGTCAGCGAGAACATTCTTGGCCAGTGTTGAAGAGAAACTGGTGATGTTTTTGGTATTTTTGTATTTTGGATTAAGACCATGATAGGGATTGTGGTATTTATCACAGTAATTAATTTAGATTTTGTTTGGGGTTGCCTCCTGCTCTGAGAATTGATTTAATATATATATATATATATATATATATATATATATATATATATATATATATATATCGATATATATATATTACGAACGCATTATATGCGAACGTAATTTGGTATGTGAAGCGAAAAAACAGCTATATCCGTTACATTTCCTAAAGCATTATTATGAAAAATCATACAAAAAGTATGATCAGGACTTTTATGCAAAATTCTATGAACTATTATAGTTACGTCACGCTGGATGCAAAAAGATTAACTGTGACATGTATCTTAACCGTAACATGTTATAAGGATTTACAAGGACTTGCACGTAATGAAAAGTCAGTGCTGATATGGATGTTATAGGTTGTTTAGACATTAGGCATCCAAGTAGTCTTGCTATTAGTATCGTTTCATGTTGGTGATCTGGGTTTTCAAGTACGTTTTTCAATGGATTGAATTTGGCTTTTTCAATGGATTGGATTTGCTTTTTCAGTGGATTGGATTTTGCTTTTCCAGCGTTGGTATATGGAGGACTGCTTCAGGCGAGTCTGGTTCCGGGAACGTTTCCTGGGATTAAAAGCGTGCTTCAACCGGGAACAAGGGGTCGTAATCCCCCTTGGCCGTTCGACTTCCTTGTAAGCATCCCCATCTGTTTTTACTTCTTTCATTTCTTATTCATTTGAATCCATATTCGTGCTTATATTGTATGTGCTGCAATGCGCCTTATGATAGTATGGGCATATCCCGTTTTAATATTTCTAGTAAAAGTTATATTTTACTTAACATTTGTATTGTATATATATATATATATATATATATGAATTATATTTTGCTGGAGTATAGTGCTTTTGCTGGGGATCAGTCTCTTTAATAATTTTTGTGTTTTGTTCTTGGATGTTGGTCGGGTTTATTGAAGAATATTGGGTTATATCGGGAAAGGGTATTTTGAATGGTGTTGGATTCAATACATTAATTAATTTTTTTATTTCGTCCATATATTATGGATAAAAATATTTGTTGATGTAATCTATTGTACTTATATGTTTATGTATTTTGCCTGCATGTACATTGCAAGGCGTATGCAGGCCTTTGTAACTGGCCAAGCATTCTATTGTTATTTTAATAAATTGTGGAGGTTATGTGGATGCTGCGCAGTGAAGTCGGCGGCCTCCCCGCTTAGGGTGTGGGGGAGGCATCCACAGGGACCGTACCCTCCTTCCCCCTACCACCAACCTCTCGGAAGGACTTACGGACCCACATGTTTAACGTGATCGTACTCCGCATGGACACGATGCTGCTTGACTCTCTATGCTGCTTGACTTCGGTGATCTAACGAGAACCGGTGTTTTCAGCACGGTATGGCCGTTGGCTCCCCCCTTAGGGTGTGCTGTGGGTCTTCCTGTTGCGGTTCCTGGTGAGGGATTTTCCTGCTCGGCCAGGGGCTTAAACTGCCCAACGCCATACGTGGCGGGCACCCTGCGGCTGATAATACAGCAATTCTTAAACTCCTCTTACAATCAATTGTTTGCATTTTGCTTCCATTAAAATTAGGCATCATTGTAGAAATAATGAAAGTTTAATAATTATTTAAACTCTAAAATATTGTAATTGCGTTGTTACAGAATATAGCTGCACAGAAAATACACAAAAATAAAGCGATTTTACGACGTATGCAACACTAAATATAAATGTAAAATAACTGTAAAAAACACAGTTTTACACTGTGAAAAAGATGGATGTAATATTTTCTTTTACAGTAGGTCACGTGATCTCTTCATGTAATATGGGTTGAAGACCCAGACCGTCCGACTCGTCCAAAGGACTAAGAGCAACTATTTGGACGGCCGATCATGTAATATGGGTGTAATTATTATTTTAATTTTTATTTAAAAACTACCCGACATATTTTGCTGAATTTTTTTCATATATTTTATGGGATAATTTGAATATGTCCTAAAATTTTCGAGGCAATTTGTGAATTTTAACTTCGTTTAAAAATGTTTGAAAAATGAGGTACATAGGGTTCAATGTATTTCATTTTTTCAACTCAGGTTCAATCCAAAACTGATTGGGTGATATTATTTATTTACATTCTCATATGTCCAACAGATTGTTCAACAACATAGTAAAATTCCATTTTGCTAAAGTCGTTTTTACGGCAGTTATCGTTCGAACGGACAGAGAGACAGACAGAATGAACAAAATCATAAACACTTTTCAACTGTGTTGGAAAGTGTTAAAAAGTAAATATTTTAATTATATGCCACTTTTATATGTGCTTATTATGTAATTTGATGTGAATAACATCTGTAGTCGGGTTATCTTTGGCCGAAATTGGAGCGTTGTGATAAATGTAAACACTTTGGACGCTTATATCTCTGAACCGAATAGATAAAAATTTAAATACATTTTACTTGTTTTGTCAAAAATAGTATTCTATTTGTAAATATGCAAATGAAATTTCAATATTTCAGTATTTAGAATTTAAAAAAAATATGAATCTTAAATATGAATACATGTTTCAGCTGGAAAAAACATATCTAAACAGTAAGCATAAACATGTTAAGCAAAATATCTAATTTCTAGATAAATAATTTGTTTTTACAAAGCTGTTAGGGATTTCTAGGTATCGTCTTGTGAGGTTGAAACAGATTGAAGATTTTTTCGTTTTTGCGTTTGCAATGCTTATATCTCGAAGACTAAAAGTGTTTCTATGAACTATAAGAAGCAATTTTTAGGTTATTATGTGGCTATATAATGTAATTTTAGACCAGTGTGGTGAGTAAAATTACTTATTGTAGAGTAGTCACGCACTAAAACGTTGTTAATTAATTAATTTTTGTATATATAAACAAGGCAGGATCATAAACTTCGGAGACTGTGCTGATATCTACAACCCTGACTGGAGGAGAGGGGAACTATTTTACCGTGCCGTAGAGGCACATGTGACGCGAGATGTGAAAAGGAAGAAGCAGGTCTGCAATGCAGGATTTTTCCAGACAATGCGTGTCAGTAAACTGTAGTCGTTCGCATTCGTCTAAAATGGAAATGACTTTTGAAGAACAACGTGCGAATATCAAATTCTGTCAGAGTTTGAGGAAATCGCCGGTAGAAGTAATGCACTTACTGCCGCAGGTGCAATGTTTCTGTCTGGCTAATTTATATGCTAAACATTAAATAAATGTATATAAAATATATAAATTGTTTTTCATCTAGTAAAAGTCATATAATGGTCTTTGTCTTCTGAAATTTTTATTACAGCCTTCGTTATACTTGTACACATATATGAATTAATGTAGGTCAAATAATGATATGAATATTGCTTTTTATACACTGGCTGAAACTGAAATCCCAACACCAAGCAGAAATTAGTTTAGAGGAATGAAATTCAGACAAAGCAATTATGTAGGCAACATATTTATTTGATTAAAGTTTCAAGGTCACAGGTCAAAATATGCGCGAGAAGAGACATTTCAAATGTGAAATGGTGGTACATTAATAATCACTGTAGTCGCCACGATTTTGAATGCAAGCATGCAAACGTGAATGCATTGTGTCGTACAGGTGCCATATGTCATTTTGTGGAATAGAGTTCCATTCCTGTTGCACTTGGTCAGTCAAATCAGCAACAGATTAATGTTGGTTGTGGATGACGCTGGATTTGTCTTCCAATAATGTCCCATACGTACTCGATGGGAGAAAGATTTGGTGATCTCGCATACCAAGGCAACATGTCAACACTCTGTAGAGCATATTGGGTGACAGCAGCGGTATGAGAACGAGCTTTATCGTGTTACAAAACACCCTCTTGAATACTGCTCATGAATGGCAGAACAATCCGTTCAATCACCAGTCTGATGTACAAATTTGCTGTCAACGGACTTGGGATAACAACGAGTGTGCTCCTGCTGTCATAGGAAATGGCTCCCCAGACCATAACTCCTGGTGTAAGTCCAGTGTGTCTACTCTTCAGACAGCTTGGTTGCAAGCGCTCACCTGGCCTCTTTCTTACCAACATACGACCACCATTGGCTCCAAGACAGAAACTGCTCTCATCTGAAAATACAATAGATCTCCACTCCGCCCTCCAATGAGTTCTAGCTTGACACTACTGATGTCGCAGATAGCAGTGATTCGGAGTTAGTGGTATGAACGCTACAGGTCATCTGGCTCGGAGCTGTCCCTAAAATGATTGATTTCTTACATTTCGCTGTGTCACTTTGGGGCTAACAGATGTTCTAGTTGCTGCTGCAGATGCAGTGCGATCCACCACAGCCATGCGGCGAATACGGCGGTTTTCCCTCTCAGTAATGGCCCATGTGCAGCCGGACCCGGTCTTCTTGAGGCCGTGCCTTCCCGTGACCACTGCTGTCAACAATCTTGCACAGTGGATACGTCCTTGCCAAGTCTTTCTGCAATATCGCGGAAAGAAAATCCACTTTCTCGTAGCCCTATTATACGGCCTCGTTCAAACTAAGCTGCTGGCACTGCCTTTTTCGTCTCTTTAAAGGCATTCTTGACTCAAACCTAGCTCACAACGTCCAATCCGGACGATAAATAACGCTCACGAAGTTTACATCGCGTATTTAAAGCAAACTTGATTTGCATGATCATAGTGACGCTACTAGCCCCACTCTTATTCGTCTAGCGCGAAATTTGAATAGGTGTCATCTTTCATATGTGCAGAAATGCACCTCCTAAATTTCGTTTATATAGCACAAATCCTTCTTGATGTTGGGATTTTATTTTCTGCCAGTGTATATATATATATATATATATATATATATATATGTGTGTGTGTAATATATATATATATATACATATATATATATATATATATATATATCATATAAAATCCAGTAAACAAATTCAAAAAGAATTCCTATGCATATCCACAAAAATCAAAGGCACTACTCAGGAAAAGGCGCCAAGCCGCTCTATACTCCGAAGCAGAATGTAATCCAAGAAAAAGAAGATTTAAAGGAACTTGGGATAACCAAATGCTTTGCATTTAATGGTTGGGGAGGATTGCGACTCCCCCTCCCGTTTAAAGCTGCTTTTCCAGCCTAGGCAAACGCTCACGGTACCAATGCAAAGCAAAGGTTGGTCCCCAATGCGTGCTAATACGAAGGCACCCGGACATATGTATCACATTTTGCATTTACATGCAAAAAGTTATACATGGATACACTTCTTCACTGCTATCTAGACAGTACTATGTACACCCCTTTACATAATAATGGGAATGTTCTATCTAATAGGATTAAAGCTTTGTACAAACGAATCGGTAATGAAATAAAAACTGTTAAATTTCCATATTTAATCCTCATTCCAAAGATGCATAAAGAGCCTGTAAAATTCCGTACAGTTACCGTTGGCTGTGGATCATATCTGACAATAGCTAATAAACGACTATTGAACATCCTCAAGTTTGTGATGGCAAACATAAAAAAACAGAATCATGTCATGATCAAAAATGGAGTAGAAGTTATCGATCGATTAAAACATTGTAATAAAAATATATGTTTTAAAAGCTTTGATTTCCGGACCTATTTAACAACATTGATTTATCTAATTTATACTCAATCTTGGAAAAATTACATGAAGAATATGATTTGAAGGATTTTATTACTTATCGAAGATACCTTGATCTTATTGAACTGGTATTAAAGAAAATATTCTATATAACGGAAATAATTATTACCGACAAATAAGGGGAATCCCAATGGGAGGAGCCTGTTCATCAATCTTGGCCGATATTTACCTCTCAACATATGAAAAAGGAACCCATATTTTGTCAGAGATACCATATTTCCGGTTTGTTGACGATGTGCTATTGGGGAGTTATGAAACCACCACCAATTTCGATTTCACATTTTACCCACCGGAATTGGAATTAATAGAAAATTGTAAAGAAGAAAATGAAGCGGTAAATTTTCTGGACATCTCAATAAAAAAACATGGATTATATGGTCATTATACAACGTTATACGACAAAAGAGAATTATATAAAATGAAGATAATTCATCTCATCGATTGGAAAACAAATCTTACCAAAAATACTTTCAGAAATATCATACTCGGACACTTCAAAAGAAATCAAATTTACAACACGTTTAAAATAGATTGCAATAATAGCAATAATAAAATCATAACAGAGGCTTTATATAAACATTATCCTATATATTTCTTAAAGGATTGCTATAGATCGATTTTCAAGGATCATGTAGATTTTGACAGTTTACTTCAATTTGCAAGTAAATAAAGTTTATGCGTACCTGCTAAGATTGCACGCATGCGTAAAATGAACATATATATGATAGCGAGTTGGGCAGGATTCACTTTTGGTCCAGTTTCCTTCTGTTTGGTTGGTCTTGTTCTTCCGTATTCGGGTGCCTTCGTATTAGCACGCAATGGGGAACAACCTTTGCTTTGTATTGGTACCGTGAGCGTTTGCCTAGGCTGGAAAAGCAGCTTTAAACGGGAGGGGGAGTCGCAATCCTCCCCAACCATTAAATGCAAAGCATTTGGTTATCCCAAGTTCCCTTAAATCTTCTTTTTCTTGGATTATATATATATATATATATATATATATATAAAGATGAAATATCGTTAAATGCTAACATTTTTATTTTCTAGATTTTTTTTTTTTTTTACTTTCCTTGCAATATAGGGCACTGCATAGAGAAAGTATTGGAATCATGTTGAAAATTGCAACTTGACTTTTTCAAGGTTCTACACGTTTTAGGAACTCTAGAACATTGCAAATCTGTTTTTAGAGTGACGTCTGTGTGTGTCTGTGTAGAGTTTATATTCACTCTATTTTAAAACCCAATTAACTAAATTTCATAAAATTGTATAGGTGAGTCACTTGTGGGTTACCCTGGTGTTGATTAGATTTTTGTTCGATTCGGAAAACAAGGACCTGTCTTTTTTGCAAAATGACCCGCAGAAATCGTCAAAATCTAAAACAAAAGCCTTCGTATGCTCAAATATATCAATTAAATGTTTGTTTTATACGTAATTTTTGATGATAAAAATAATAAAACCAAATTCATTACTCTAGGACTGGCCGTTATCGAGATATTTGTTTTTTTTTTACTTTTTATTTCATTTTCGCTACGCCACCTTTAAAAATAACTCCAGCTACCAAATTAAAACGAAAATTGAATTTCAATTTCAATTTCGGTATCATTTAAAAAAATCTGATGTGGGTAACACATGACTTTCCTCATATAATGCAATGAATTTACTACTTTTACAGTAAAAAAAATAGGTTTTTCTTATAGTAGATACTTATATTCGTTCCAAGATATTGAAGTTTTGACAATTAGTCGTCATTTTCATTGATTTAGCGTCATTTTAATCCATTTGGCGAGATTTTCGTTAATTTAGCAACATTTCAAAAAGTCGCCAAGTTGGCGACATTCTGCCAAATTCGTCGCCAAAATCTCGCCAAGCTTTACTGACGGAGAAATAAGTTATTCTTATAACTGTAAATATTGGCGTTCAAATACAAAAGTATTACTCGAAGTATATTTTCTCATGAATGGAACCAGCTAGATCCACGAGAATGATGTCACCCAATTTATCGCATGGTATTACATATGAAAAGTGAACATGTTTCTCAATAGGAAATATATTTTTTTTTTATTTTATATAACTTTTTGGTAATTTTTTTGAAAAATATTAAATATCTCGAGAACGGTTCATGTTAGTGTTCTAAATTTTATGTTAATCGTTTTCTAATGAAAAATTACATAAGAAATGTCTATTTGCGTAACTTTATTAGCGGTTTTGATTTTTTGACGATTTTTTCAAAATTTCACTCGAAAATTTAAGCGGGTTCTGAACATTCGATTACGTTTAAAAACAATAGGCTTCCAGTGTTTACGGATTGTGATTTTTGTACCAAAGTTCGTTCGAATCGGTCCATTCGTTCGTCAGTTATCGTCTCCATAGACCCACTGACACACACACACACACACACACACACATACTTTCACACACGCACACACACACAGACATCACTTCAAAAATGTTTGATTCGTGATTAGGGATGCTTGAAACGTGCTCTCCCGTCGAAAACTCGAATTCGAATTTTCGACCCCGTCACAATACTTCCTTATACATTATGTATATAAGGAAAGTAATAATTATGGGAGTTATTTTGTACAATTAAATTAAATTTTATGAATTACTGAAGAAATAATGAGAACGTGAATATGAGTCTGCAGGGAAAGTGATGTACCGCCCACATCAGTTTTTTTAACAGATCAATAAATAAACATTAATACATAACATAGAAAAACGTGTCATCTTTATTTCAAGGAAAGAAAGCCTTAAAAAAAGATATAAGAGCGGATGGTTAAAAAATAACAACAGCTGCCAGGAAACGGTCGTGTTTCTAAAATATTGGTGTTTTATTTATTTCCGTTAAATTTCCTTCTTTCCTTCCACTGATTATCCGAAGTAAAACGGGATAAGAAAAGGATTTATACTTTCGTAATACTATGTAAGAAATATTTCGAATTCATTATGGCTGAAATTCGAATCGATTTCTGATATTACATTTTATGTAAGATTTCTATTTTTCTGTCAGATGCTCGTTTGTCTATAATTACATATGCATTTTTAGCGTCATGTTCTTCATAAGGTTATACACAGCTCAAAACAATTAGGGTACATTGTGGGTTCGGTATGAAACAGTCATATAATCGCTTTGCTTCTTGGCAAAAATAAAAGGAAAGTGATTAAAAAGGAAAATTATCGCGTTTATTAACTTCAGAATATGCAAATTGTGTCTGTAGCGTTGAAAATTACGCGCTTTAGATAAGTACGGAAAATCGATCTGCAGCATTCTTTATGTTAGGAAGGAATTAGAAATAATTGACATGACGTGAATGCTTCGTATCAGTGAATATGATGTCTCAACAACATAACGTAGTCGAATCGGTAGCTTGAAGAGTCATCGGTCGTTTAGAGGTGGGCCAAACGCCACCCTTTGTAGCAGAAGCCCTCAGAATGTCCCAAAGTGAAGTAGTCTAAGACCAGGACAAAGTTGTAGACATGAAAAAAAACACAAAATGAGGACTGGTATGTAACACTATCGGCCAGAAGAAACTACAGTTCGAACGCCATTCTTTTGAAACAGCACCTTCACGGGACTACTGACACCAGGGTTTCAGAGCAATCTGTTTCAAAACTGACTCCATCGTGTTGGTTTATATGCTCGCAGACCTATAGTTTGTGTTCCTTTAACAACGGGCCATCGTATTACCCGCAGAAGGTGGGCACAAGATGATCTCAAATGAAGGCGACATGAATGGAGAATGTTCTCTTCTCAGACGAGTCCCGCTTTAGTGAACAACTTGAGAATAAGCGGAATAGTATTTGGAGAGAAAAAGGCACTCAGTATAATCCTGCATTTTTGAATGAAAATGTCCGATTTCGAGGAGGCGGAGAGATGGCCTGGGCCGATATCTCTATTAATGGCCATACCGAACTGTATATCATCAGAAATGGATCACTGACGGCTCAAAGATATGGGTATGAGATTCACAGACCTTTTGTGGTATCTTACATTGCAGCAATCGGAGATGCATTCATTCTTATGGATGCTAAACCATCGTGTTCGGCTAGTTGACGACTTCCTTTTCGACGAAGGAATGCTTCAAATGAAGTGACCAGCATGTTCCTCCAGACATGCTCGCTATCGAACATGTTTAAACACTCTAGTGAGAAGGATTGCTGGTCACTTGTGACCCCTAGAATCAGTTCAGTAGCTGGAAACCTCTTTTATACAGGAATGGAGAAAATAATCCGGTCTCTTGATAATTTCAGCTTGATAATTTCATTGATTCCATGCTTCACAGGTGTGCACCATTGCTTTCGGGCATGGAAAACCATACTCCTTACTCAAAATCATTTTTTCCGAGAAATCACATATTTTGTGCATTTTTATAGCATATACAAAATGTGCATTTTTTGTTTTCCGACAAAAATCAAAAATAAAATGTAATTATTCCTTGTTCTGTGCGTAATTTTCTTTTCTATTATCTTACAACACCTATGGATCACATCAGCCAACAAAACTTTTATCATCCGCATTTTATTTCCGAAATCATAATATCCCCTAGTTGTTTTGAACAGTAGATATATCTGGTGCAAGAAATAATAAATAAAAAAGGAAGGTATTTAAATATATATGACGCCATTAATTATAACACTTAATATTTATTAGAGAAGCAATAAATAAATAAAATACCATTATGAGGTGAAATGCAATTATTGTATTTAGATGAATAGTTATCAATTGCATTTATATTTCAATTGAGTTAATTTGTTGGGTGCAAATGTAATTAAGTTCATTAAATACTCAAATTTCTTAGCTTCCAATTTATTATTTTAACAATAGTAACATTTACATAATTTATATCCATATTATAAAGGAGGAGAGAATAAATCCACAAACTGCACCAAATACTTCAGCGTGATGACCAAATCTGAAACCTGGAGAATTCAATTGACAATGGTAACATTGTCAATGATACACAAATAACTAATGGGGTCACCTGGTTATCGTCAGAGGCTTGTATCTACCACTGAACAGACGCTATGCTGTTCGTTGTCCCACTGCGTATTATTTTAAGTTTAGTTAGGTATTGAGCCGCTAGGTTTACACAATCTGACCACTTTAGTTGCTGATATTGTTAGATAAAATTATCATAATCAGTCACCATAGTGCTATTTACAGAGTCACGTGGGAGAGTAATCTCTTTGAAAGTTATATTCCAGAGCTTGGCTCTCAGAAAGTCATATTTTAAGAATCATACTTTGTTATTTTTCAATTCAATTCTTTAATATCTTGTGCATCATCTTAATGGCAGATAATAAAGCATTTCCTTCTTTTTGCTGGGAGGCTAGTCACAACCTGCCTCCGACTGTGGTTGACTCGACCGATTGGCTACGTATATTCATGTACTTGACTGTTTATTGGATTTGATTGGCCCGAAGATATGTGCCATTAATGCTCAAGATTTTCATGAACCATTGTAAATAACTCAATTACGAACTATTCACCATGGTATCAGACAGTTGATTCCTTTGTTATTTCCATGTGTTAATAGAGTTCACTAACAATGTAATTTTTGAGCCACAGTTAATAATATAAACACCTTGATTTAGCTGTCTGTTTATCGATCTATTTCTGAGTAACGCTGAGACAAAATATTGCCAAAAATTCGGTCACAGTTAAACGTTCCAATTTAGATACTAACTCAGACCATCAGCATTTTCATAACCCTTCACATAACACCAAATTTTTCCGACCACCCATTGACTTTGTACGTTCACTGCTGCTTGAATTCAGTGTTCATATTAAAAACAGGAGCGTTCTTCTTAACTAATAAATTTTTGCCGAACTCGATTCGGTTTCTTTTTTTTTCTTATTATTATTTTCCTTTAAGTGGTGTTAACAGATTTAAATTTTGATATTTAAAAATATTAAAAAAAAACAATTTTTGACATTCAAAACAAATTTTATTTCACAAGCGGGTTGGCCAATGGAAAATAAAGAGGAAAGAAAAGAAAATTAACGTCGGTTAAACAGAGAAAGAATGAAAAGATAGCGATCACGTCAAAGTCAAGAATCTTTGTAAAAAATTCGAAAAGAAAGGGCCGAAGCGTATAGGCTACAAATTAAGCAAAAACTACAGCAATCTCAAATCCATCGCCAATTTGATCAAAATGATGCCAAATGGGAGGTAATGATTTGCAAATTTTGAATTCCGTCGTATGTCGGGCATACCTTCTAGTACACATTATAGTATCCAATTTTATAATCGGACATTGCTATATCTGGCATCATAACAGGCAAGCATGTAAAATACATGAATATACAGTGATTGTAAAAAACCAATTGGGATGAGTATGCTAAACAGTGTCTAATTGAGTTTGCGGGGATGTAGCGGTTCAATTCTTGAGCTCGAGTAGATAAGTTAGTAGAGCAGCCGTTTTAAGATCTTGAGTAGCAGATTCAAGGTACTTCTTAGGCATAGCTTATATCCGTACAATATTCCAAACAGTTATTTGGGTTAATTATAGTTAAAACACAGCATATTTATCATATTTACACGTATGTATCATATTTATTCACACGTAATGATCGTATATCCTTAGTTAATGAAAATGTGTGAAATTAGTTTAAAATCGTTTTGTGAAGACGGTTTTTGTAATGTATTATGTAGAGATTTAAAATATTTAAATTCAGATATTAAAAAAAACTAAATACGAAATAAAATTCAAGGTTTGCATCTTAAATTTTACGCAGTCAATTCTTTACGTATGTAAGCTGAGTTACAAGCTAATGCCTTAAGAAATTCAGAAAATATTTCATTAACGCATTCTTGAACGCTTATCGCAATATTTTACCCATTCTTGCATAAATCTTTTCTGCATTTTAATTATGTTTTTCTATTTATTTTTAATTTATCACACCTGGTGCCACCACCACTCAGTATTCTCTAACCCGAGATTGAGCTCTCATTTGGTGTTTAGCTCTCCGTTATTTGTGTTAAAGCTGAAAACATAGTCTTTTTTAAACAATTATAATCATTTTTTCGTTTTATTTGAGCGTAATTTACGTTGTGATTACATCATTGTTATTGCATAAAATCGCCCCTCGAATTTATTGATAAAGAATGGATGTTATCATTTGAGTTCTGTAGTGCTTATATTATATGCTTGGCAAGAAAAATTAAACCAGGCATACTTTACGTTGTACAGACTGTCAATGACTTACAGAAAGTGCTAATCCAATGCCAACAAAACGAAGTGTTAAATCTTGGTATTAATGTGTAATGGCACATTTGATTAATTTAAGATACCAAAACTCTTAAATATTTAAAATGTTTGATATAAAATTGAAAATAATAAAAATATATGTTGATTTTATTCCTGAAATGGCATTTTTACGAGTGAAGGTATGCAAAATATATTCCAGTTGGAAATAAAATTCTTTGAAAACGAGAAATCTTATTCTTGCAGATTTATCATGATTTCAAAGACAGTCTGATGTCTTTTGCATTGTAACGATCTTTTTCATTCTTCAATGAGCAGAACAGAAAATGCATGCAAGAGTAGATTCAGTAGCTTCTGTAAATTGCAGAATGTTTTCATACTTTGAAATCCCCGTAATGTTCTGCGTTGGGTTGCATATTTGGTTATGACCATAATGATTCAAAAGTTTTATTGCAAGGATAAATAAGCTAGATTCAAAAATATAATCCGTTTTTATCAGATCAAACACATTATTTTCGTTGTTCTATGATACAAGTATTATATTGAATAGGTTTACTTCTTTAATAGCTCTAGTACGTCTATACAATTTCATGTTCTCCATGTGAGTGGAATCTCAAAATCTTACCGGGTTCTTTAAAAATTTGAAGTTTAAGAAACCCTGACGCGCAAGAAACAATATTGTTACGGCGTATCCTCTAGAATTTTGGATGTACGCTCAAAATACAAGAATATGTCCAAATTTCTGGATAACTAGCACGCTCATTCACGCTCGAATACATTCAAATACATTCGAAAAGTCACCCAGTTGACGATAAATCATCAAATTTAGCAACCCTGCCTCGAGTGTTCAAATATGGTTATCCTGCATAGATATAATAGAATGGCTACCTGTACCGTTGTTTTTCACCTTCAAGTTCTCAAAAGAGCCAGGGTCGTCGAAAACCCAGAACGACCGGCTCGTCCGAAGACGTGAGCAGAGAGCCAGGGTCGTAGCCAGCCAGCGGACAGAGAGAGAGCAAAGCTCCCAAGAGGTATATCCAGCCTCCCTCCTGATGAAAATATTAAAATTTTAGTGATATGGAATTTCATATAAAATGTCATTGAAATTTTAAATTAAAAAATGTTGATAAATTACTTCATTTTAAAGATTTTTTAATTTAGTTGAATTTGTGATTATACTAATGATCCATTTATTTACATATTTAATTTAAAAATATTTAAATTAAATTATATTTAGGATTGTATTAATGTCGGGTTTGCTGTTATTAATTATATTCAAATACAACTGATAAGTATGTAAGAGTTAATATTAAGCATCAACTTGTATTAACTTTCAGTATATTTCTACAAATTATTAACAGCTTTATGACTAGTTAATGCTAACATTAAAATCAATTGTAATTATTATATATTAATATTGATGTATAGTAGCTATATAGATATTGATAAATCAGCTTTTAGCTTGCACACATAAATATGAAATTATTTGTTAATAATTTATTTGGATTGAAACAAATAATAGTAACTATTATGGTTTGTAAATGCTAATGATTAATTGTGCTTTTGGTGAGACCCCTTTGAAGTTCCTTCCAGCCCCTCTGCAATTTCGTCTCTGGCTATGACCCTGAAAAGAGACCCCAGTGAAAATGCGTTTTATATGTTTGTAACAATATGTTCTGGAGAATCAGCCTCACTATTACATTTAGAACGTCAAGGAAACTGTTCAAGATTAAAAAAGAAGGCCATATGTTTAAAATGACTTGTCCTCAATCTGGAAAGTGTCGCTAAATCGTTGTCAGAAAGATGCAGATCCTTAAGTTCTCCAGTGCAGGCCCACTCTATAACATGAATGTTCTGAGTCAACAACACTCCTAGGGTTTCTTTAATATTAATTAAAGTTACAATATACCCCAGGGCAGGCATATTTTCTCTAACATGAATGTCCTCAGCCAACAACACTCCATTAGGATTTCTTTAATAATATTGGAAGTTACAATATATGCCAGGGGGTGCCTTCAAATTTAAAATATTTAGACTAGTTGTTATTGAAAATCATGAATCGGTCCACTAAATCGAGAAGTATTTGAGTTGGCGCATACTTCTTGCACCAGGTTTATAGGAAAGCACAATGGCTGCTACGATGAGACAATTTTCAGGAGATTAACTCCCATCTTTAGCTGAGTGCCGGGGGGGGGGGCTATCTGGCCTCTTGTTAAGGATAAAAAAGTCAATTACAAAGTTTTAGATCGTTGCAAATTTAGTACAAAACATGTTTGTCATCCCCACCCCCCACAAATAATGGAAATGAACGCTGAAAAGAAGTGTATGATATTTAACTCACCCCTACCCCCGAAAGAAATCATACATTTAGGAAAAATAAAATATTTATGCAAAATATTGATAAATATTTGATAAAAGTTCATAAATATTTCTACCAAAAGTATTGAAATATCCAAAAATTACCCTTTCATGGTAAAAAAAAAACTCCTCACAAAGTACACAAAGCAAAAACTTGCATTGAAAAAGTTATGAAATTTGAAAAAGTTACGAAAACGCAGAATTAGAGCTGTACTTTCATATCTAGATACCCTGCCAAAGGATCCTAACTTTCCTGCAAACCACACACAGCCCATTTTAACAAAAATAATTAATCTTTGTTTTTAACGCTATTCCATTATTTCAGAGTGTAGAATATCTTTATACCTCAGTATTTAGTACATTAAAACATACTTCTCTTCGCAGAGCTAAATTCTTTGAATGATAAAAGGAATTCTAATAAGTTTTATCTCCATAGAAAAAAAAATATGCAAAACACCACTGGATTTCTCAGGTGACTAATGGAGATTTAAGAGACGGGAAAGTGTTAAAGGCGAAGCAAGTCATTTAATATGAAGTAATTACGGGTTGAAAAGTGCTAATTAGCTATTTGGAGATTCTTTCAGTTTTAATTATAGGTACAAAGACGAACACTTTGAATTTTAAAACACAATTAATTCGATTTGGTTTTTTTTTTCACTTTACCTCTTTGCCATTTGTTTATTCGATACATGCAGTTCTGATTGCTTTACAAATTGGTGTTATGCAGATGATTCATTTATCATGAATTCAAACGAAATTTAGAAGTGTTTCATATATGGAAATTTGCTTATTGTATTTTAGAATAAACAAAATATCTGCATATAAATTGTTTGGTATCTATTTGTTTTAAATTGCGATGCTGATTTATGTAGAAACTCGAGAAACTTTTCATATATGTGGGACTTGAACCATATAAAATGAGAAAAATTTTATATCCTGAAGTTTTGTTCGAAATATTGATAAATCGCGAATATTTTTGTTTTTTATTTTTTTATGCAAAGCGTAAGCCCAGTTGGATTAAAGGCTGGTGTGTGAATTCCATAGCCAAAATTATTGTAAAATGAAGTTTGAAACCTTGTATACGCAGGAGATTTGCACTTGACCTTTAAGTGAGAAAGATCTTGAATAATGGAATTGTATTTGATAAATTTCTGAATTGCAAAATTTTTTGTTCTAACATTCAATTATAACTTTCAAAATAATAGACACAGACAATTAATTTTTATAACATAATGAGTATGAAAAAGTATCCGAAATTTTCTTACTCAACTCTATTGGTATACAATCAACTGTGATTGACTTATTTTAATTTATAGTTATTGCAGACAATTGTTTATATATTTTATCAAGGAATTTATGTATAGTTTTTGGTTCCATTGTGGTTACTATAATACCAACTCTATTGGTATACAATAAACTGCCTTTAACATATTTTAACATATAGTTACAGCAGACAATTGTTTATATATTTTATCAAGGAATTTATAGTTTTTGGTTCTATTGTGGTTAGTTACTTTTAACCAACTCTACTGAGATACAATAAATTGTCTTTAACATATTTTAATTTATAGTTACAGCAGACAATTGTTCATATATTTTATCAAGGAATGTATTTATAGTTTTTGGCTCCATTGTGGTTACTATGATACCATCTCCATTGGTATACAATAAGCTGTCTTTAACATATTACTTTCCTTATATACATAATGTATAAGGAAAGTATTGTGACGGGGTCGAAAATTCGAATTCGAGTTTTCGACGGGAGAGCACGTTTCAAGCATCCCTGATCACGAATCAAACATTTTTGAAGTGATGTCTGTGTGTGTGTGTGTGTGTGAAAGTATGTGTGTGTGTGTGTGTGTGTGTGTGTGTGTGTGTGTGTGTGTGTGTGTGTGTGTGTGTGTGTGTGTGTCAGTGAGTCTGTGGAGACGATAACTGACGAACGAATGGACCGATTCGAACCAAATTTGGTACAAAAATCACAATCCGTAAACACTGGAAGCCTATTGTTTTTATACGTAATCGAATGTTCAGAACCCCCCTAAATTTTCAAATGAAATTTTGAAAAAATCGACAAACAATCAAAACCGCTAATAAAGTTACGCAAATAGACATTTCTTATGTAATTTTTCATTAGAAAACGATTGGCATAAATTTTAGAACGCTAACATGAACCGTTCTCGAGATATTGTGCATTTTTAAAAAAAATTATGAAAAAGTCACATAAAAAAAAATTCCTATTGAGAAACATGTTCACTTTTCATATGTAATACCATGCGATAAATTGAGTGACATCATTCTCGTGGCTAGCATGAAAAAACATACTTTGAATAATACTTTTGTATTTGAACGCCAATAGTCATTTATCTGCTGTAAGAATAACTTTTTTCTTCGTGCATAACGCTTGGCGAGATTTTGGCGACGAATTTGGCGGAATGTCGCCAACTTGGCGACTTTTTTGAAATGTTGCCAAATTAATGAAAATTTCGCCAAATGGATAAAAATGATGCTAAATCAATGAAAATGACGACTAATTGTCGAAAATTCAATATCTTGGAAAGAATATTAGTATCTACTATAAGAAAAACCTATTTTTTTACTGTAAAAGTAGTAAATTCATTACATTATATAAGGAAAGTCATGTGTTGCCCACATCAGATTTTTTTAATTTATAGTTACAGCAGACAATTGTTTATATATTTTATTAAGAAATTTATTTATAGTTTTTGGTTCCATTGTAGTTACTATGATATCCGAGTTACGTTTCGAACACTGAAATATTTTGTTGGTTATTATTAAATAGAATTGAAAAAAATGAATTGGAAAACAATGCTATTGATTGATTAATGCTATTATTTTATTTGTCGGAAAACGTTGAAAAAATAACAACTTACAATAATCGAAGATGAAATATTAAAATCATATGAAAAACACGCAAATTATTAAAACTTTAAAATTAATGACAAATTTGGCTAGTATTAAAATGTCTTGACTATAATCTTCATGACGTACATAAAAATTATATAACCAGAGCACTTTCTGACATTATTATTTTCTTCATCAGTGGTAAAGTAAAATATAGGTGGCGTTCCCAACTCACTACGTGTTAAATCATTGTATGGTTTTCTAGATATCTAGTATCTTTATTCTTTTGCTACAGACGTCATATCTGTCGGTTACCCTGTAATATTTGATCTTTAATCGTTTCTGTACTTTGTAATTAAATTATGCTTTTTAAATAAAAAATTTTTTTTAAAATAATTAATATACAAATTTTGTTTTAAAAATGGCATGCAATTTTCGTTCGCTTGTGGCTTGTATATTAAAGCTCATATTCGCCACCTATTTGTTCCTGTGCCACTGATGAAGAATATAATAATGTCAGAAAGAGCGCTTGTTAATTTTTATGTACTTCATGGACAGAGATTTTAGTAAAGACATTTTAATAATAGCCGACTTCGGTTGTTTTTATTTTTAAAGATGAAATATTATTTTACATACAGCACTTTTCATGTTATACCGGAACTATAAACAATTTTATGCTTAAATCTAAAACGACTTTTGATATTCAGAACGTTTATTAAGCGTATAAGGTGTAGCACATTCAGTGACCATTAGCCGTTTTTCCCTAGTGAAGCGTTGGTGGATATGACTATAATATATGACATGAAATATCCTGCCTATATAATACAGATTAAATCAAGAACAAAGAATGAACTATGAACATATCAAAACTAGCAAACACTAAAATGCTTGATTTGTTGAATATATAAAACATCCTCTTTAAGTGATATTGATATATGTAAAAATAATGATCATTTATTAGGAAATCTATTAAGACACAAACAAGTTAGATAGTTTGATAAAGTCAACAAAATATCTCATATTTATATCTATTTAATAACTAAGTAGATAACATTTATATATTCGTAATTATATAAATATGTACACTACTGATGTGGATTTTTTTTTATTGTGACACCGTTGATTTTTAATAGGATAGTAATTTATTTATTCAGATTGCTACAGAGAGAAGTCCACGATAGATGTTTCTCAAGCTGCAAAATGTCTAATTTTGAATATGTTGCTAAGCTTACTTTCATGATATTTACTAATCACGAAAAAATTATGAAATATTATAAGTCTTAATATTATTCTTTGTTATTTTACAGCTCTTTCAAGGCTATTTGAAAAACAGAAAATTTTTCACGAGGAAATTTATTGTTTGGCCAAGCAAAAACAATAAAGTAGTGCGAATTATTCGTTAAGTTAAGCGAATAATTCGTACAATATTGATTAAATACCACGGAATAGCAATAATGTTTTTATTATTAACTTTGATATTGCATAGATAAATGTTCCCCTATTATATATGATCGAGTTCCACAAAGACTTCCTCACGTACCCCTATGGTAAATCCAGATGCGGTATTTATTTTATTTTTGGTTCTAAAAAGACGTCGGCTCTAATACGCAGCTGCCGTATTAGAATAGCGAGATAATTTTCATTGTTCTAAACGGGTATTCTAATAAAATATTATTGTTCTGAAAGTGTAAAATGCTCTCTCTGGAGTCTCTTTTGAAAACCGGACGGAGAAAACATCCGTATAAACAACTTTTCCTATGACGCGAATCTAGGGTTGCCGCATCCTGGAGTCCGGAATAGGGTTGTCAGGTTTGGCGATTTATCACATAGTTGGCGACTTATAGAAGGTTCGAGAAAAACCTCGAAATAACCAATATTCTACAAGATATGAGAGATTTCAAGAAGTTTCTATATGGAATCTAAAAAAAGAGTCATCACTTAGTTGTTGAGTAGTTGAGGTGATACGAGCTACATTGAACTGTGATATTCATCAATAATGTGATACTCGTCATATAATTATAGTATTATATTGTGTTCACGGTAGTGTAAGTTAAAAATAGAAGTTAATATCTGTTATTATTTAATTTATTTTCTTAGTTTTTCTGTCAATATAAAACTTATACTAGGGAAAAAATACAATATATTAAATTTTCTACACCCTCATGCCCCCCTCTCCATTTGCATACCCCTTTGGGTAAGCTTACTTCATTTTAAAAGCCATTGGTATACAGAAAAATTATTTTGAATAAAACTAATAAATTTATGATACTGAATAACGAAAACATATTTCTTACATGACATACTACATTAAAATGCATCTATATTGAAACAGTAGCATTCAAAGAGGAACGAGATAAATTTAAATAAGTTTTAACTGGATGAAAAAATATATGCAAAACACCACTGGGCTCACCAAGTGACTAATGGGGATTTAACAGAAGACGAGGAAGTGTTAAAGGCGAAGCGAGTAATTTATTGTAAACTAATTACGGACTGAAATGTGCTAATTAGTGATTCGCAGATTCTTTCAGCTTTAATTAAAGGTACAAAGAACACTTTGAAATTTGAAACATAATTAATTGGATTTCGTTTTTCTCACGGTACACGCTCTTTGCCATTTGTTTATTCGAAATCATCCAGTTTTGTTAGGATTTTAAATCGATATTTTAATGAGGGAGGATTTATCTGAATACAAACAAGATAGAGATATATGGTAAATTCAGTTTCAGAGAGAGCAAAATATTTTTACTGCAACATAAATTTGCTGTTGTTTAATTTATATTTAATAGTTAATTGTGTGTATATATTTTAATCCTTTTTGGTGGTAATATCTGTCGAAACGTGAAAGATATTTGTAGACATCTGATGTGGGTAACACTTTCCTTATATAATGCAATGAATTTACTACTTTGACAGTAAAAAAAATAAGTTACTCATATAGTAGATATTTATATTCTTTCTAAGATATTGAATGTTCGTCAATTAGTAGTCATTTTCATTGATTTAGTGTCATTTGTATCCATTTGGCGCGATTTTCGTAAATTTGACAACATTTAAAAAAATCGCCAAGTTGGCTACATTCCACCAAATTCGTCGCCAAAATCTCGCTAAGCGTTATGGGCGGAGAAATAAGTTATTTCTATAACAGAAAAATGACCATTGGCATTCAAATACAAAAGTATTACTTAAAGTATTTTTTCTCATGAATGGAACGAGCTAGAACCACGAGCTAGATGTCACCAAATTTATCGTATGATATTACATAATATTACATACGGACAGTGAACATGTTTCTCAACAATTAAAAGTTTTTGTTAATTTATGAGTTTTTTTGATAAATTTATTTGAAAAATGTGTAAAATCTCGAGAACGGTTCATGATAACCGTTCTCGAGGTTATCATGAGAGTTTTTACATAGGAAATGTCTATTTGCGTAACTTTATTAAAGCTTCTGATTTTTTGATTTTTTCAAAACTTCACTCGAAAATTTGAGGGGGTTCTGAATATTCGATTGTGTTTAAAAACAATAAGTTTCCAGTATTCACGGATTGTAAATTTTGTATCAAATTTCATTCAAATCCCTCTATTCGTTCATGAGATATTATCTCCACAGACTTACAGACACACACACGTATACTTTCACACACACACATACACATAATTTCACACACATACACACACAGAGAATCACATCAAAAATGTTCAATTCGTGATCAGGAATGCTAGAAACTTCTCTCCCATCGAAAACTCGAATTTGAATTTTCGACATCTTCACAATACTTTTCTTATATATGATACTATGTATATAAGGAAAGTACAAATTAATATATTAATGGTTTTTGAAGTTTAAACAAGAAGAATACTTAATAACTAAAGCAGGGAGTGGATAATTTCTTTGCAAAATAAGCCACAAGAAATATTTTTTTCTGTTTGTTTAATCTTAATTAATTTTGCATCAAATGTATATTTATAACTAATAAGAATTATAACTATATGGTTATCCATTTCATTAAAGTAAAATAAGTTTTTTATTTCCCCTTGAAAACTTAGATTTTGTGTCTTCAGTTTTACAAATAATAGTTTAGAATCTGGATTGTAAGATGATAAGTTTTTCTATGAAGCTTAGAGTTGAAAGGATAACACATATAGGTGTGTAAATAAAACATTGAATATTATATATTGCGGCTTTGTGTTTCATATTAACTTTCTTAAATGTTATCTCATACATACTTTATTAAGCACTGACTATTTTGATTTTACTTTTAGGTATGTGGTTAAGTGTTTCTGAAGCTACGAAATCATCGACGATCAAAAGTAATTCTTATGATTTCTTATTTAACCATACCTTTTAACTATGCCAGTGATTTCTGATTAGATTTCATATATGCAATTAACATTGAAAATATGTCTGATTATGTGTGTGTGTGTGTGTGTGTGATTGTCTCATCATCACGGTAGTACGACCGCACCGAATTTTAGAATTTTATGAAAATTTGTTGGTAGCCTTAGAATAGTACAATTAAAATTTAGACTATGTTTCGAATTTTTAGGACCAGAGATTGTGGAGATATTAATCGGAAACAAACCTCCCATAGAGATAGCAATGTGCAGACGATTTTTTTTGTAAAATTATTTGACGAATATTATATCATGTTACTTAGCTAGGGAATTAAATTCTATGAGTTTATATATCAGACCATTTTTATAGAATGATTTTCAATTGAAATATTTAAAAAAAATGTATGAAAATACATTTTAGCAAGAATGCTTCTTGATAAAGGCATTCGGAGAATATTTATATTTTCAGCTTTCTACGTCATCTGCTTTATTTTGACAAAGATTTGTAAATCTTATTAAAAAATGTAGGCTGAACTTTTCCGCTAATTTTGGTGCCTAGTTTTTTGTCTTTCTAAATTATTTTATCACGGTCCGCCTCTGTTTTAGAGACTTCTTGAATCTTTGCATTGCATAAAAGAGAAACATCAGGCTATTTCAAAATTTTCTTTTTCTGAATAGAAATCTCCATGAAATGTTGACAGTAGCTGCTCCAATTTTCAATAAAACAGCAGTACAGTTTTATAGAAGAAAGAACAAAGCCAGAATGAGCAAATGAAAAGAAAGTAACATATATTACTCCAATGTTTTAAACATTTCCACAGTTTGACAAATAAAAAAGAAAAATAACATCGGCAGCAGAAACAGGGTCCCATGCATGACTTATTTTGAAGATGCAAAGAATTGTTTCTTATATATTTGCCATTTTATAGGAAACCGATTTTTTTCTTTTTCTTTCATGCGGTTATGTTTTGTTCCACAAACATTTCCTTCCGATACAGAAGGGAACTGCAAGACCAAAGGAAACCTAATTCACATAAACTTATGTTTTACACTCATTTGTAAAAAACTCACACAGCATGGAGTGTGAAAACAAAATTCGTCTTAATGAATTTTGCATCAAGAATTTAATATTATTAATTTAATATTATTTAATATTATTAATTTTAAAGTAATTAAAATTAATAATATTAAAAAGTAGAGAATTATTTATAGCGGGTGTGAACAGAAAAATAGAGTATGAACATTTGATAGCTGGTTAATTAACTAGAGTTTATAAAAACTAGATGAATTGTTGTTGCTCGGATCCTAAATAAACGCCCGTTACTCAAATAATGCATTTACTCGTACATATATAATCACCACTTTCAGATCTTTTAGAACTAGTCAGTCCCGAGGACATTCCGTCCTAAATGTAATAAACTAAAAACACGTAAGAATAACATTTCAAACTTTTGGTGGAAGAAGTTTGAACTATTTTGAATGTTAAACCAAGACTTAACTGTATCTCGCGTTCCGTTGCTAAGCAAGCGCGGGACGCGGGATGTATTTAAGCCTTGGTTTAACATTTACGACAAGTTAACGAAATGAGCGTGATATTCTGAGTAGTGTGGTATCTCAAATAAAACTATTAAAATGATAAGAAAAAAATAACACCAGGGTCTCATTTTCAGTATTTGAAGTCATACGCTATGTAAAGCTCCATGGTTTTATCATAAAAATTGAAATGTTTATCCATGATTGGAACACGTTTGGCAACATTTTGTAGCAGCATTACCCAGAGATAGGTAGATAGACAGTCATATAAATCAAGGTGTTTATTTTATTAATTCAATAAGCTTGAAGCCACGCTCATCAAAATCACTATTCCAAATTTAGTCCCGATTGCACTTGCTTCTGTGTATATCTCTCCAGTAACTAGAGGAAATGGTTTTCCTAAGACTGAGTTAGAAGCACTTTTTCGACTTAGCAGTAATATGGTCATTGCTGGAGATCTAAATGCTCGCCATACTAACTGGGACATAGCTTCGAACCAGTATGGCAAGACTCTAAATCGTTTGGCTCAGTTCGCCAACCTCAGGATTGTAGCTCCGCCCACCCCAACTCACTTCTTCACAGGAAGGACCCCCACCATAATTGATCTGGCTATTTTTCAGAACATTCCTTTCAATTACACGATCAGAGCAGACCCAATGCTGTACTCTGATCACCTTCCTGTGATACTGACCCTCAACTTTGATAAAATCTGTTTAGACCATCCCTCGGAGCTACATACAAATTGGGACGACTATCGTCACTTTCTTCAAAATTATAAAGCACCCCCCCCCCCCTCTCAAAATTAACAGCACCGATGACATAGAAAACTGTGTCACCGAAATGAACCATATACTGCTTGAGGCAGTAGCTGCAGCCTCAAAACCCAAAAAACTTCGACCTAATTATCACATTCTTCCAGGTGAAATTAGGGATAAAATCAAGCAGCGTAACCGCTTGCGGAAGGATTGGCAGCGCACCAGGTTCCCGGATTACCGCGCACAATTCCGCAAACTTCAAAACGACGTCAAAGCTTTGATTAAAACACACACCCAGCAACGCTGGAGAACACACATTGAGGGACTTTCACCCACTGATTGCAGTCTCTGGCGAACAGCCAAAACATTACGAACAACTAAAACTTCAATACCGCCCATTAATGGCCTACACGGACTCGCTCAGACTGCGGAGGAAAAAGCCAATGCATTTGCAGACAGCTTGGAACTCCAATTCTCACCACACATTGATAATAACTTCAGCCATACATACACAGAGATTGAGAACACACTCCAACAGACCAATCACGAAGCTCTACATGTACAAGCACCAAACGACTTAGAGAGAGTCTCTCTGGCTGAAATTCTACATATCGTTGATGGACTAAAAATCAGAAAATCACCCGGCCTTGATAGAATTAGTAATCGCATCATTAAAAATCTTCCAGACTTGTATTTATGTTGGATAACCATGCTTATAAATCATATGTTGGACTATCGCTTTTTTCCCCAAAGCTGGAAAACTGCCGTTATTTGCCTTATTCCAAAAAATTCTCAAAATCTCTCGGCTCCCGAGAACTACAGACCAATAAGCCTACTTTCTAGTTTCTCCAAAATTTATGAATTAGTGTTGCTTAGACGTTTGAATAGTTTCTGCCAGACGAATAATATAATTTCAGCTAATCAGCATGGTTTTCGTTCTGAGCATTCTACGCAGTCCCAGCTTATGCGGGTTGTAGAAACTATTCATAAAAACTCTACCAACAGGCAATATACTACAATTGTTTTTCTGGACGTGGCGAAAGCCTTTGATAAAACGTACTTGCCCGGGCTTATTTCCAAGTTGGTGCGACTTGGCATTTCGACGCAACTTTTGGCTATCATCAACTCGTATCTCACTAGCAGATATTTCCGCGTACGAGTTGATAAAACTCTCTCATCTATCAGACCAATCAGGGCCGGAGTTCCTCAAGGAGGAAACCTTAGTCCACTTTTATTCAATATTTTCATCAACGATATACCAAGCATACCACAAGTTAAGCTGGCCATCTTTGCAGATGACACAGCGCTTATCGCACGTAGCTGTTCACCACATAACTCTATTAACACACTACAAAGTTACATCAATCATAGCTTTGAGCACTGGCTCGTTCACTGGAGAATCCAAATTAATGCTACCAAGAGTGCAGTAGTCATATTTAAACCCCACTACCGAGAACTTAGACATAATTTCGTACTTAAAATCTTTAATCAGCCCATCCCTTTCTGCAACTCCGCTAAGTATTTGGGCGTCACATTGGACGCCCATATGACCTACGGAGATCATATTGACTCTAAACTGGAAAATGCAAATAAAACTTATCATGCCCTCCTCCCACTTCTCGGTAGAAAATCCCACCTTTCCCTTTATAATAAAGTAATCATATACAAACAGATCATTGTACCTGGATTTTTGTATGCCTGTCCTATTTGGGGATCGGCAGCAAGGGTCCACATTCAGAAACTGCAAGTGTTTCAAAATAAAGTTTTGCGTTGCATAGTTAACTCGCCAAGGTATGTTCAGAACGAGTGCATCCATCATGATTTAAAAGTCTCGGGAATAATCGAGCAAGTTTTGATCCACTCACTAAATTTTAATAAAACTAACACAAGTAAACCCTGCTTGAGAGATGTAGATCAGACGTATAATCCTATCGCGCCCTCCTATCTTAGGAAGCGTCGACCCAGGCATCTTCTGTTTAGTACCAATGGTACTAAATGGAAGAAACGTCGATTTCTCGTTCCCCAAGCAGGTGTTTCGTAACTTGTACGATAGATGGCGGCACATTACCGTCATTTCGTACTTCTCTCTCACACGGCCCAGCCACTGGCCAATTTGACTGCTTGCATTTGCCCGCGTTATACTACGCTAGACCAGTACCTTCATCCACGTTTCCTTTAAATGGTAAACTAAATTTTTAATTTCAGTGTGACTGAAAAGTGCCTCTTTTTTGTAATGTGCGTGACTCTTTTGAACTTGGAAAAATCTAACTTAACTTAAACTGCAGCTAAAATTATTAAATTAAACTTTTGAAATTATTTAACTCTTGATGCTGTTACATCTGCTATCTATATAAAGTTAAACATATTTTTATCTTAAACTAAATACTTAAGCTTTTTCTTGCTTATTTGCTCTTAAAGCGTTTTTTGGCCCTTTCCTCCCTTCCCTTACCACTGACTTGCAGGCAGAAGCCGCCCAAGACACTCAACAGCCAATTGGAAATCACCTACAGCAACCACATCCCAGCGCCCTCATTGGAGCAGAGCGCAACACCATATTGCTATATATATGACAAATACATAGAAAGGTGAACATATTGCTAGATATTCGATGTGGGGTTGAGTGCTCCGGCACAGGTACCTCGAAAGTATTCGTCTTGGCTTGGCTTAATTCAATATAAATTCCCACGAAATACGAAATAAATTTAAACGCATTCCACGCACGCTCTGTGCAAACGGGTTTAAATATCTCCGTAAAATACTTTCACTAGAAGAAAGCTTTAAGCGCATGCCCATGTTGCTTACAACTAACCGCAGAGGAGAACAATGATATGTACTGCATGGAAAATTTTAACACGTTCGCTTACTTAAAAATATTCACATAAAATGAAATTACGGATGAAATAAAAAAAATCATTGAAATATAAAGATATGCATAGAGCGTTTTGCCAATGTGCTGGATTCTGCCAAAATGACTGTTTCGTGTGCGGCGAATGTATAATCAGAGTACCTATAAAATGCAAAGTTTTGTGTATTTAAAGGAATATAAAGGAATTTCCTACGGGATTCGTTTCAAACATAGTTGAAAAAAAATATTTTCAATCTTTCCGATGGTGTCAAGAATAAACTATGTGATAATAATTGCCAACTGCTGGATTCTGCCAAAATTACTTTTTTGTGTGAGGCGAATGTACAATCAGAGTACCTATAAAATACACATTTTTATGTATTTAAAGGAATATAAAGGAATTGCCTTACATATTCGGTTCAAACACAGCTGAAAAAAACACATTTTCAATCTTTCCGATGGTGTCAAGAATAAACTATGTGATATTACAATGAGTGGCCCCTTTATTATGACCACCTCGTTAATATTTCGTTGGGCCATGTCTTATCCAGCTGTCTTATTCAGCTGTTTTATTGAGATGTCTTATTTAGATGTCTTATTTAGATGTCTTATTCAGATGTCTTATTATGATGTCTTATTCAGATGTGGATGAACACGAATTAAAGTACCCAAAGCATGCCAGGAAAACATTCCCCAACCCATCACGTTGCCTCCACCAGCTTGAAGGGTTGTAGGAATGCACTTAGCGTCAATGCTTTCGTGCTGTTTCCGTCACATTCTCACTCGCCCATCTGCATAGTGTAACTGAAAACGTGATTCATAGGACCACATACACACATTTCCAATTATCCACAGTCCAATCCTTGTGCTCCGTTGCGAATTTATGTTATAATATTTTATCTTGTTAGCTACAGACAGCAACTGTGTTCGAACTGGCCTTCGACTTCCATATCCCATACGGTGCATTGTACGGCGAACAGTACGTTTAGAGATCGTTCTAGATGATCTTAGATTAAAATCTGCTGCAATTTAATGCAATATTATCCTTCTGTTGTTTTTTACAAGTCTGGAGACTCTTCGTTCTGCCCGAGCATTTACTAGTCTGTGGCGACCATAAGTTGCACGTTAAGACTCAGTTTTTTGCCTCACAGTTCAATCTTTAAACACTTTAACTACAGCTGTCTTAAACATTTCATAAATGCGGTGGTTTCGCTAATACTCGCTCGATGGCTCAGAGCTCCTACAACCATCCCACGTTCAAAGTCCGTCAAATCACGTTTTTTCCCCATATATTCACAAACAAATCACCTATACTACTGTCCCAGGAGCTAAGCTTTGCTTTTTTTATACTAGCCTAGCCCTCTAGCAGCAACAGTGTGACGCCATTGATAATTTGCTTAAAACTGTCAGGTGGTCATAATAAAGTACTCACTCAGTCTATTTTCGGTCGCTAAGGAACTAATTTGCATAAAACTCGTGAATATCTCTCAAAATCCCGCTAAAACCAACAAAAAATACCTGAAAACTAATTCGAATTAAAATATATATATATTGCCGAGGTGCACCTTCCCGAGCATTGTATTACCTGTGAACCAAATTTCATATCACTTCGAGACGCTTAGATTCCCCTCTACAGATTGCACCAGCCATACACATTTTTTTCAGGAAAATTTTCAATTTCGAGATTTTGATGGCAATATGTTTTAGGATCTCCTAAGCACGTTTTAACTGCTTTAGAGTGATTACTTTTACTATTTCGTCTTCTATTTGTCGTCTGTGTGTGGTCGATACACGACAGCTGCCACAAATATTAATGAATGTTCACAAAACTTTCTATACGGATTTGTGAGCAAAAAATCTAGAACTAAAGCATTTTTTTCTAATTTGAGTGAAATTTTTATGTTTTCATTAAATTGCAACATATGTCAAACTTAGGAATAATTGTATAAAGTGAGTTATTTATAGCTCAACGATCACGAAGCTGAACCGTTTCAATAATTGATGAAAACAATAACCGCCATACAATGTTTTGTTCGTCACGTTATTATCCCCCTTCCATCTCATGGAGGAAAGTTAATCCCCTGAGGAAGTACTTTGGCAAACTTGGTATTAAAATATTTTTTCACCAAGATCTTTAAAATAAAGGGTAACATGCTACATCTGTAATCATCTGGACCAACGTTAAAGATTTTACAAATATTTTCTTGCAAAATTTACAAAATAAAAGAAAAAAATTACAAGCAACTTAAAAATGGATTTTCGTATGAGAGAGAGCCCAGTTGAGACACATTCCAGTTAATTTTATCCATGATTTTATTTGTTTCCATTTCTCCTTTAATGATTTCTTAGTAGAAATAAACGCATTTCTGCAAAAGAAAAAACATTGCCAGATATCTATATTTCAGACAACTAGTAAAAGCGCACGTAGCCAAAAGAAGATCCCCTTTCTAAGGTTATATTAAGTTAAGAAAAATACTTTTCGTGGGATACTGTGCATTATTATACAGGATCTCTATAAATATTTAAAAACTGTGGAAGTACATAGTTCGAAATGATAGAAAACTAACGCAGAGGTACAACGTTTGTTAGGTTTTCAAAAAAAAAAATTCTCAACAGACTGATATTGCATCTTTACAATACGTACCATATATAGAAAGAAAGTGGGCAGCACATTACTTTACCGATATAATGCAACGAAGTGAAAACAAGTTAAAAAATAATGTATAAGATCAACGGTACAATGTTTTTAATACTGCATTGTACATATGCGCGTTTTCTCCACACACACACACACACACACACACACACACACATAGATACACCACACATACATACACCACACATACATACACAGAGAGAGAGACATCACCTCAGAAACATTTTATTTGAGTTCAGGGATGCTTGAAACTCTGTTCTACGGTCAAAAACTCAAATACGAATTTTTGACCCCGTCACAATATTTCCCATATATTTTATAATATGTATAAAATCTGATGTGGACAGCACATGACTTTCTTTATAAAATGCAAAGAATTTACTACTTTTACAGTCAAAAAACATTATTTACGATCCACTGTACTGTGTTTCTATCGCTGAATTGTACATTTGGCGATTTTCTGGATGCCAATATGTAAAGTTATTTCAAAGTACCCAATTATCTTATATTTCGTGCAATTTTAAATAGACAATTATCAACATTGATAGCACACGCAATAATCAATATAGTCCATATATTACAATACACTCTAAGACAAAAAAAAATGAGGAACCTCGCAAAATAATCCGATAGTAACGAAACTGTACATGCAAACACCTGTCGACCGAATATGCAAATGAGCAAAAATTTGCAGCCAATGAAGAAATATTTAGGACTACAGCGCATTGGAACTGAGCACCGTGGTAGTGTAAATAAGGATCGAACCTCGCTTACAGGATCAAAACTTGCAGTGGATTTCAATTGCGTTTACGAACCTTAGTTGTAACAATGCCACGCCGGCGAATTCGCGTCCATTACGAGCATATGAAGGACTTTGAAAGAGAACGTGGTGTCGAATTGCATGAGGTTGGATGGGCACACCTACGAATCGCTCGGCATTTGGGTAGGAGCGATGCAGCAATTAGACCATGTTGGCAGGATTGGATCCAGAATGGTAGATTTCAGCGGGCAGCGGACGGCCTAGAGCGACGACAGAAAAGGACGATAGAGCAATTGTCAGAGCAGCTGTGACAGCACGAGATTCGTCGTTATCAACCATCCAATGTGTGACAACACGGGAGTGACCAACCAGACCCTTAACAGAAGACTATGGGAGCGGAATCTATAGTCGAGACGCACATTACGCTGCCTACCACTGACCAATATGCCACAGCGGTTTCAACAGCGGTTGCAATGGTTCCTGTCCCGATCAACGTGGGATTTTTCGGATTGGGAACGAATTGTCTTCAGCGATGAGTCCCGTTTCGGACTGAGTCCTGACGACCAGCGCAGATATGTCTGTAGACATCCCGGACATCAGGATCCCGCTCTTACTGTCGCACACCACACACGGTTCAACAATAGGGAGTGATGGTCTGGGATGCTATTTCGTTTGATAGCCAGACCCCTTTGATAGTTCTCCGTGGCACCGTCACAGCACAGCGGTACGTTGCCGAAATTCTACGATCCGTTGTATGGTAATTTCTTTCGCGACACCCGGGCTAACTTTTCAGCATGATAGTGCTAGGCCACACACGGCACGCCTTGCTATTGATTGTCTGCTTACTTACAACACACTTCCTTGGCTAGCCAAATCCGCAGTTCTCTCGCCTATTGAGCACATTTGGGCTGAGCTGGGGCGTCGATTGTGAGCATCCCAGAATGTAGACGAATTAGCTCGTTCATTGGAGGCCATTTGGAACGACTTCCCTCAGAACACCATCCGGCAACTTCTATTTTCGCCGCGCCAGTTTGAAGCAAGCGCCTTGGAGGAGTTTTCGAATGACGTGATGTTTGTTGTGACGTCCGATTGGTAGCGGTTGAAAAAAGACCCTGGCTTATTCGGGGAGATGGAACAAAGATAGCAAACATGACGGACCTAGATGGGATCCTATCTAAAATTTAAATACTATAAAAATGCAAAAAAATAAATTTAAATTTCCATCTCTAGCTATTCAATGGCCGTCATGTTAAGATGGACCAACAAAGTACATTTGTAAGTAAAATATTATTTCTAAAAATATTCTAAGACAGCAGTAATGTATTTGGTAACACTTGGCTCAATACATAACAAAAATCCCATCGATATAAAAGAATGATTTGACTAATGATTCCTGCAAGTTTGTCCTAAAAACTCTTTAATCTATTCTTAACAAAATATTTGATCTGAGTCAAGTGTCTATGAATAA
The DNA here is from genome assembly GCA_951213105.1 of Amaurobius ferox. Taxonomy (NCBI): domain Eukaryota; kingdom Metazoa; phylum Arthropoda; class Arachnida; order Araneae; family Amaurobiidae; genus Amaurobius; species Amaurobius ferox. Next base: position 15,635,023 of record OX578135.1, read on the forward strand.
ATATAAAGATTGCTGAAAAAATATGTTGTGGAATACATTTATGTGAATTAAGAACTAATTAAAAAAATATTTTGAAACGAAGTGATATAATAATTAATAGCTGTTTTATGATGATTGGAATGTTTATATATCTTAACACATAAATTAAAGAAATTGCTAATATCATGATGGTAATTATTTTGTATACATGTCCCTGCCATTTTCTTAAATTCGTAGCCAGCCATTGATGGGTTCTGTCGCCCATCATTAGAGAAGGCGAACCCCTGGGTTATTGTGAAATAAACTTATTATGAACCACTATGCAGTATCATAAACTTTTACACATTGCTATATTCGCACCTTTACACAGTTGAAGAACTTGACAATTGATCTACTGAGGTAATATTAATTTCCCTATTTTCTTTAAAACGCATTCTACACAATCATGATCCTTATGTTATGCAATTGTTTTCCAAGAGTTTCCAAGTTCCAATTGTTTTCCAATTGTGTTCCAGAGGCATTGAATTGCAACATTCTACTTCAGTAGCAAAAGCGTAAACCCTTTTGTCGTCGTGAAATGTTGCCCCGGCTCACCACAATAGGTCCAGATTCAAAACCCTGTGAAGGTGACATCCATAAGAACTGTACCCACTCTCTTCTGCCACCAACCTCTCGGAAGGACTTTTGGGCCCACATATTAAACATGCCCGTATTCCGAGTGAACACGGTTGTGTAAATTATTCTTACTATTTTATATGTCAAACTGAAATCTAGAAAACAGAAAACAAATTACTGTACTTATCGCTTTAAATTCAAAAGCATTAAAGAGAAATACATAAAAAATATTGCCCCTTTAAAAGCAAAATCAACGTTAAAAGGAAAAAAAACCAGGTACCCATGCTTGAGCTACTTTAGGAAAGCAAAGCATTGTTATTATATATTTGTTATTACACTGGAGATTTTTTTATCCTTTTCTTTTCATGCCATTCATTTCCTTCGTTTTTTCGAAAATGTTTCCTGAAAGAAATACCTGCCTCTGAAATAAAAAATATTTAAAAAGTATTTTTCATAGAAAAACTTGTTTAAATCAACTTTTAAAATGTTCTTGTGTTTTCTGTATTACAAAGAAAAAATTCGCATTTTCTGTTTGAAAACTAAAATCTTTCCAAGCAAAGATACTCCCCAACAAGAAATTTACTAGAATCATAAGCACAGGTATTTTGGTCCTTAGTGAAGACTAAGGCTCACTTTGGGTTAAAATGTCTGTGAGCTAGCTGTATGTCTATTATAGGATCTGCGTGGTTGTTTTAGGAACTGCATGGCTGTCTAGAGAGCTGTTTGGCTGTTTTAATAACTGTATGGCTATTTTAGGAGACGTAAGGCTTACATGCGTCTGAAGTATTCATCCCGAGCATAAGTTGCGAGAGCAGTAAATCATGCCTGTGGTTCATCATTATTTACTTTAAACTGTAGATACAGGTTAAACTACCCTTGTGTACATAAAAATATTAATAGAACGCCAAAATATCCCAAAATATTCCTGAGAGCTAAAGTCAAGAACCGTAGAATAATTTCTGTACTCATTAACACTTTTTTTCATTCCCTGGAGTACCTGAGAGTGTCTCCCTCTGAGCATCAAGGATTTGCTTCCCTTACAGGGCGAGTACATAATTTGTGACGCAAATACTGGATGGTTAAATTATTATGGCCGCCATGACATTTTATGCAGAGTTCCCCATGGATATTTTTAATGCTATATCACTGATCGGATTTTGAGTGTGGAATGTTCGTTAGTCCTCGTATCTTTGGTGCGAGGAGTAACAAAAGCAGCAAGCTGTAACAAGTGTTACTGGATGTCAAAGTTGCTAGACAAGTTATCCTTGTCAGTCCAACATGCACTTCGAACATACACTTTGAAATTACAATCTCAATGTCCACTTTGAAATCACATTACATCATATGGGCTACTGAATCTGAAATACTTATCAAGTTTTTAAAACTATTTGTTGGACAAACGATATGTTTTATCTGAGTTCTTATTTAACGTTTTAAATTCCGAATTGAGGCATTGTCAGAATTTAAACCTAATGGGGCCCCTAATCACGTTGATTAAAAATTAATTGAGACGCTGGTGGCAAGATCAATTGTACCTTTCTTATAATATTGATATGCTGCGAATTTTAAGCTCTCTTTATTGTCCACTTGTAACTCTTATATTGTGCTGCGATTCATTTATAAAGTCTTCCAGGATATACATTTTGTTTTACAGCATAACCAACGTCTTATTTTTCCGTAATAAAAATTTCACCTTCCCTAAGTTTTTCAAAAAGTGGTGTTAGTCTCAATACACAATTCTAATTTTGGAACGCATGTTATGTACATAGAAATGTTATCTAATATTTTAAATAAAATATGAAATAAAGTTTATATAAGAATATCATCTTAATAAACATACATATTTTATGGAATTTAGTTTTTTCTATACAACGAATTGCATACTAAAAATTTTCAATCATTCTTATTCAGGCTTTGTTTTGAAATCCAAGTTTAAAGAAAGAAAAATTCGATTTATTCAACACTTGAAATTCTTCGAAATTCCATAGTACTTTCGCTCGAAATGTCCCTCCAAAAATTAAAAAAGGAAACAAACGTCAAGAAACAATCCGGGTTTCTATACATGAGTTATTTTAAAAAAGCAAAATACTATTTTTATGTTTGTACTTATATTATTTTATCCCCTTTCTTTCTTGCCGTTATTTCTTGCTTTATTTTTTTCAACAAATTTCGTCTCCAGCATGAAGGAAACTGAAGAAGTCAAATTCAGAGAAACTTATGTATTAAACTGAATTTAAAAACTCACGTATACTGCAAAATATCTTCTTTAAGATTTATTTACTACAAAGGAAAAGTTAGTAAAAGTTAGTTTTTCTTTATTTCCTAGAAAATAAAGATTTACTAGCTAAGAAACCATTTAGCAATAGACTACTTGTCTTGGGTTGTTTGCAAGCTGCATAAACAATTTATTTCTAAACTGAACACAATGTGATGATCCATATGTGATGATGGAAGTTCGCTTTGTTTTGTTTTTTCCATTTTGAATAACTATAGCCTATAAGGCATTTATGACGTTAAACAACAAGTACCAGAGGGTGGTCATAAACTGTGTAAGCCTCAAACAATGAACGCGATCAGGCGGTCGCCAGTGGTTGACATTTAGTTGACAATAAATTTCCGATGGGGCAATAAAGAGTTCCCATACACATTGAAAGATCTCATGGTCCTTAGGACCTTAAGCAGTTATGGTCAGTGTAGCTGCAGCCAGTGACAACTTCTTCGCACCAACTCACCAGTTAATGGACCCAAGGGGAGCCATCAGAGCAGATCAAGTTTTCGTACAAGAAATTAGAAGGAAATTGAGGATGACTTGATGAAAAGATGGTGAATCAAAATGGTTGTTCATGAGTACGAAATTGATGATGATAGTCGAAGAAAATTTTCATATGAAAATCGATATAGATTCCAATACTAAGGCAGTGCCCCCACAGATGACTCTCCCCAACAGGTACTCATTTTGCTCTCATGAGGAATTCGCACATGATCTCAATGTATGGCACATGATCCAAAGAGGATATGTTGCCCCAAACATGTGGTATAGATATAATGGTATGTGCAAGTTAATCAAAATATGTGTATTATCTAAAAGGTTTTAAAATTGGAAATAAAACATGACAATGGGAAAGACGTAGCAGTTGAGACGAGATGATCAATGGTTAAAAGTCTATAAAAGGTGAAGTTAAATATCATGGAAAAAGTCGATATCCAGTAAGAAAGGAAAAAGTCCCGATTGAGGTTTTCCCCCTGTTAAGTCTGTCAAAGCTATAGAATAAGTCTTGAAACGTTTAACACGAAAACGTTTATATCTAGTACAATCTACTAAATTATGCTTTACACTCACTGATATTTGGCAATCGTTACAAAAAGTTCGATTTGTCCTAAAAACAAGTGTTTATGGGTAAAACGAGTGCGAAATTGAGAAGGGGAGATAACCAAAAATTTTGTAGAAGCCACACGCCTGATTGCAAAGGAAAAGTTAGACAAATGCAAAGTGGAAAAATATAGCCTGCGGTTAACGAAGTAAAAATGCTCTTACATGCTAAGTGATCAGAATGTGCTAATAGGAATTCCCGTAAACCAAACCCCGACCAGCAGCAACGAATCGACAACTTGGGTGAATTTTTAACTTGTTGGTTTATATTCTAATCGATTAATGAGTCCTAATATTTTTATATATTCCCTGATGCAGTATTTAAAGATTGATATAAGAACTTTGTCAAACAATTTGATATGCAAAACTTATTTTCCATGTAACGGAATTTGTGTGCATAATAAATTATTTCTATTCGTGAAATTTGAATCAATACAATTAATCCATAATGTACAACTGGTAATGTTAGTGTATTTTCAAATAGCTATCCACAAAACTGCACATGTATTTTTATAGGTATTTTTCAGAGGAACAGGCGTAGTTGGAAAAAAATTACGTGTATAGTTGTTGAGCCGTAATACGGTTCTACAATTATCACCACATAATCATGTCCGGGTCACCTTTATTTTTCCTTCCTTCATAAATCATTATTTTTATCTTACCTCTCCAATGTTTGGGACTTTGGGCAACACACAACCACCGACAAAAGAAAGGTGTGTTCTTAAATTGTTTATTTAGCAATAAAAGTTTATATATACTACAAGCGAGTTGTAAATATAAATTATATGTCTGCACTGTAGTCTAAATTCTAGAAAACTGTTTATCTTTCAAAAAAGTATTGAATTAAATTAGAAGAATATTTGTTTTCCTCAGATATTTTATATAGTGCGATATTTAAAAATGCTGTACAGAAATGAAAGAAATCTGATGTGGGCAGCACATGACTTTCCCTGCAGACTCATATTCACGTTCTCTTTATTTCTTCAATAATTCATTAAATTGAGTTCTATTGCACAAAATAAAACACATGATTATTTAAAATTACACTGAATTTTCACTTTTAAATCAATTTTTTTTCTCATTTAGTAACTGCACTTATTTTCAAAGGTGTTGTAGCGAAAATGCGAAAAAACTAAAATATCTCGAGAACGGCGAGTCTTACTGAAATGGGGTTGGTCTCGTTCTCTTTACCGACATTACGTATAAAGCAAGGATTTGAGTGATTATTTAAGCACATATAGTTTTTTATTTTAGATTTTGGCGCATTTTTCAGACCTTTTCGCAAAGAAAGGTAGGTTATTATTTTCCAAATTGTACCAAAATCTAATCAGCAACAAGGTAACTCACAAGTGACTTTTCTACAAAATTTTGTAAAATGCGATCTATTAGTGTTTCAGCTAGAGTGAATACAGGCAATTTTCGGGCCATTTTGCAAAAGAAGGCGAGTTTTTTTTATACTGAATCCTGCCCAAAAGTAATCAGCACCAGGGTCACCCACAAGTGCCTCACGTACCAAATTTTATGAAATTTGGTGCATTAGTTTTTGAGTTAAAGAGGATACATACATTGCACAGACAGACACACAGACACACAGACACGCCGAGAGACAAATGCACACACAGATGTCACGCTAAAAATTGGTTTTTCGTATTCTAGAGGCCCCAAAACGTGTAGATCTGTCGAAAACGCGAGTTGTGATTTTCGGTATGATTCCATTATTTTCCCTATACATTACCATGCATTGCAGGGGAAGTAAAAATTCTGATGTGGGCAGCTCTTTAGACGCAATTTCACTTTTTCTTTAATAATTCATTAAACTGAGTTTAATTGCACAAGAAAACACTAAATTTGCATTTTTAATTCAATTTCCGTTTTTATTTGGTAATTTCATTTTTACAAAAGCGACATAACAAAAATGCAAAAAATTTCAAGTATCTCGAGAACGGTTAGTCATAGAGTAATTGAGTTGTTCTTATCCTTTTCCTCGTCAGAAATTACGTATAAAGCATGCATTTAATTGATACATTTGAACATACGTAGTTTTTTTTTTAAGTTTTGTCGATTTTTGCGGGTCTTTTCGTTTTGCGGGCCCCACAAGTAACTTATATACCAAATTTTGTGAAATTTGGTCAATATGTATTCCAGTTAGAGTGGATAACTGCGATTTTGCACCATTTCGCAAAAAAGGTGGGTTCTTTCTTTCTAAATCGTATCCGAAACTAATTAGCACCAGAGTCACATCCAAGTGACTTACCTACCAAATTTTAAGAAATTCGATCCATTAGTTTTTGAGTTTGAATGGATACATACATTGCATGGACAAACACACAAGCACCCATTATCAGGGGTCCAAATTAATATTTAAAAATCATTATAAACACAAAATCTAAATGCTATTTGTTTTACATATTGGACTAGCATATCAAAATTGGACAAGGCTGCAATTGCTGAGCCGTAGAAATGCGTGAATTCCTCTCTCTTTATATATATATATATATATATACATCAAAAATTCAACATTTTGACTCTTGTCTGCATATATCTGTATTTAGAAATATTATAATAAACCAGGCTCTTAGAATCAATAAAATTTGTGATGAATATTATAAATTAGCGCACTTTATGGAATTATTGAGTACAGCGACTAATAATGCATATCCTCCCATTTTTGTTATTAAAATTATCAACTCAGTGTATCAAATTTCACTCGATAACATCCTAGAAAACATTCCCAATTATAGTGAATAACATACAGGAGAAAAAAAAAAAAAAAAAAAAAAAAAAAAAAAAAAAAAAAAAAAAAAAAAAAAAAAAAAAAATATTTATATATATATATGTATATATATGTATGTATATATATATGTATATATATATATATATATATGTTTGTATGTTATATATAATTATTTATTAATTATATAAATAAATAAAAATGAAAAATAATAAACTAAGTCAAAAACATTAGAAAAATCAAAAAATCGGAAAATAAGATGCATTAATGTTTTGAATTTTATTTTCGCAAAAAAATGTAACTTTTGTCAGTATTGAAACTACGTTTTGTGCGCCCTTATAATGGTGTATAGTGGCATTCTCGATTATCCAGTTTTCCTATTAATTCTTGTTTAGTAGGAATTTTCATCTATGATTCATATTCATATTCAGTTCTGCATGTTTGGGAAGTTGTATTCTGAATTGCTTGTCCAGTCTCCAGCTTAGACTCACTGGACGGGTTTGGGAGTATTTCTGTGAACGTTCGTACTACCTCCCTGGTAGAATTTCGACTTGTTCATTCCGGTGCTTCTAGATTAAGTTGTTGAGGTTGATCGTGTATACACGTGGTAGAAGAAGAATGATTCATGCCGCATGGTAATACAATTTTCTTAATGTATCCTTTTTTCATTTTTTCATTTTTTGATGCCTGTAGTCTGAGTTTAAGCATTTATAGTAATGTACTATTGCTTAATCTGAAACAGGCATTTGTTTGGGTTAATTAGAGTTAAATACTCAGACCTGAAGAGGAATTTAATTCTGATTAATCATCGAATTTGGGAAGGTTCTGTTCTTTTCTCTTATCGGCATTATGGCCGTGAATTTGCTTCTATGGTGATGTTAATATTACTTGAATTGTATTTTTATTTTTTTTATTTTTACATGATTCTTATTATTACATTTCAAATATTTATCCATATACTTGTCTGCTGCATTATGCGCGTATTGTATATTGGTTTCTTATTTTCTGTCTAGTTGTTTACGAGTTTCTGTGGTAACATTCATTTTTAATTAGTTAGAACTGAATTACGCTAAAGTTAGCTGCATTTGCGCTGAATTGGTGTCAAATTTTAACTTCTTTTTTATCTCATTATCCCTTATCTTATCATTTTAAAATGTCTGGTAATTATAATTCCTAGGTAATAATTCTATTCTTAGCCATTGTTTTTGTGATCAATCTTAGTTTTTCATATATTGAATATCTTATTGCTTTTGTGATCGTACGTAGCCTTTCATACGTTGAATCTCTGAATTGTTGAACCATTAAATAAATGCATATTTATTGGAAGAATTTGAATTCTGTATTTACAGCAATGGTTGTATTATTCTTAGATTATATTAGTTCTGAAGTAAAATATTGTGTTTCATGTTGTATTCATGGATGTTAATTTGAATCAATTTATTCTGGAATAGTCAATGTGTATATGTATATTTTTCCACTATCTATCCTAGTTTTGCTTATTCCTAAGCATTTATTTAATCCGGGTCTTAATGTGTCTACACATTAGTTTATATATTTTCAAAGTGTTTTAGATGATCCATTAGTTTGAAAAATAATGGTACCTTTCTTATGTTGTAATTGTGTCTCCACCTTTGTAATTGAATTAAGGTGCATTCTTGGCTAAAGAGTCTCTTTTTTTAATGCAAGTGCCTTTATTTTGGGGAAATAAAGGTTACTATCATTCCCTATTACATGATGTCTTATTATAAAAAATTAGCGACTGGCAACTGGATGCTTTCTGACATCCAAGCTCGGTATTCGAGAACTTGTTGGGGTTCTCCTAGATCGTTATCCAGCTACCAACAATATCCTTTATCCTCTATGACTATTCCATCTTCATTCGGTACATCCAGCCAGTATTCTTTGTTCACTTCATATAACTTTCAATCGTACAGCCATGCATCACTAAATAACACACTTAAATTTAAATCTTGTAATTCTAATAGATGTAAAACTTGTCCGTTTGCTAATAGTAATCAGATCAATTGTAACAATAATCTTGTCTTCTGTAAAACATATAATTGTATCTACCAAATTGAATGTAAAAAATGTAATATGTCATATATAGGTCAAACTAGCAACCCTCTGCATCTCCGAATTAACGTACACAGGAATCACATAAAAAAATTTTCAAATAATGCAACTTCCTTTAATGAATCAAAATTTGAATACGAACATTTTTCTAAACATGGGTTCGACAACATTGAAATTAGTATTCTGTGTATTCAAAAAAATTACTATGACAGATTGTTTCTTGAAAATGAATTCATTTGTGCACACAAAACCATCTTTCCATATGGACTCAATCAAATATTTAACCATCATAATATTGTTAAAAAGTCCTTTAATTCTCCTAATGAAGACCATAATATTTATAATTCCTTCAACAATCATAAAAGTAAATCAAAAAGAACTAAAAGAGCAAGTAAATATAATAAAAAATTGCCATCATTATCTGAACTAAAAAATGCCATCCTTCAGCAACATGCAAATTTTGAAATTACTTTTGATTGGAAACAATGTAAAAACTGGATTTTCGCAATTAAAAAACAGCAATTAAATATGGTATATAATCTTTTTCTAAGTACTGCATTTGATAACGTTCATTTTAAACATTTATTCTATGATTTGCTCATTACCAGAAGTAAAAATCTTAATAATTATTTATATGTCACAGACTTAAACTTTAATGACGAATCAAAACAAAGTACTAAAATAAATGAATATTGTACCTTGAATTTTACTAATTCTGTATTAAATAATCTGAAGATAAATAATTTCTTAAAATCGGTTTCCAATTACTTTCCAGTCAAACATGTAAATCCTAAAATTGCATATAAATATGATAAACCGCTAGGACGTTATATTTTCAACTATAATCAAATTGCCAAATCTGTAGATATTAATCAAAACTATGAATTGGATAAAGAGTCATATTGCCACTGTCATTTAGAAAAATACAAAGACTTCGTAGATAAACACCATGGGCATGTTATAACGGGAAATCTAAATATTATTAATTATGATGCACTAAGATCACTGATGTTACTGGGTACTAAGTACCGTATACCTACTAAATTTAAACATAAATTAATATGTAAAGGTTTATTTCTTGACTTAAATAAATTTATTTATAAAATCAGTTATAAATATCAAATCCCTGTAGAAGCCTTTAAACCTTGGAGAGTCTTAATAGAGCAATACTTAAATCATTATATATATAATCAGAAAATTAATAATTCATATAAACTTAATTCAATTAAAAATGATATTAAAGAAATACAAAAGGATTTTGTCATTACATATGTCGATAAGGCAAGTGGAAACTACTCAATTATTTGTAAATATTATTATAAAAATACCCTTCAGTCACACTTACTTAATAATCATATCTATAATTTACATAAAACTAACCTTAAAATCTTATACAATAGAATATCAGCCAAATATAAGCAAATCCATCTAAAAAATAGTTGTAATAACATTCCATATATTGTTTTAGTACCCAAGTTTCATAAATCCCCTGTTGCTTTTCGAACCATTACCAGTGGGCATAATTCTTACATTACTAATGCTGGAAAATTATTATTAAAGATATTACATGAAGTATCCTCGTCAGATGAAATCTCAAAAAATTGTCATATTGTAAAAAACAGTTTTGAAGTAGTTAAGAAATTGAAAACTCTTACTAATATTCGTAGTATTTATACCTTTGATTTCAAAGATTTGTTTAATAATATTAATATAGATGATCTGTATAGAATTATTTTAGGAATTTTTGAAAAATATAATATCAACCTAAAATATTCAAATTTTCTTTTTAAAAAATTACTTAACTTCACTCTTTATGAGAATTATATTCAACATGGTGGTACTATTTTTAAACAACAGGTTGGTATCCCACAAGGGGGGTGTGCCTCATCATTGTTAGCTAATCTGTATTTATTCTTCTATGAAAAAAACATTAATCCAAGCTTGCATAATATGCACATGTTTAGATATATAGATGACATTTTATGTGTATCCCCAAATAATAATATCCCTATAGTATTAAACTTTTATCCAAAAAATTTACAATTAAATGCAAGTAATAATGACACAAATGTTGCAAACTTTTTAGATTTAAATTTAAATTTACAAAATTGTAATATGGTTATAAACTTGTATGATAAAAGACAGGATTTTAAATTTAATACATCAAAAATTCAACATTTTGACTCTTGTCTGCATATATCTGTATTTAGAAATATTATAATAAACCAGGCTCTTAGAATCAATAAAATTTGTGATGAATATTATAAATTAGCGCACTTTATGGAATTATTGAGTACAGCGACTAATAATGCATATCCTCCCATTTTTGTTATTAAAATTATCAACTCAGTGTATCAAATTTCACTCGATAACATCCTAGAAAACATTCCCAATTATAGTGACTAACATACAGGAGAAAAAAAAAAAAAAAAAAAAAAAAAAAAAAAAAAAAAAAAAAAAAAAAAAAAAAAAAAAAAATATTTATATATATATATGTATATATATGTATGTATATATATATGTATATATATATATATATATATGTTTGTATGTTATATATAATTATTTATTAATTATATAAATAAATAAAAATGAAAAATAATAAACTAAGTCAAAAACATTAGAAAAATCAAAAAATCGGAAAATAAGATGCATTAATGTTTTGAATTTTATTTTCGCAAAAAAATGTAACTTTTGTCAGTATTGAAACTACGTTTTGTGCGCCCTTATAATGGTGTATAGTGGCATTCTCGATTATCCAGTTTTCCTATTAATTCTTGTTTAGTAGGAATTTTCATCTATGATTCATATTCATATTCAGTTCTGCATGTTTGGGAAGTTGTATTCTGAATTGCTTGTCCAGTCTCCAGCTTAGACTCACTGGACGGGTTTGGGAGTATTTCTGTGAACGTTCGTACTACCTCCCTGGTAGAATTTCGACTTGTTCATTCCGGTGCTTCTAGATTAAGTTGTTGAGGTTGATCGTGTATACACGTGGTAGAAGAAGAATGATTCATGCCGCATGGTAATACAATTTTCTTAATGTATCCTTTTTTCATTTTTTCATTTTTTGATGCCTGTAGTCTGAGTTTAAGCATTTATAGTAATGTACTATTGCTTAATCTGAAACAGGCATTTGTTTGGGTTAATTAGAGTTAAATACTCAGACCTGAAGAGGAATTTAATTCTGATTAATCATCGAATTTGGGAAGGTTCTGTTCTTTTCTCTTATCGGCATTATGGCCGTGAATTTGCTTCTATGGTGATGTTAATATTACTTGAATTGTATTTTTATTTTTTTTATTTTTACATGATTCTTATTATTACATTTCAAATATATATATATATATATATATATATATATATATATATATATATATATATATATATATATATATATATATATATATATATATATATGAGTTTGTCAGGTGAGAAGTTGATAAAAGACGACTCCACTTTGCATAACCACATACCTTTACTTAATTACTTAAGACATTCGGTTATACATCCGGTTTAAGCTATTTATATTTATTTACAAGTTGAAAATATCGAACATCCCAGGCAATCGTCGTTGTATGCTCCTTTTCCGCATCTATACTTCGTCCTTGCCGTCTCACGTCTCCGTCTCGCTCCTGATTCCGTCTTGCTTTCGTCTAAACAGTCAATAAAGTCTAAGCGATTAAGAGCATCTCGTCTGATTGAACTCTCGTTTCTAGCCTCTCGCTCGACTGAGTGACCTACCTCCTTGATCAACTTTTCCCTCGTTCCTCTTCCTCCTTCGTATGTCTAGCGTCGACTCCTTTATATAGTTTCACATCTGTAGGGGACGCTGTCCTCTAGTGACGTCCTCTATCGTCCTTGTTGCCACAATCCCACATATATTTTATTTTAAATTCATCGAAATTTTATCAATTATGGCATGTTGTTACTCATTTTAAAAGGAATCGAAAAAAATATTTCGTTTGATACCAAGTTTAACAAACTTAAATTACGTCACAAACACAAATATTGTATCACAGTTATTTTTCATTACAGTGATTGAAACTGTTAAGTGATCGTTGAACCGTAAATAATCCATTTCGTGCATAATTATGTCAAAGTTGGTTGTATGCTGCCATGTTAAGGCAATATAAAATTTCCAATAAAAGCCGAAGTTTTTGCTCAAATTTCATAAAATTCGAGCAAAACTGTTAAGATTATTTCTAGATCTAGATTAAAAAAAATTTAGATATAAAGCTTTATGAAATTACATGATTATTTGCGACATGCATATAGTGGATACAATATACCGATCACAGACAGACGATCATCACTCGAAATATAGTCGAAATGTTGTCAAGAGATCCTGAAAGATATAATGGCCTAAAAATTGAACATTTTCTTAAAATATTTTTACGAAAGTCGAAAATTTTCGAGAAAACATTATTTTCTTTATCCTGTATTTCTTAGTATGAAATAGTAAAATGAACCCTTTCCGCCTTCCTCAAGCAGGTTGTGAAGAATATGCCAACTCAATCTATCACATGAGCTTTGAGCGTGATTTGTGAGATATAACACATGACTAGATCTTGTGGATACCACTAGGTGATCACTCTAGCTAGTACTAGTTCAAATACGGGGAAACCGTGTAGAGAACAAGCATATGACACCATAACGTGCGATTCTAGCTTCAAGACCTGGATATTGTAATATATATGTGGAGACATGACTCATGAATATGAGTGACCGAACGGACATATCTGCGCTGCTCCGTTGGCCAATTTCCAACACGTAATATGGACGAATCATGACGACACATAAAACAACCACAATATCCAATCTTCATTGTTTGCAGTGCTTTTAAATAAAATGTATTCTCTGAATTAATAATATATCGGTAGCTATATTTTAAACATTTAAGTTGAGTTTCTTTCCTAAATATTTGCGCAATCATGTTTACCAACAATACTTCACTGTTCAAAATTAACATTGTAGTGAAAAAAATCTGATATGAGCAGCATATGACTTTCCCTTCATATTCGCATTCATTTTATAATTTTTTTATTTCATTATGCATTAAATTGGGTTTAATTGCAGAAAATAATATGGATAATTTTCTGATATTTTATCCAATTCGTTTAATTATTGCATCTTCGTTTTGTTTGGCAACTTAATTCATTTTAAATTCTTCAGGTCCTTAAAATTCCAAAGACTACAAATCTCAAGAACGGTTTATCCTACAGTCATGGGGACAGTTTTGTTGTCACATTTCACATGTAGAACAAATACTTAATTTGTATATTTCATCTGTTTTAATCTTTTATTTCTGAGTTTCACTATATTGCACATGTAGCATTTTAATTTAGATCGAATGCATTATATTTACAGTTCATTTTGCAAAGAAAAAAAACAGAAAATAGATTATTTTTTTTTCTGAATCGTATCAAAATCTAATCACCATCACAGTATCCTACGAGCGACCTATCTGCCAAATTTTGTGTAATTTGATATATTAGTTTGTCAGCTAGAGTGGATACATACAATTTTTGCTGGCCATTTCACAATAAATGCAGGTTCATTTTCCTTCACAAGTGACGCATTTACCAAATTTTATGAAATTTAGTCGATTAGTTAAGTTAGTGTAGATATATACAATTTTTGCAGGCCATTTCGTAAAAAAATGCAGGTTCTTCTTTTTCGAATCGTATCAAAATCTAATCAGCATCAGGGTGCCTCACAAGTGACTTGTCTACAATTTCTTTTAAAATTTGTTCAATTAGTTTTTTAGTTAGAGTGAATACAGCAAATTGTTTGCGGACCATTTCGCAAGGAAAGGCGGGTAGTTTGATCCCGAATCGTACCAAAAACTAATCAGCACCAGGGTCATACACAAGTGGCTTGCCTACCAAATATTATGAAATTCGGTCTATTAGTTTTTGAGTTAGAGTGGATACATACATTACACAGACACAGGCACACAGACGTCACGTTAAAAATAGCTTTTCTAATTCTAGAGGCCTCAAAAAGTGTAGATCCGTCGAAAACTCGAGTTGCGATTTTCGGCATGATTCCAATACATTCCCTATACATTACCATGTATTCTAAGGAAGGTAAAATAGTTCCAACGGCCTTAAAAAAACCTTAGAAAAAGCATATAAATTTTGAATAAGGTGTTTCGGTTTGAAATGTAAAAAATAACTTTCTTCTTCAGAAAAAATCATGTAAATGTGTTTCACTAAACTTCCTTGTGGTTTACTTTCAACTCCTTCAGGATAAATTAGTGAAACATTTGTTGGCACTGCGGGTTAATCTCAATTATTTTGAAATGTGATAGCAGTTCGAACAAGGCTTTTCTCTCTTCGAAACTTGTTGATACTTTCTGTTCTGTCTGTATCTAATGAAGTTCTTTTTAACAAGCTGTGTAAAGTTCCCACAAAGTGGATTGCATGAATTTGATAACTGAGATATTTGACCGGTTTTTCACGAAGAGATGCTGATTTATTGAAAGTGAATACATTTGAACATAATCAGATGGTGATATAAAACTTCTACAGTATTGATTTATATTGATATTTTGAATTTGACGCTCTTAAAATATAATTTATTGCTTCTTAGTCAAACTCCTTTGTTAACTATATATGCCCATTTTTTTCTTTGAAATGGGTGGTTAAATCTTCCATTTCGGTCGAATTCCTCCTTCATTTGTTTCGGTTATTTATTTTCCTATTTCTTGATTTCTAATTATTTTACTGATATTATTTATTTTCTGTTATTATATTTTATTTATATTTGTCGAAGTTAGTTCATATAACCTCCGAAATCATTTGGTTCATTCATATGATTTTTTAAAATTTTTATTTCTATTTTTTTTTCACTTCTTTGCCGTTATTTTCGATTATTTTCCGCTTTTTATCTTAGTTGTTCTATGCACATCTGGTTTAACAGTTTCGTGTTACTTCCTTTATCGGTTCGGAAAGTTTACTCCCTAATTAATTATTTCTAGTCATTCCGATAACACTTAACATATCGCTTTGAATTTTTGCATATATTCTTTATTTCCTGATATTATTTATTTTTTCCGTGATTTGTACCGTTCTTTCGTAATATCATATCACTCGTTTATTTCCAACTTGGTTTTGCCATTTTCCATTTCTCCTTGCGGCGATGGCAATTTTTCTTCACCTTTACACACGTCTGGTATCCTACCGCATATGCTGCACTTTCTTGAAGAAGTGAAGTTGTGTTTCTTGCTTATGCTAAAGAAGAAGGCTGTTTTATGTTTTTGAAATCAGTTTGTATTCTAAAGTCATACGAAGTTTAAAAAAAAAAAAAAAACTAGGGATAATCTCATATTGCACAGTAAAACTATTTAAGGTATTTTACGAAATATGGTTAAAGAAAGGTAGAAAAAAATATTGAAATTATTAGACATTTTTATGTCTTTATTTTCCCACAAAACAAGTTTTATATCGAAAGTTTCAAGATTTTCGTTTCAAAACATATTTTGAAATACAAACAGATGAAAAGGAAAAAAAACGTGAACCATTTTTGCTTAAAACTAAAGTATATCAGTGGTACCAATGTTTGCGTTTAAAAAAAAGAAAAAAGAAAAAAAAAACTAAAGATAGAAAGTAAGTTTCAACAACAAAAAATTACAGGTATTCTTGCATGAACTATTTCGTGAATCAAAGTATTGTTTCTTATATGTTTGTCATTACATTCGAAGTATACTTATTTTTTGCTTTTACTTCCTTAAGTTTTCTACACAAACTAAAAATAAAGCATTCCGCCAAAGGCAAATAATTTTGCAAATTTATACTTTAAGCATTACGTGGGGATACATAAATATTTAAAACTTAAGGGAAGGAAAATGTATAGGAGATTGTAAGGAATCTGATGAAGAGACATAATCATTCACTACACGACATAGAAAATGCAACGTTATGAATCGTTGGCCGTATAATTATGCGAATACCGAGGACAAACGCAACTGCCCGATGTATGCAAATAATGTGAAATGCAAGTAGGTCATGTGATTAGAGCGCGGGATAAAAGGAATAAAAACGTCAGATGAGCCAACAGTTGACTATCTGTTGGCTACGGAAACCAGTATTCCGAGCTATTTTTCGTTTAAAAATTATTTTGGGATTTATTTTAGGCCTACGTACCACTGGGTGGTCATACTGGCGTATCGCCGCTGAAACATTCGTAGATGCGTCCACTGTTCAAAGGATTTGGGGAAGAGGAATTGAAGAAAGGCATGTGAATCGCAGTAGTACAGGTTCATCCAGACGTACGTTTACATGCGTTGATCGACTCATTCGAAGGCATGCTGTGGAGACCCTATATCCGTCGACTGTATCCGACCCTATATCCGTCGACATTGTCGAATTTTGAGGGTACATCGGATGTTTCAATATCAGCAAAAACAGTTTCTCAAAGATTTTGGTGAAAACGGCTTGCACTTAAACCGCCCTTTACGAACGATGCCATTGACGACAAGACACTGACGTGAGATATTTTAATTGTGTCGGGCCCGAGCTTCTTGGACGACTGAATGGGACAGCGTAGTGTTTATCGACGAGTCTCGGTTATGTTTGTCCAATGACAGTCGCCGTGTCAGAGTTTGGAGGCGATGTGGAAACATATCCAATTCAGCTGCAACTGTTGAACGCCATACTGCTCGACAGGCCGGCATCATAGTTTGGGGTGCTATCGTTTCGATAGCCGGTCACTCTTGTAGTTAGTCTCAGAGGCATAATGACGGCACGACGATATGTGGATTAGGTGTTGCAGCCGGTTCCAATGCCCTACCTTCTGGGGTTGCAAAATTCTACTTTCCAGCAAGATAACGCGGAGCGCCCACGAAATGATTAGAAGACAAGGCTTGCAAGGTATCCAGATGATTCCTTGGCTTCCACTTTCTCCAGATTTCTCACCCATCGAGCATGTATTGCAGGTGATTGACCGTCGTTTGACTGCCCTGTCGCTGCCTCAAACAGAGGATTACCTGTGGAGGATGGTTGAAGATATGTGGTCATACATTCCTCATGAAACTATCCGCACGCTAATTGAATTTGTTACTCGAAGGTTTGCTGCTTGTATAGCCGCAAGTAGGTTGAGGTGGCCCCACTACCTACTGATTACGTGGATCTGTAAACGCGCGGACGTGGCCTCCTAAATTTAGAAGACACACAAGCACCAGCATCACTCACAAACCTGTGATCAAAAAACCGCAAAATAATAACCTTCAG
Organism: Amaurobius ferox; assembly: GCA_951213105.1. Classification (NCBI taxonomy): domain Eukaryota; kingdom Metazoa; phylum Arthropoda; class Arachnida; order Araneae; family Amaurobiidae; genus Amaurobius; species Amaurobius ferox. Next base: position 15,653,027 of record OX578135.1, read on the forward strand.
GTTTACGCTCTTGACCGGAGAAGTAAATCTCCGAGATGACCTACCCGAAAAAGCAACAGAACCAAAACATAAAATAAAACACTTAAAATCAAAACCTGTACCTTTACGGAACTTCTTCAGCCACAAAATTTTAAATAAAACAAAATAAAATAAAATACACAAAATAAACAAACATAATTTTGAGGTTAAAATAATATTATTTATTAAAGACGTTTAATTTCTGGGAGTATTAAATCACAACAACTAAATCCTTATCAGCCACGCCACTGGACTCAGGCTCAAATACTTCATTCAAAATGCCACAAGCTTCAGAGCCGCAATAATCAAAGTCTAATAAAAAGTGGCAAAACGTTAAATAATAAATATACAAATATGTGGTATGGTAAAATCAACTGGGGCGAGCACTAGGAGAGCATTAAAATAGAATATCAATTTATGTTCTTAATTTAAACATAGAAAGCATATAATTACATGTGTGAGTCGACGAAGGAGTCGCAAATAAGTTAAACTCAAACTTCTTGAGTCTGTCGTAAAATTACAATCAGATATTTCCAGGGATCGAACCTCAGGGTTCGTATCAATTTAAAGGTTTACCTCGAGCCACGAAGAAGTCAACACGAAGGTGAAAAAACAAACAGACCAACGGAGATCAGATCCTAGCGAATCTCACTGGCTCCACAGAATGGGGCCGGCACACCAGCGGTGCCCTACAGTCACATGGTCCGGCCAGGTTCGTCGCTCTTGGTCGTTTCAATCAAGGAATCGAACCCCAAGTTCACGGTTCCTCCAAGTTTTCCCCCAAGTTCACGGACCTCAAGGAACTGATCTGGCGATTAAGCTCCCGGGGTTCGTCGTGAGCGTCGAAATGTTTTGCCCCGAAACCTGAACTGCCGTAAACTAGTCTAGCAGTGAAAAAGGAAAATGCGCGCTGAAAACTTGTATGCAAAGCTTATATGCACATCACCCGGACGGAGAGAGAGCTAAGCTCTTTCAAATCCAAGCGCTAAAATTCTTCCCAGGCTCAAAACGTCATCAATAGCAGATGCCAGTTACTCGCTTCGAAACAAGCAAAACTCTTTCGACGGAGCAACCTCTACACAATTTTCACAGCAGAAACGAATATATTGTATACGAAATTATTTTTAGTTTCCTGTTACATCAGCCAAAACGGTGACCTCGAACTCAACGGAAGAAATAACTTTCCGATGCTAGTACGTTTTAAATAACACTTTAAAAAGGATTCAGATTGCAGTTTTAAGAAGTACAAATGTTCTAAGATAGCAGTTACATAAAAATGACTAGAGGGAGGGTTCAAAGCAGAATTAAAATAGTTAAAAGCTGTATATAAAATTAGATGATCAGAAATACATTACATAAATTTATACATTTTACACAAAAGTAATGCAAGTTCAATCTCGACATTGCAGGTCTATGCCTATACTGTATTGCATTATTCTTCTGGAATAAACATCACTTATTTATATATGCGATATTTGTCTGTGTGCTCTTTATCATCACACTCTATTCGCCCTTACGTAGAGTAACATTTTCTGTATCGGGTAGTGTATTTGAAAGACAGAAGCAGATATTATGTCTACTTCCATTATTCCGTTTTGTACTTGTAATTGTATTTTGCATACTATGCATTTCCAGCTCTTCTTGGAGCTCTATCTAAGCAAAAGTGAATTAACTCTAATAATTTAAAGCTGATGATAAACAAACTATAATTAGACTAAATGCCAAATCAGTGCCCCCATACAGATTCAAAGTTGAATAATAAATTTATCCATTTAAATTACAGGACTTCTTGCCTGAAGAGCATCTCAAAATTACGATGTGTGACATCATATAATATAAATATACTTCTTAAAAAATATATTCACGCAGCAGTCATATAAATCTAGCAACCTATCTAACCCTGCCAGAACACCTGCAACCCAATATCAATGGATGGGGAACCTCTCAGGCCAGGATTCTTCGAAGAACAATCTTCGAAGCAATTGATTACATCCATTTTTAGAAACTGGACGATTGCCTGACTAGATCTATGATTGGTGTAACTGAACTGTTATTATGCTGTCAGTTTACCGTAAAAGTAGGACGAAAATGGGGTAAATAGCCTTTCGAAAAATCATGTTTTTTTTAATTTTTGAAATTTTAAATTAATTTTACCTTTAACGGTAAAAAAAAATGTGTACCCCTCAACAGAACACATCAAATTAGCCATCATGAATAAATTTTGGGTTATAAGAATTATAACTTAAGGATTCTCACAATCATGTTTTATAACATATAAAAATATAAATACAACTTTGCTTAAATCACAAGTTTCCAATTGGCATGGAAGGTTTAAACTTTTATTGCAGTTTAGGTTTAGGTCAGTACCAAGAAATGACATCACAAAGGGAACTAAAGCAACTCAATAAATTTATTGCTTTAAATTCTTAAAATTTTCTAGCAAATGCTCGAAATATTTTTGCTCCATAAGAAAAAAAAAACGCCAACAGAAAAGACGAAAATGCAAAGTTTCCATGCATCAGTTACTCCATGAATTATTGCTTCTTATATATTTGTCAATGCATTGAAAAAGTCATTTTTTTTTCTTTTTTTTCCATACCTTTATTTTTGCTTCTTTTTCTAAGAGATTTTTTTCTCAAAACTCAGAGAAAATGCATGCCTTCGAGAGGAAGTAAATTCGAAAAACTTTTTCTGACAAACTCATAAAAACTTGCATGATGCGGAAATATTTGACTTCTAAAGTAAATTTAGTTACAACATAGACTTTTCAGTAGAATTTTGCAATGTGATATTAAGCATGGCAATGTGATATTAAAATAGTATTGTTTAATAAATAAAAATAATTTATTTATCTCCTCTGAAAAAGTGGACATATACATTGCCCTTCTTAATTTCATGTACGCTTTCCAAATTTATTTTTTACCGTGCGTGTCAAAGTCAATATACAGGGTCTTTATAATTAAAGTTCCACTTTGAAATGGCTATAAAAGGAAAACTACTGGACAGAATGTTATCACACTTGGTAATAGTTTACAGGAAGTCATGGGATTTTATTTTTCGCAAAAAAAAAAAGTTCAAAAACTCATCGTCAGCGGGGAATGGCGCTGTATGCAATATCGTTTAACGAAATAAGGCATAAAAACATCGATTTAAAAAGTTTTCAATCGTTTCTAAAACGTGTTACAAATCATGTTCAATGTGGCTTCCACCGTTTTCTGAAAGCAAGTTAAATCGCATCACTGCGTTCTCAACAGTAGCTCTTAGCATATCAGGATGAATGTTACGGACATATCGGTGTATCACATTTTTCAATTCCGACAAATTGTTTATGTTATCACCACAAACAGTGGCTTGGAGGTAACCCCATAGGTTACAGGGATTGAGGTTTGGTTACCGGGATGGCCAAGAAATGGGGAAGTATCGGCTTACAATCCGGTCATCCGTGAAATGTTGCTTAAGTAACTGTTTGACACATGTAACAATGTGAGGTGGAACCCCGTCCTGCATAAAAATCGTGGTATCTAAGCCACTGTTTATGGTGATAACATAAACAATTTGGCGGAATTGAAAAATGTGATACATCGACATGGCCGTAACAGTCCTCCTGATATGCTAAGAGCTACTCTTGAGAACGCAGTAATGCGATTTAACTTGCTTTCAGAAAATAGTGGAAGCCACATTGAACATGATTTGTAACACGTTTTAGAAACGATAAAAAACTTTTTAAACCAATGCCTTCAAGTCTTATTTCGTTTAACAATATTGCATATAGCGCCATTCCCCGCTGACGGTGAGTTTTTGAACTTTTCTTTTTTGCGGAAAATAAGATCCCATGACCTCCTGTAAACTATTACCAAGTTTGATAACATTCTGTCTAGTAGTTTTCCTTCTATGGTCATTTCAAAGTGGAACTTTAATTATAAAGACCTTGTATAAAAGTGTCATATAGCCAATTGCTATTGGCCTCAAAGAAGATTTCAAATATCGTAAAGATAGCGTCAAGCTAAAGGAAGCTACAATTTCCAAATTTCCTTGCTGCTTAAGTAGGTATCATCTATTGTAGGGGGTCAAACTCAATCTTGTAAAGTTTGTTTCTCTTTCAAAGTATATCAGGGGACTGGGTTTCAATTAAACACTGATTTTATATAAACGGTTAAACAATACGGTATCATAACGGTTAAAAAGCAAGTAAATAACATGAAAAAAATAATCATAGACTGGGATACATATGCCAAACTACAAAAAGCAAACATACTGCATTATAATGTTATTATAGTCTTACTCAAGTTATAAAGATTACATACATTTGTTAGGGATAAGCGAGTGTTCAATAAATATCTGTAATATATATCCATATGTTCAATGAATAGAAAGACTATTAATGAAAGTCAAGTATTACTAATTCAGGTCTAAATGTCCCAGGGGCCGCTCATGGCATGAGGGCCGTATCTTTGACATACCTCGTCTATTACATAATGAATAGTTTTGACATTGATTTCATATACGGTTTCCAAATTTTTACTTCCCGGGCGCGTTCCTAAAGCTATAAAAGATTATAAAACATCATATAGCCAAGAACTGATAACTTTATAATTACCTCCCAACAGACTTCAAACATCATAAAGATTGGGTCAAGCTAAACGTGGTTACCATGTCAAAATTTCCTTGTTGCTTAAGTAGGTATCGTCTAACGGATGATGAAGAGTTTTGACAATATGAAACCGGTCAGTGCAGTTTTCTGCAATGCGAGTGGGACTCGAGCTTTATGTATTATTTGCTGGTTTGGAGTCTTCCATAACAAGAACATAAAACTGGACAATATGCACAAATTTTATTTTGCTTACAAAGCTAAAGCACCAACCTTGCCTGTTTTCGAAATGTTATAAAATAAAATTCAAATCAAGATGTTCCGTAATCATACTTGAAGTATTAAACTTAAAAAGATGTGTTTACTGTTGCATATTAGGAAGGCTTTTGTTTTATATTGGTGACACTGTCAAAAGTGTTTACTGTTAAAATGTGTTTACTTTTACGTATTGCGAAGACTTTTGTCGCTATGTGGGTAACACTGTCATGTGGGTGAGAGTATCACGTGATGCTGGAGACACTGTCAAAAGAAAATGCTTCTGGTGGAGAAATTTCTGGTAAAAAAGGAAAGGATGAAGAAATATACTCTAATCTTTGTAATATGCGCATTCGTGTAGTTATACCTTATTTTTGATAATTATTGTATAGTCCTTCCGAATTTTCTTTCAATGTTTTATACCATTTATACCATAATGTTTTATACCAATGTTTTATACCATTTATTTTTTTTAACATTTTCAAATTAGGTAGCAGCTACAATTCAATCTTTTAGCAGACATTCTCATATGCAACTGACCATACACCAATCAGATAAAACACAATTACATAACCTTAATTATAGAAATAAAAGCCACTGTAAGCAAGCGCGGAGAGAACGTGTTAAATAAATATAGCGATGAAATAATACTTGATCCATATCCTTGCTAATCACTGTGATCCTTAGTGTACTTATTCTCCATATGGAAAAGACAGCAAAGATAATCAGATTTGACAAAAGTAATATTTTTATCACCAAAGGAATCTGTAAATATATTTCCAAAATAGCAAGGCTTGTTGGATTGCCCCCATGTTCAATTGTGGTGAGTATCTACCGACAGTGGTTGAAGAAAGGTGAAAGCAGGAATCGTTCACATGGTGATGGATGACCATAATTCATCGATGCAACTGGTAATCGTATATTATCCTGGTCTAGTTCGAACCTACAGTCGGACTACTTCGACGCAAGCAGTAGGTAATTTTAATAGTGGTGACGAGAGTAAGTTGTCGAATATTGCAGTTTGAGTACACATTCTGAATCCGATCTAAACGATCTACTAAACGATTTATATATAAAAACGATACACTGTCGGAGATGCCTACAATAGACATTCACACGTGGATATATATGATCTTAGAGGAAAGTAAGAAAATTACCTGATCCGATACATCTTGTTTTCTGCTGAGCAATATGACTTGGTGGATAAATGTCATGTTGTTGTTGTGACCCACCAGAAAGGTGTAAGGTAACTGTTTGGACGGCCGGGAAGTGGATAGATGCCATGTGTATATGATGACAGTAGAAAGTAATATGCCACAAAATAAAGTCAACAGAAAGAATGTTATGCTTTAGGTAATGTTTTGCTGCGAAATTCTAGATCCAACCCTTCATGTAGACCACAATACCATATCTAGCACCTACGTGAACAATGCTGCAGGCAAAATGCATACCTAATAGCAACGGTATTTTTCGAAGGAAGTGCCTTCTTAAATCAAAATAATACGCCCTGTCACAGTGCCCAAATTGTTCGGAAACGGTTTTGGAAACATGTGAAAGTGTTCCAGATGATGGATCAGCCTTTAAATTTCTCAGACATCAATCCATCGAGCATTCTACTGTATGAGGGTGAGCAGGTCCGATCTGCTGTGGCTCGACCTAACAAATTAAAAATTTAAAGGCTTTAAGTTCCATTTGTAGCATCCTGGTACCAGAATTCAAAAGACACATCAAGTTTTTAGCATCTAGCTCTTAGTGGATGAGAGCTATTTTGACATAATATGGAGATGCATTAAAATATTGAGCAGCAGACTGTCGTAATATTTTGGTTGATCACTAAATATACTGATATTATAACTCGAATAATTTCTGTTAAATTAACAATAGTTGGATGTCACGTCTATTTTTGTATGTCGTAATATAAAAACCGGAAGGTTTTAAACGCAACACCGAAAAGTATATATATTTTTATAAATTAACGAAAAGTATTTTTTAATCGTATGGACTCCGTATGAAATTTGTTTGAAAGAAAATAGTTCGGTCCTTCGATAGTGTCAAGATGAACATTCAGTTATAATATTTTAGGTCACTAAGGATCAGTATAATGTGATTATTGCTCAAAATCGGATTATAGCATAAAATAGCAAAAAATCAACTTCAAAAATTAAATAAATAACGCCTTTCGAGTCTTGAAATACCTGTTTTCATATACGTATAACGCTCAGATTCCTCTCTACAGAGTGCACAGACACAAACACACACCTTTCTTTATTATATAAAATAGTTTCTTTCCCGTCTCTGAAACGTCAAGAAATTTACTTAAGATTTCAGCAGTTATTGCAATATCATATGATTTTTTCCCAATCGCAGGTATATTTTTTTAAAAAGCATAAATATTTTTTTTTCATGCCTCGCCTCATTAAAAAACGTTCCTCATTAATTTTAATCATAGCTGTTATTAAATAATTGTCGCTAAACTCAACCAATTAAACCTTTATGTGATCCGGTATCAAGTAGGGAAAACAATCCGATTTATATTTTTAAAAATATGTAGAGATTATATCGGGACGAACTACCATAATTACTTCTACAATTTTTATGCACTATGAATTGTTTTGGTAATCTAAGATGTCTTTTCATTGGAAGAAATTTTCATATGCCTTTTCTTCTTTGGTTTTCCACGCATTCCTACATGCTTGATAATTAGTATTTTTTTTAAATAACACGAATTTAATTAGACATGCATTCTTTATGGGTGCAAAGGCTGAATCGCAGTTTCAAATTAAATCCGCTGGCAATTAAAACATCTTCTTTTATCGGGAAGACCGCGAGTACGACAAAAGCAGCTTATTAAAATAGGATATATTTCTCGTCAACTGAATAAATAACTTCTAAGGGCAGAAGAGTTGTAATATATTTCTGAAATTAAAATGCCTGATCTTTGCGTCTGGTATTGCTAGGTAAAAACATTCCAAATCTGTTTACAAAATTAATATGGTTAAACTATTTTTATATTCCGTTTCTCATTATTTACATTTATAGTATTTAGGGTGCTATCTTTGGCATTTTCTATTTGTTTATAAACTATATTGATATATTTGTATATATATATATTTAAAATGGATTATTTATTGTTGAAGAAAACAAGCCATTAATATGGCTAATTTATCGTTCCAGAAGATTTTTATGCGCATGTATATAATATTTACCCTACTTCATCTAATTACGTACATGGGAAGGTTTTAAAATGAGGTATATTCGTATATTCCATTGAATATAATAGCATTTCTTTAATTGAAAAAAAAACATTTGCTTTCATTAAAATTATATATATATATAGTAAAGGCCGGCTCTAGAGGGCTTGTTAAAATGTCATCAAGGCATCGGTATTGTTGTTGAGACCCAGACCGTCCGACCTACCAGAAAGGTGTAAGGTAACCGTTTGGACGACCGGGAAGTGCCACACAATTTAGACCGGAACCCAGTGAGGGAGGCATCCACAGGGACCGTGCCCTTCTTCCCCTACCACCAACCTCTCGGAAGGACTTACGGACCTACATATTTAACGTGATGGTACTCCTCATGAACGCGGTCGCAGTTGTGGCAGCGTGCAAATCCAGCGGGCAAACCGCGCCCGAAATGTGCCAACAGCAAGCAATGTTCCCAGGTGGTCACTCACCCAAGTACTAACCGCGCCCGATGCTGCTTGACTTCGGTGATCTAACGAGAACAGGTGTTTTCAGCACGGTAGGGCCGTTTGGCTTCAAGGCATCGTTGTGGAAAACTGAAAACTTTATACAAGCAATCTGGTGCACGTAGAAAAAATTCTGCTTCGGAAAGTACATGCAGAACCCGAAAGAAGAATACAAAAGTATAATGCAAAAACTATATGTTGAACACAAAACAGGTGGTAAAATGGAAACTGTGTACAAAGGAACATGAACACGTAGGAAAAATCGTGCATAACAAAATACATGTAAAATACGAAAGAAGAACACACATGTAGATAGCTAAAAATATGTGTAGAATATGAAACACGTGGTAAAATGGAAACTCTGTACAAATAAACGTGAACACGTAGGAAAAATCGTGTATCGAAGAATATACGTAGAACACTGTACATTACTATTTAGGGTCACGATAGGTAAATGGAAACTCTGTACAAATAAACATCAACACGTAGGAAAAATCGTGTATCTAAGAATATAAGTAGAACACTGTACTTTACTATATAGAGTCACGATATGGAAATGGAAACTCTGTAGGAATAACCAAACAATCGTGCCGAACATTATGCGTCCGTTCACAGCTTTTGTTAAGCGTTCATTGGCTGGAAGAAGGGGGCTTATAATGCACTAAAAGAATTGTAGTCATCTAACTGACACATACTTGACTTCTAAAAAGAAGTTGTATACGTTATATCCTGATCATGCCTGACTTGTTTCCTACGTCAACTCTTATTACCTTCATGTTAGCTGTTCTTGTATTTACGTTCTACATCTTATTATCGGCTCTCAGATCACTCGAATCTTGACACACAGTTTTATCTCATGGAATATTTTTAAATCTCAAATTTTCCCGCCATTTCATTGCTCTGTTACGTCATTCACGTACGTAATGATTATATTGTGCCTCTTTTATGCATTTTCTTTGTGAATTACGATTCAGTGTCGCTTAGATAAAAAGGTCTCCTAGTTCTAACGCGTCTATTCATGTGTAATACAATACAGGTTTGTGCGACCATTGTGTAACACAACAGTAATAAGAAAGCGGATGAAAGATGAATAATTAAAACTAGAAATAAATAAAAACTAAAAATTAAAAATTAATTTATTTGAAAAAAAAAACAAGATTTGTAATATCCTTCGCGACGAACTGAAAAGTAGAAAATAAATCACACACGGCATTGAACAAAATTGGGGGTGTTGTTGTGCACAAATAAAAGAAAGACAGAGCGCATAATTGAAATACAGTAATAACCCACCATATATTATTTGTTCGAGTTCTTAAAATATAATTATTAACATACTACACAATTGACTTTCGCATTTTTAAATTTTAAAATAAACATTATTTATTACTTATTTATAATTAAATTACATTAATTATGTATATATATATATATATATATATATATATATATATACACCGGGTGGTCAGAATTAAAACACCCCTACTCTGAGCTCTCTATAGATCGGACTACTCAGTGTAAAGGCTCCAAAATATGTTGAACATACTATTCAAGACATGGGGGAAAGGGACTACGCGAAAAAAATTTGTTCCAGAAACACAGATAGGTGGCGTTGTACAGCAGAAAATATGCTGAAAAGACACAAAATACACATTTGTAACACATTTTATTCGAACGTACCAAACATTCATATCACAAGGACCTTATCGATGCAGGGAATGCTGCGTATAACGTTATCCATTGATTGTTCAACAATAGCGGTGGTAACATCGTCAACGACATCTGAACGAGTCGATTTACGTCCTCGACCCGGTTGAACTCCAAGATGTCCAGTTTTCTCGAATCGAGCGATCATTCTCCTGAGAGCTTGGGGAAGTAATGGTCCATTGCGCAAATTCTTAAGTCGACGAAACACTCGAAGTGCAGCTGCAGCATGTCCTTTGTTTTCATAAAACAGCTTCACAAGCAAAGCGCGCTCTGGCAGTGTGACAGCCATCGCTGATAAGAATGAAAATTTCGCAGTTTCATCGCCTTTTATTCCCAGAACATAGTAGCTGCAAACCAAGGGTTTATGCAAATTTTTGTGCTTACAGTGCGAAATTGCAGTTACAATGACAGTTTAAGTTTCTTCACTTTTTTATCTTCTTTTTTTTTTCATATCAGCAAAAGAAATTAAAAAGGAAAAATTCCATATCGCATGTGTTTTTTTTTTTATTATTATTTTGTGTCTTTCAGCATATTTTCTGTTGTACAGCGCCAGCTATCGGTGTTTCTGGAACTAATTTTTTTTTCGCGTAATCGCTTTCCCCATGTCTTGAATAGTAGGGTCAATAATTTTGGAGCCTTTACACTGAGTAGTTCGATGTATTGAGAACTCGGAATAGGGGTGTTTTAATTCTGACCACCCGGTATATATATATATATATATATATATATATATATATATATATATATATATATATATATATATATATATATATACTCTTAAAGAGAAGAACCTTCATGTGTGAGATCAGGATTATATTTGATCAAAATCATATTGACCTAATATTAAATGTGCATTTACATGTAGCTCTGTTTGGCGACTTGGACATTGAAAAGCACGGTTGGACCGTCTTTGCCCTTTGTCATGACAACTGAAACACACTCTAATTGTCGAGTTGAATATCACCGCTACTGGACGGTCGGACTCTAATTATCGAAAAGCCACAGCTACTTGGCAGTCATTGCTTGGCACCATTTTTACAGCACAACACATTTGGCCGGTCTTTCTGAATTGACTTACACTCTCCATATGTCTTGTTGAATTTTTTCTGCTTGTTGCCACACCATTTCACTAATAAGATACGCCCTCCGTACCTTATTGATTGATCCTCAAAGCGATGCCGCAACACTTCTTCATTGGCTAACTTACTATCCAACCTGATTGGTTTCAGCCTTGGCCTCAAGGAGATTTCTGACCCAACCACACCGGTAACTTATGTGCACTGAACTTATTGCGGTCAAGACCTCCCATGCCAGGGCAATCGTGCACTGTAGTCTACGAATCTGCGGTTTTTTTCGCAAGTGTATATCGTAAATCTTCGTAATATTAAAACTGCATAAATACATGCAGATCCTACAGGTGTAAGCAGATTTAATTGAAAATAATACTGAATCTTATTATTATCCAAAATGATATTATGAAAAATTGTCGAAACTATATTATCTGCCAACACACTCAATTTGGTTTGAGTATGATAAAAATGTATTTTCTGTTTTACCATGGCTCACTGTTCTGTGTGGGAGATCATTAAAAAACTTGTTTTTTCCACGTAATATTGTTCTATCTTTCTTATTCCTGCGTTTTCTTGCCAGTTATCGAATTTAGTGTTCTAATTTTTAGGTACATTTTTATAGTAAAAAAATGTAGCATAATATGTTGGGTTGATTTTAAAATATAAATTGAAATAATAATTAAGCCATTATACGAGGGTCACACTGAAAATTTTGAGATACGACTAAGTGGTACAAGTTAAACTTACCAACATTTCGAAATGTTTAAAGTACATCCATAAAGAACATTCCAACATCAATGCACTTTTGTCGGCGAATTTTCCAAAGATTAAATACTTCATAGATTCAAGAGATTAAATACTTTCATAGATTCCAAGAAATGAAAGCCATTCATTTCTTGGAATCTATGAAAAATATGCTTTTATAGGCTTATCAATTTCATCTTTGGAATGAAAATGACGCCCAAAAAATAGCCAAAAGTCACACATAGAAGGAAAATAGGGATCAGGAGAATAGGCTGGATGTTCTATCTATTTGATGTTTTTCTTGTTCAAGAAATTCGACTGTCTGAAATTCTTGCTGAATAAGAAGACGCATTGTCATGGTGAAGCCCCTAATGTTCATGACCCTCATGAGTCCCCAAACATTCACTTTCTGAAGAATTTCTGGGAGTCACTTAGTAGTGTACCAGTTAGCTGTAACTGTCTTCTGTCCTTCTAGCTTTATGACTTTGACCAGACCCGTACTTCTAAAGAACACGGCATACATTACTTTTCTCATTGCACGTTGTCTTTTCACCATTGTTGGTTTGGAGTCATCATCAAAGACTCACACTTTACTTTCTTACGTGTTGGAACGTCAAAAAAAGGTATGTACGTTTCATCACCAGTTATGATTTTACAAATAATGCGGTGTCCACCGTTAAGTAATTTTAAAGTTCCTCTACTGTGATACTGACATGCTTCGCTTTTTGGTGTTTTGTTAAATTATGGGGGACCCAACGACAAACTAATATTTCATATGCAGCTCTTCATGAATAATTGTATTTATAGCTGCGATTCCAAGTTAAGTTACCTCTGTATCATTTGGTAGGTACAGCGATTATTATCGATTAATATTTTTTGAATGACCGACACATTGTCTGGGACTACAGCTGATAAAGGTTTTCCTGTATGTTCTTCATCCAGGAGAGGATTTCGACCTCTTCTAAACTCTGTAAATCATCTGAATAAAGTGGCACGAGATGGAGCATCATTTCCATATGCTAATTGTAGACGTTAAAGACATTCTTCTTGATTTAGTTTCACTTTAAAATTATAGAAAATCATAACTTGACAATGCTCTCGCGTCAACTTTATTTTCTTTCCTTTTAAATTTATTCTAGGACAGATATATTGTAATCGTTGCCACAAATTATCATCTGCGGACCTAAAAGAGTTCAAATTTAAATATCCGACCAATATTTTTTTAACGTATTTCGTCTGCCCCTGTTTCAAAAATTCTAGTATGACCCTTGTAATATGAATATAGTAGACTCATTACAAAATAATATAATATCTTTCTGTCTTTTCCGCTGCGGATACCGTAAATGTTTAAAGGTCGTATACATTTATATTCAGTTGCATCCGTCATAAAGCCGCTTTAATTTTGCATATTATCTGCGTATCTAAATTCTGTTCCAATGCAATTAAAATATGTTTGATTTTAACTAATCACAAGTTTTCTTTATTCCTAAAACGAAGCCTAATTTTTACGCTACACTATAGCTTACATAATGTAAACAAATCAAGCAAGGCAAGTAAGGCAAGTTTTATAAGAATTGCTGATTTTTGTGTCTCGAAATATTTTTTGAACTCTGGAGTCTGAAATATAAGTGATAGGAATGAAATATTCATTGATTTTACATAGAGAGGCAGACGATTAATAAAATGAAATAGTTTGTCACAGTTACAAATGTTCTAGTTTCTATAATAATAAAATATAATTGTAACGTAATATTAACTGTAAAATCATTGTACACACTTTACAAATTATACTTTCGAAGACGTCATTTGAATTAAGTTAATTTTGTTTAACTAGTATTATATTTTTCGCTGAAGTATTCGAATTAATTCTGTCGATGGCAATTCTTGAAGCAGCTTAAAATGTAAATAAAACTGTATTTCACTTGTAATGTGTCTCATAATCAAGGATTTAAGCATGATTTACATATTTATTGTTAGACTTATCAGAGTGATTTTATCATAAATATGCGGATAATTTTATGTAAAACACAATAGTCTTTTTAGAATATCTTCAAGCTCTTCCTGGGTTTCTAGATGGTAATACTCGTATATTCAATATAACTTAAAATAAATTAACCCAGACTCCTAAAAGAAATGCAATTATTCACTTTTACGGAGAAAATATGATCCTCACAATCGGGACAAAGTATCACGACGTTAATTTTGTAACATCTATCTCATATTAACTGTTTTCAGAAAATAACAACATTCTTTAATTAGATTTTTTTTCGTCTTCGGATTAGCTCCCATTTACACCATTGCATAATTAGATTTTTTTTCATAGAAACACGAATTTAATTAGACGCGCATTCCTTCATTAGTAGGAGGAAGCTCGGGTCTTATTTTCAAATGAAACCGCAGGCAATTAAACTAGATTTTTTTTATTGGGAATAACTTAAGTGTTACAAACATACAATAGTAAATAATATCAGGATATGTTTCAATCGGCTGAGTAATTTTCGCGTTAGTGTAGTTTGGATATTTTTTTTTTAGAATATTAGTTAATACTCGCATTTATCGGTAACATATTTTGGTAAGCGAAACACTTGGATATTACCCAGAAATACGAGTATGTATGGTTAATTTATTTGCACGTAATTCCATGCATATATAGCAATTTGATTTTTTTAAAATGTGGAAAATATGTACTATACAAATAAACGTCTAACGTTTTTATCTAGTCTTATATATAATAAAATTCCACTTTGCAACCATATCCAACAGATTAGAATGAATCAAACCCTGAAGCCTGTACTGATGTGCATACAAAAATTAACGAAGTTGTATATTGGACCCCTTTCTAACTATCTTACAGCAATGGGATTATTAATATATATATATATATATACATATATATATATATATATGTATATTATATATTTATATGTATATTATATATATATATATATATATATATATATTATATATATATATATGTATATTATATATATATATATGTATATTATATATATATATATGTATATTATATATATATGTGTATATTATATATATATGTGTATATTATATATATATGTGTATATTATATATATATGTATATATTATATATATATGTGTATATTATATATATATATGTATATATTATATATATATGTGTATATTATATATATATATGTGTATATTATATATATATATGTGTATATTATATATATATATGTGTATATTATATATATATGTGTATATTATATATATATGTATATATTATATATATGTGTATATTATATATATATGTGTATATTATATATATGTGTATATTATATATATGTGTATATTATATATATGTGTGTATATATATATATATATATATATATATATATATATATATATATATATACGTGCATTGGACTCATTTTTAACGATCTTACAACAATGGGAAAAAATGACTTTTATAGTTTTTGAGGACCCGTCAAATTTTAACAGATTAACTTGTTCTAGCTACGTACAAAATTTCAGATCTTTAGAGCGTAGAACTTATGTCAAAAATGTCATCAAAGAAATTAAAACAGATAGGCAGACAGACAGCCATCGGTCATGAAGAATTAACAACACATTTATAAAATAGATTGCAATAGATTTATTACGATAGTTTCTCTACATCACAGCGTATGCATTTTTTTACTTTCTCAAACTACTGTATAGAACAAAGTATTGCTTTCCCGAATACTTTCGATTTGGACATTTTGACAGACGTTTTAAGACCTCCTGAACCTATTTAAACTCTTTTATATCTACTTGGGTCATCAGACAAAACAACTTGTTTTGCTGAACATGTACTGTCATTGCTGGAGGATGTATTTTCATATCAAAATGTTTTGAAGCAGTTGCAGGTGCTTTGAAAGTAGCTGTACGATCATGAGGCACAGTCGCTTGCCGTTGGGAATGAGCGAAGCGAGGTATTTAGCGGCGGTTATCGAACGATAACTAGCTGGGGGAAGTTGTCCCCTAGTAGCTAGTATAATGTTACTAAATATTTTTACTGCAGGGGAATTTTTCAATTAATATTGAAGGATTTTTCTCAATTAAGAAGGATTTTTCTCAATGATTTTGCTCCCCCACTGGGTTGCGGTCTAAATTGGGTGGCACTTCCCAGCCATCCACACAGTTACCTTACACCTTTCTAGTAGGTCGGACGGTTTGTTTCATCATCATCATCAATTATTTTGCTAAAAAGGGGATCACGTAAAAAAATCATGAAAAAAGAAACCATTTTTTTTTCATTATCTAGTTATAAACTCTTGTCTACACACATTGGTATCAGTGATATTTCAGAAAATTAATTCTTTCCGCAGACATTAAGGTAATAGAAGGTGGCATCAAGAATACATTACCGAACATACAATAATACATTGACGACGTTTTTCTCGAAACGTATACTGTTGAACTTGTTCGCATGATATTTCTAGAATCGTTTGGAGAATTCTTATTAAAAATGTGCGCTTAATAATACCATCATTGTATATATAATTTAGATGTGTACATTATAACGTGAAAAAAGCATTAGTAGCAAAACTGCTGTTTAAAGTTTTGAAAAAAAAACCAAATTTTAAAAGTATTACCTTGTCCATTAAAAATTAAAATAATCAAATAATACTAATGTACAAGTATATTATAAATTTTATAGTTAATGAAACTGTAAACTAGTTTGTTTATATCCATAAAAATTTAAGATATCATGCGTGCAACCATATGTCATGATTTTATGGACAATAACTTTAGCAAATTTCCAAATTGAACATATGTTTCTAAAATAAAATGCCAAAGCAAGAAAAGCAAGATTACGATTTTAAACCACAAATATTATCTCATTAAAGTAAATACATTATCATTAAAAATACTGCTTAGTTCTATTTCCAGCAAATATTGCTTGCTATATAAACAATACATTATTTTCCTGTATTTATGCATGACTATTTCTTCCTCTTATATCTCTGAATAATTGATTGCATGGATTTTAATATAGAAGTGAATCCATATTGGATGTTTACATTCAATTTCGTCTTAGGGAACTCAGGATTATCAGCTATTTAACAATGTTGGGTCGAAGTGGCTGGCTGACAACCGAGTTAGTAGTAAACGTGTTTGCTCACTTTGTATGAAAGAAAATGTTTTCTTAGGGAATTACGCAAGATTTAATAGAAAGTTGGGTCTAAGTGGTTGAAAAGTGATTAAGTGGTAAACGTGTTTTCTCACTTTGCATGAAAGAAAATTTCATCTTAGGGAATTTCGTCTTAGGGAATTATGCAGGATTTACCAGATATTTAATAATGCTGCGTCTAAGTGTCTGACATGTGAGCTAGTAGTTAACGTGTTTGCTCACTTTGTGTGAAAGAAAATTTCATTATTCTACTAAATACTTACTGTATACTTACTGGGAGAGAGAATTTTATTATTATCTCAAGCTTGAATATACAAAAATAGATCAGAAATCTATTGTTTACATGCCATCTATTGTTTGCTGTTATATCTCTGAATAATTGATTGCGTAGATTTTAATATAGAAGTGAATCCATATTGCATGTTTACATTTAATTTCGTCTTAGGGAACTACGCAGGATTTAACAGATATTTAACATTGTTGGGTCTAAGTGGCTGACAGGCGAGTTAGTAGTAAAAGTGTTTGCTCACTTTGTATGAAAGAAAATTTCTTCTTAGGGATTTAAGCAGGATTTAATAAAATGTTGGGTCTAAGTGGCTGAAAGGTGACACAGTAGTAAACGTGTTTTTTTTACTTTGTATGAAAGAACATTTCATCTTAGGGAATTTCATTTTAGGGAATTACGCAGGATTTACCAGATATTTAATAATGCTGCGTCTAAGTGTCTGACATGTGAGCTAGTAGTTAACGTGTTTGCTCACTTTGTGTGAAAGAAAATTTCATTATTCTACTAAATACTTACTGTATACTTACTGGGAGAGAGAATTTTATTATTATCTCAAGCTTGAATATACAGAAATAGATCAGAAATCTATTGTTTACATGCCATCTATTGTTTGCTGTTATATCTCTGAATAATTGATTGCGTAGATTTTAATATAGAAGTGAATCCATATTGCATGTTTACATTTAATTTCGTCTTAGGGAACTACGCAGGATTTAACAGATATTTAACATTGTTGGGTCTAAGTGGCTGACAGGCGAGTTAGTAGTAAAAGTGTTTGCTCACTTTGTATGAAAGAAAATTTCTTCTTAGGGATTTAAGCAGGATTTAATAAAATGTTGGGTCTAAGTGGCTGAAAGGTGACACAGTAGTAAACGTGTTTTTTTTACTTTGTATGAAAGAACATTTCATCTTAGGGAATTTCATTTTAGGGAATTACGCAGGATTTTCCAGATATTTAGTAATGCTGCGCCTAAGTGGCTGACATGTGAGTGACAGTTAGCCTTATTTCAAGATGTATCAAATAGAACTGATGCTCAGACTAAATACAGTTCGAAATATTACTTCTAAGGTTACTTTACGCAGACTTATAACATAATTTGAAAATGACAGCAGCTCTGGTGATGTGAATACATAAAAATTTATTTGCTAAATATCTACGTTGCTGAACTAAATTTACATAAATATATGACAATATGTGTAGCAGTTAAGCGGCTTATTTATTGATACCATATACTGGTTGTTTTAACATAGTCGACTTTGCTTTTCGAGCTTCGACAATAAGTTTGACACATAATTCGAAGTTGAAAGTTTGCTTAAATTAGCTGCGAAATTTTTTCTTTAAATATCTTCCCGGTGGAGTGATATTTTCCAAAAAATAAGGGATATAACTTTTTAAGGTCCTCTAAGAAAAAAATGCTTTTTTTATAATGTGCCATATAAGAATGCTCTTTCATGAGGTCACCTAAGAAAAAAAAAGTTTTATTTAAGATCATTCAAGAAAAAAAAATTGTAAGGTTCCATAAGAAAAAAAAATGTTTCTTTATAAGATCCACTAAAAATGTTTTCTTATAAAATCTACTAAAACAATGTTTTCTTATATGATCCCCTAAGAAAAAAATGTTTGATTACAAAAATGTTGTTCTATACAGAATCCAGTCTAACGGAAACACCCGATGAAATTATCTGAAATATTTATGCAGATATTTACGATAGAAGTAACATAAACTACCAAAGTAGAGAAAATTTGAAAGGGATTTTTACTGCATTCTAAGAGTCGATGATTTTCCATAAATTGTTGACACGATTGCTGCTGAATACGACCACTCCATATTAAAATACGAGTTCGCTTGAAAGGTATCTACACAACGCTATTTTCAGCTGACCGTGTATTTGTAGGGGGGAAATTCCCTATTATTAATATGCAATCTCTTCGAATATTATAGATGACGGTACCTTCTTTTCTTTGGACTACTTCATGTATAGAATAACTCTTTCTAAATAAACTATTTTGTTCAAGACATCATATAAAATATAAATCTCCAATTTTTCTTAAGTCCTATGCTGAAGAAACATCTATGGAATTAATTAACATTT
This sequence comes from Amaurobius ferox, assembly GCA_951213105.1. NCBI lineage: Eukaryota > Metazoa > Arthropoda > Arachnida > Araneae > Amaurobiidae > Amaurobius > Amaurobius ferox. Next base: position 15,672,629 of record OX578135.1, read on the forward strand.
AATTTTAGCAAATTTTCATAATAGACGTATGAAATTAGACATCATTTAATTTTAACAAATTTTCAAATTAGACGTATTAGACGTATGAAAGAATGCTCCATTTAATTTAAGCAGATTTTCAAATTAGATGCATGTCTCGTATTAGACATGTGAAAGAATTAACATTTGAATTAAGCAAATTTTCAAATTTGGCGTATGTGTCGTATTAGACGTATGAAAGAATGTAGTATATAATGTTAGCAAATTTTCAAATTAGACGTATGTGTCGAAAAACAGTTGTCCGAAAAACAAATTGCAAGATCGTGATCTAAACCACAAATATTATTTCATAAAGGCAAAATAAATCATTACTAAAAATACTGCTTACCGCTATTTCCAACAAATATTGCATGCTATCTAACAAGACATTATTTCTTTTATTTATTATGCATAGCCATTTATGATATATCTTTAAATGATGGATTGCATAAATTTTAATATAGAAGTAAGAACAGCTTTAAATGTTTACTTTACCTTTCATCTTGGGGAATTACGCAGGATTTAACCGATATTCGATAATATTGTTTTAGGTGACTAGAAGAATGTAGAGTTAGTGGTAAACGACCTACCTCACTTTTTATGGAAGGAAACTTCGTTATTCTATTAAACGAATAAATAGTCACTAGTAGATATATCCGTTTGCTACTACATTCTTAGACTGCAATATGTAATAAAGGTTCTTAAAATCCCACTGACCATGCAAAAATTAAAACTCATTTATCTTAAAAAGACTGAAAACGAGAAAAAATACAGAGTGATCAAAATGTTGCACAGATCAAATTTTGAAATCGTAAAATGTAATGAAAATGTAAAAAGTAAAATATTTTTCAGTACGGTGGCACTAATATATCCTTAAACAATATGAAGTGATCAGTGTGGAAAGAGAATTACTCGCAGTTAGAGAAGCTATTTAATGAATTAAGAGCAATATATTATGTGAAGAAGTAGATTGCACTATCTAGTGATAGTGAAAGTTATATGTTGAGTATTTGCAAATCTGAAGATTCACACTATTGGATAATAAAGAGTATGTGGAAGAAGAAATATGAATATTAAACTGAATTGGATTAAAGTTCATGTGTGTGAGGTTTATCGGCAATGAAAGAGCGAAAAAGCTCGCAAAAGATGGTATTTGAGTGATCAAGTGAACATAGAAGTTAAATCAACTTGGATCGAAGTCAAGACTGAACTCAAAAAAGAAGCATTGAAAGGTTGACAAGAAATATGGACTTTATCTAGTACAGGGAGGCATACCTACATATATACATTACCGCAAAACACCATTATTTGCATTTTTCAATATGTGAAATTGTAAATCAAATATGTCTAATTTTCAGAAAAATGTATGCACCTATCAACAGAACACACAAAATGAGCCTTTATTGATTAACATTAGTTTAGTTATTTAGGCCCTAGGTTCGCAAAATTGAAAAAAATAGCCGAAAAAAAATGTATTTTTTTTTTCAATTTTTGAAATTCTGAAAAGAAAAATGTATTTTCAAGTTTTAAAACAGAAATATGTACTACTCACTAGAACACACATAATGAACCATCAATCATGGATATCTCTCCATTTAGTTAAGGCTATAGCTCTGCCAACACTAAAGAAGGAAAAAAGGCCGAAACGGTAGTCGTTCTGGAAATTTTTTAATTTATTTTATTTTTATTTAAATTTCCCAATTTAAGTTTTTTTCTCTGGTGCTATGGCACCGATTGAAATGTTTGTTTGTTTTTTTTCATCAGCGTAAGACAGGGAAAATAATCTAGTATTTAGCTATTTTTGGGAAGGAGTTGCAGACCTCAAATGTCCGTGGCATATCCCATAAAGTATAATAACATACTTGCAAGCTGTGGACTCTGACATGACGACTTAGCGGAATAGCGTTCCTAAAATGTTATAAATGTTTTATACAATTTACAATACATTAATTTAGAAATACAAAAAGAAATTTCAGTGAAATACAATAAAATAATAAACATGGAAAAAATATATTCACATATATATTTTTCTTAAATGTATTTATTTTATGTATTTAGTTATCAATTTCAACCTGCAGACTTTTCTTACAAATGAATATATTTACGCATACACACCTTTAAAGATCACTCCAAAGTATATCACAGAAACATAATTGTTATCTAAAAAATCTAGTCTAGACATTATTCCAGACCTTAGTTTTTAACCCTGGCAGCAAATCATGTTTTCCCTCCTTTTCTCATTAAGGAGATGGATTGTGTAGCATTTTATACCGAAATAGCTTCACTTTCTACGTTGGACATTATTCTTCATCTGAGAAGATTTGCGCTGAAACTTAACCGTTATCCAATAATGTTTAAGGGGCTAGAAGAATATAATCTAAGCAGTAAATACTTCAGTAGCCTGATTACGTAGGGAATGCTAGTAGTAATAGTCTGTGAAAGAAACTGATTTGATCATTGGAAGAAAAGCAAAATATGTTTAACATACCACAAATGAAAGCTGCTGCGTGTTTAACATGCTTTATAGATTGCTCAAAACTGTAGACATACTTAAAAGAAAATTAAGTATATATAGTTCAAGTTGTTCTCCAAATAAAAATGATTTAATTCTTAGGAGAAAAGCAAAACATACTTAACATACCACTAAAGAAAGTTACATGGTCAACATGCTTAACAAGCTTTGCTGATTGCTCAAAAGAGTGGACTGTATCTTCAAGTATTTATAGTTTAGGTGTATTAATCTCCAAATAAAAATGATTTAAGAGGAACTAAGAAGTCTGCTTAAAATGTAGCATGATAGCATGACTCATACTACATACTCATTAGAAACATCCAGCAGTATAAGTAACACAGTAGTATGGATGATATTATGATTACACTCTCATAATTTTTCGATAATAATCTCATCATGATAATCTCATAATCTCATAATAATATTATAATATAATGATAATCTCTTAATAATATTATTATTACATTCTTATAATTTTTCGTTGTAATATTCTCTCTCGTGCCTATCCAAACAGATAGCTTGCACCTTCGAATAGCTCTATCATAAATCTAGACTGTATAATAAAAGTAGAGAATTAAGATGTCATTTATATCGGAAATTTCATTTCTGATGATGAAAAAGTTAGGTTCTACTTCAACTATAACAGATAATAATGTTGTCCTTGTAGTTAAATGCCTATAGCATCATCTAGTCAATTCAAAAATACATTGTTCTAATTAGAGTTGGGTCTTGAGTTCTTTCCGAATTTCATATTAGTCACACTCGAGATCTATCTCCGAACAATAAGTGTTGAAGTCTTCATTTGCGGAACATTCTGGAGACACTAATCATATTTGAAATTTGGGGATGCTAAAATCATTTTCACATTTTTGCAATTCTTGCGTTGAAATTTACTGAATAGTTCTCTTTTGTTTATAAGTCCATCTCTATTGTTGATTATAACTCTCAATTAGTTTCTTTTATCTGGAAACTCTTAGTTCAATTCCTATTAAAAGTACCTTCTCTGATGTTTCTACCCAGACCGTCCGAGCTACCAGGAGGTGTGAGGTATCTGTTAGGAAGGCCGGTTTCATAGATTTGTATCATAGTAGCTCACATGAGCTAAAAAGAGTAATAGAGCCACAATAATCAAAAGCTATTTAATTCTAGAGATGAAAACATTGGACAAGGAAAAATTTATTTATCCTACCGGTCTATTTTGTGTTAGAGTGCAGTGCAATTATTCGTGAGATATTATAGTTTTTACCACCAGCCAGGTGGCCATGGTAGTTATAGAAGCATAGAGTTATTACTACGAAAAGTTCTTTTACGATTCTCTCTCTTTCTCTCTTATTGTTTATATCTTATGATCTTTCTCTTTTTTTCTTTCTCTTTTTCTCTGATTCTCATTCTATTTCTTTTTATCTCTATTTCTATTCCTTTCTCTTTTCTCCATTTTCCTGCCCTTTTCTCTTTTCTCCCTTTTTCTGTCATTTTCTCTTTTCTCCCTCCTTATGCCTCTCTCTCTCTCTCTTTCTCTCTTCTTCTATTTCTCTCACTCTTATTCTATTTCACTCTTATTATATATTTCTCTTTTTCTCTATCTTTCTCTTTGTCTTATTCTCTTTCTATCTTTCTTTATATCTCTTTATGTCCCTTTCTCTTTTCTACCTCTTTCTGTCTCTTTCTCTTTTCTCACTCTTTCTGTCCCTTTCTCTTCTCTCTCTCTCTTCAAACAGAAATATATATTTGTTAAACGCTTGTATTTAACAAGAAACTAAGCAGTAAGACTACTTCAATTTTCCAAAAATGAAAAGTATCTAAAATATTATTTTGCGTAACAATTTTATCATGATTAAGATTTTCTCCAAACATTCAAATATTTCTAAGACTTTCCAATCCTTCACTGGCAAAGAAAACATAAATATTAAATTAAGTAGATGTCAACACATTTAATGAATCACAGTAGGGGGCTCAAAGTGTTTGAAAAGCAGCAAACTTGTTAATTACACTCTACACTTTTAAATTAATGAATATCCCAATATTTATTTTCGGCTTCTTAACGCCTTTGATATTTCTATTAACTGTGCTGAACAATGCCTGGGTATATTTATCAATAAATTTCGAATTTTGCCTTTAGCTTCACATTAATTTTATATAGAAATTAATTTCGGAAATAAGTAACAAATTTCATCTAAATTAATTTGTAATTGTTGCAGCTATGTATTTTAAAATTTTGACCCCTTTATTCTAAATATAGGTTTAATTTAAAATATCGCATTTAGTTTTTCATTTTAAAACAGTTTTTGATCCAAAAGAAAACAACTTGGCAAGGATTATTTTGCTTTATCTCGTTTAAATCACGAAATAAATAAAATTAATTCAATGACATGATAAACTGAAAAAAAAATTGTAAAACACGTCTTGATTAAAACACCGAAAATTGAAATTGAATAAAACTTTATTTTACATATATTTCAAAAGCATTTTTTAAATACTGACAAATTTGGGGCTTATTTTCAGAAGTTTTTTGTAATACCATATATAAAGAAATTTTTGAGGGATTACAATATTTAATTAGAAGCATTATAATATCATAGGTTCATTGTTAAACGTCGATTCATCAATATCTACTGACGAAAATATCACCACAATTGTAAAAATGCCGCTAATGAATGGAAATGTCGTCTCCAAACTTATGAATTAATTGTTAAAATATTTTTATGTATGGATTATATTGCTTATTGCAGATGCTATCAATATTGATAATATAAAGGAATATATAATATCTACGAAAATATAAAAAGTAGATATAAATATTAAACGATAAAAGATGCACTAAATTTCTAAATGTGTATTTCTCTCTATATTAAAAGAAATGTAGTTGACGCCGCCTCCGCCGCTATTTGACAAATTTCTCCTTTCACGAGATTCTTTGCTTCGTACCGCAAAAACAATTTCATATAAAAATATGAAATTTGGTACACTTGTATAGAAAAATCTTTGGGAAATATGCTTAAATAAACCATATTTACCACTGTACAACAAAGTTGAAAAGTGTTTATGACTTTGTTCATTCTGTCTGTCTGTACGTCCGTTAGCACGATAACTGCCGTAAAAATGACTTAATCAAAATGAAATTTTAGTATGTTGTTCAGACGGTCTATAGGACCTATGGAAATATAAATGAATAATAGCACCCAATTAGATTTAGATTGAACCCGGGTTGAAAAAATGAAATACATTGAGCCCTATGGGACCTAATTTTTCAAACATTATTTAAGCGGATTTAAAATTCACAAATTGCTTCGAAAGTTTTAGGTAATATTCAAATTGTTCCATAAAATATATAAAAAAAATTCAGCGAAATATATTCAGTAATTTTTTAAATAAAAATTAAAATAATAATTACACCTCTTATATGAAGCGATCACGTGACTATGATATGAAAAGATCACATGACCCACTTGAAAATGATATATGGCATCCATCTTGTCTCAAAACCGCGATTTTTTAAGTTCTTTTTAATTCATATTGAGTGTTGTGTCCGTCCTAAAACCACTTTATTTTTGCTTAAAATCAGTGCATCTACATACTGAAACAACGCAATTACGATATATTTGAGTTTAAATGATCATCCAAATTTGATTATTTCTACTACGAAGACTATTTTTCACTTATGTAAAATGTAAACAGCAAAATATGAAGAATGAGTTGTATTAGAATTGCTGTATTTCTTTAACACAAAATTATTTAACCCATGGAGTCTGCATAGCTGATATGAATGAAATATTCTTTGATTTTACAAAGAGAAGGACGGTGTTTTTCGATGAAGTTTTAGGCAAAGAGTTCAATTTCTTGTAGCTCCATGGTCTTAATTTTTAAATAATATAAATTATTATAGTATTGTGATGAATGAAATGAATGGGAAAATGTTATGAATGAAATGCTGTTTTTATAGAGAAATCCAGGCGCGTTATTTTTTCTATGACGTCATTTGAATGAATTTCAGTTGTTTTCGATGAAGGTTTCAAATATAATAAATTATCGTAGTATTATGATAGTTTTAAAAATATTAACGAGGAATGTATCGCATTTTAGAGATGTTTAAACCAGGCAATTTATATTTCAATGCCGTCATTTGAATGAAGTTCATTTTTTTCGGTGAAGGTTTAAGTTTTCAAATATAATAAATTAATGTAGTATTGGGATAAGTTTTAAAATATTACCGAGGAATGTATTGCATTTTAGATTTGTATAAATAAAATTGCATTGAAGTTGGAAAGTGTTTCATAATCAATGCTTTAAGCATGATTGATCTTTCTTGTTTGATATTTATAGTAGTTTAAGAAATATATAATGTCAAAATCAAAGACAAAATATTTGAGCTGCGAGTTCACGTCCTGGATAGACTCACAATAGCAAAACCACGAATCTGTGCAGGCAGGTGCCTACTTTTTGCAGAACGGAGCCCCTTTTTTAAATCTTTACAACAAAGTTGAAAAGTGTTTACGACTTTGTTCATTCTGTCTGTCTGTCTGTCTGTCCGTTAGCACGATAACTGCCGAAAAAATAACTTAATCAAAATGAAATTTTAGTATGTTGTTCAGACGGTCTGTTGGACCTATGGAAATATAAATGAATAATATCACCCAATTAGTTTTGGATTGAACCCGTGTTGAAAAAATGAAATACATGGAACCCTATGGGACATAATTTTTCAAACATATTTTAATCGGATTTAAAATTCACAAATTGCTTCGCAAATTTTAAGTAATATTTAAATTGTTCCATAAAATACATAAAAAAATTCAGCGAAATATATTCAGTAGTTTTTAAAATAAAAATTAAAATAATAATTACACCTCTTATATGAAGCGATCACATGACCATGATATGAAAAAATCACGTGACCCACTTCAAATTGAAATATGGCATACATCTTGTCTCAAAATCGTGATTTTTAAAGTTCTTTTTAATTCATATTGAGTGTTGTATCCGTTCTAAAACCACTTTATTTTTGCTTAAATTCTGTGCATCTACATACAGAAGCAACGCAATTACAATATATTTGAGTTTAAATGATCATCCAAATTTGATTATTTCTACAACGAAGCCTATTTTTCACATATGTAATATGTAAACAGCAAAATATGTGAAATGAGTTGTATTAGAATTGCTGTATTTATTTAACACAAAATTATTTAGCTCATGGAGTCTGCAAAGCTGATATGAATGAAATATTCATTGATTTTACAGAGAGGACGACGATTTTTTTCGATGAAGATTTAAGCATAGAGTTTAATTACTTGTAGCTCCATGGTTTTAATTTTTAAATAAAATAAATTATTATAGTATTGTGATGAATGGAATGAATGAGAAATTATTTATGAATGAAATGAATGGGAAAATATTTATGAATGAAATGTTGCTTTTATAGAGAGAGCCAGGCGTGTTATTTTTCTCTGACGTCATTTGAATTAATTTCAGTTGTTTTCGATGGAAGTTTTCAAATATAATAAATTATCGTCGTATTATGATAATTCAAAATTATTACCAAGGAATGTATCGCATTTTAGAGATGTTTAAATCAGGCAAATTAGATTTCAATGCCGTCATTTGAATGAAGTTCATTACTTTCGATGAAGGTTTAAGTTTTCAAATATAATAAATTAATGTAGTATTGTTATAAGTTTTAAAATATTACCGAGGAATGTATTGCATTTTAGAGATGTTTAAATAAAATTGCATTGAAGTTGGAAAGTGTTTCATAATCAATGCTTTAAGCATGATTGATCGTTCTTGTTTAATTTCGATGTAGTTAGGATATTTTACTTTTCATGCACTTCTGACATGTACGTTTTTTTTTCGTATCAGCACGTCTAGTGATTTCTCTGCCTCATACAGTAAAACTTATAGCATACAAAAATATGAGATTTGATACATTTATAGAGAAATATTAGGATAATACGATGAAGTAAACCGTTTACAGATTTAAACTTTAGTTTGGCATGAAATAGCTGATAGCAGGACGGAGCGAGCAGGAGGCATAGCCCCCTCGTATTTTTAAAAGAAAAATATCGTATAGTTTTCGAATAATCGTGTTGTCAGTTTGAAGAAAATTGAAAGTCTTTTGTGTTTCATTGTAATGATTATATCTCATAAACTAAAAGTAATGAACAAGATATGCAATAAATCGTAGCTTTTCCAAAGTTCTACAAGTATGTGTAATTGGATGTTATATCGAGCTCTTAAATTTCAAAGTATGGTTGTTATTTAGTTATTCCTCAGTGAAATATTGATGTATAAGTTCAAGATATTTTCTTTCGTTTAAGAAAATTAAACCTACTTAGTTACTCCTCAGTGAAATATTGGTGTATAAGCTCATATTTTATTTCATTTAAAAAAATTAAACCTATTTAGCTACTCCTCAGTGAAATGTTGATGTATAAGCTCCAGATATTTTATTTCGTTTAAGAAAATTAGTAGAATATATGAACTTTGGGGTTTCGAAAATGTTTAATCATTCATGAAGTTTGCTCAGAATAGATAAAAATATAGGTAATCAAATATAGGTTATTTACTCAAGTACGAATTTACGCGCCGGCAGGCCAGTTCATAGATTAATGTAAAGTTTCGTGAGATATATTGTATAAATTTAATTTATATACTAAAAAGAAAGTTAGTAAAATAATTTGATATTATCGTGACCTCTATGGAGAGAGTGTCCAGATAGAATCGGAGAAAAATACTGAAAGTACTAGTTAGCATTTGTAGCGCTTTGAAAGTCTGTAAACGAAACAAATGAGTCTGAAAAAATCGAATAAACTTATTGAACTGTACTGGAGTTTTATTTTGCAAAATGTCATACACCCAAAATCATTTAAGCTCCATCGGACTGGAGCCACCGCTGATTTATTTTTCTTTTAAATAATTGCATATGCATCCTGAAGACGAAAGGTTAGAAGTCTCAACTTTAGAAATCTTAAAAACTTGAAGCACCTCAAATATAATGTAACGCAGAGACTGATTAAAACTAATTATAAATATCAATATTGCTAATGAAATATTGCTAATAAGAATATCCATTAATTCATAAAAAATACGTCGCGGGGAGGATTTAGTATGTAAGCACAAATAAATGTATTTTATTCGTTTATTAAAATAAACCAGAAATCAAACTATTAAAAAAATAACACTTCAACGCAGTTTTGAAATCCCATGCAGAGCTTAATTAAAAATACATGTTTGTTCAATAAATAATGCTTTCATCACCATCTCTTTTATGCTTTTGTTATTAACTTAGCATTCCACCGCATTAATATCCAACACTCGCGCTGTGTATTTTTTTTAAGTAAGCACAATTGATTAAAAGGTAAAAATGATAATTAATTATTTGACTCCGTTTAAACAATTGGTACTTTTTAATTGCTTGGAAAAAACAATTTCTCATTTGAATTAGAATATAATAAATATATTTAATTAACAACATTTGTCAGGTTAATTTTTTAATGAATAATGACGCTCCTTTGTTTTTATCATTTGTACCCCGATTTTACAGTTTGGTGCACTGGTTTTGAGATGGTCTTCATTATGCAATTACTGATGTATTGTTGCGAACATCTAAAATGCAGTCTCTTTTGAAAACCAGACAGAAAAAGCACCCGCATAGGCAACCTTTTCCATGACGTGAATATACGTTACTATATGCTGAAGTTCGGAGAGAGTTTGCCAAATTTGGCGATTTATCGCCAATTTAGCAACATTTGGCGACATTTTGAAGGTTTGAGGAGCGCCCCGAAATAATGAATATTCTACGAGATATGAAAGATTTTTAGAAGTTTCTACAGAGCGTGTCTATAAAAAGAGTTATAACTGAGTTGGAGAACAATCGACGTGATATGAGCTGCATTGAACTGTGACTTACGTCAATGGTTTGAGAATTGTTGCTGCTGTTTTGTGAAATGAGTTACATTATTGTTTTGAGAATAGCATTGGTTGTTTTGTAGAAAATCAGTGGAGCATTTAAGTGCTGTTTTACTGTATATTGTTCCTGTTTACGCTGTGCTTGGGAATAAACATGTTAGTTATCCAGAAATTCAGACTCATACTTGTATTCTAAGTGCACACCTACGTTTCCAAAGGATGCTTCGTAACAATACTGACAGAAAGCTGATGGCATAGATTGCACTGACAGGCCATCACTGACAGGTCAGCACTGACAGAAAGACAAATCCTGATGAATGACATAGATCGCGTCGGAGGAATTTCCATATTGTGAAACTCAAAATGTAAAGGGAGCAAGTACTGTAGAGGAGCCTGACAGAAAATTAAGAAGTGCATTTTTATAAAAATATAATTGTTCATAGGTCAATGTTCGAATCTTGCAGAAGGGTCCATGCTTTGAAGTCCGTTCACTGACTGAACTAATAATACTGACATAAAGCTGACAGCACAGATAGCACTGACAGATAGATAAATCTTGATGAGTAACATAGAACACGTTGGCTGAATTTCCATATCGGGAAACTCAGAATGCCATAGGGAAAGTACTGTAGAGGAGCCTGAAACAAAATTAAGAAGTAAATATTTATAAAATTATTATTGTTCTTTGGCCAAGGTTAGAATCTTGCAGAAGGGTCCATGGTTTGAAGTCCGTTCACTGACCAGACTAACAATATTGACAGAAATCTGACAGTACAGATAGCACTGATAGACCAGCACTGACAGAAAGAAAAACCCTGATGAGTGACATAGAACCAGTTGGAGGAATTTCCATATCGGGAAATTCAGAATGCAAAGGGGTCAAATACTGTAGAGGAGCCTGAAAGAAAATTGTGAAGTAAATATTTGTAAAAATATTATTATTCATAGGCCAAAGTTAGAATATTGCAGAAGGGTCCATGGTTTGAAGTCCGTTCACTGACCGGACTAACAATACTGACAGAAACCTGACAGCACAGATAGCAGTGACAGTACTGTAGAATAGCCTGAGAGAAAATTATGAAGTAAATATTTATAAAATTATAATTGTTCATAGGCCAAGGTTAGAATCTTGCAGAAGGATCCATGGTTCGAAGTCCGTTCACTAACAGGACTGTCTGAAATTTCCGAACTTTTTTTTTTTTAAACTGAAAAAATATTTTAAAAATAATTTTCAAATACAAAATGTTAAACAATTAATCATTTTGTGAGTAATATGCAACAATTTCCTGCATTATGAGTTAATTCCTTCCTGGTCTATACCCGGAACTAGAAAAATAGGAACTCTTAAACCATTAAAATCCACTAATAATATTACTTAGCCCGTAGTTAATTAACCCTGATATAAAATTTTTAAATCTCATCGCCTACTAAACCTTATTATGGGTTAGTAGTCTGCAGGTCATCTCGAAAATTAAGAAAAATATATAAAATTATTTTTGTCATCTCGAAAAAAAAATGTCTTTAATTACGAAAAATTATTTATTATTAAATATTTAATAAAATAATAATGTATCATAATTTATCTGTATTGTGAAAAATTTAATAAAATAAGATTGTCACATATTTCTCATTTCGGAATATTTCACGCATATATATTCCTAAATCAGTAATGTTTGTGCATTACTGCATACTCTCTTCTTCAATGAATTCATCAATATTAAACACTTTAAATATCACTTTAAATGCGTTACTGCCATTTTTCTCCATCAATGTCATGGAAATATATGGTTGGTGCAATTTCCTGAGCACCACAGTATTTTAGTGCCTGTGTGTATGCTAGTGTGCCTATGTGTATGCTAGTGTGCCTGTGTGTATGCTAGTGTACCTGTGTATGTCCGTGATTATGATTGGAATCCTCTTGAATGTAAGTTCAATCAAATATTATAAAGAACCAGCTCAACTTCTAAAAAAATATCTAACAAAAATATTTAAATATCAAAATTTGCATCACTGATAAATTAAAAATATTCTACGTAATTTATTTTTCATTAAAAATATACGAATGATAGAAACTTTAGAAACATTTCATGCGTTATTGCATGGTTTTTGAGTAAATGTTTAAAAAAAAGTCATTAAAATCATCAATAAAACTGGTTTAAAAAAATTGATTTTGTATATAAAATTGATTTATTAATGTGGTTCTTATAGGTTTACTACACTTATTTTAAATATGCTTACCAAATTTCTGAGTATGACGGAATTTCTAAGAAAATTGCATTTAAACATTTATTCACTTAATATTTTCCAATTAATATACACAATATAATACATGCACAGCTAACTAACCTGAAATTCACTTTTCTGCATTATTCAGCAGTATTCAGTATTCATTTTATGCAGTATTCAGTATTCATTTTATGCAGTATTCAGCAGTATTCAGTATTCAGCTTGAAGAACATTCCATTCAATTACCAGCAGTAATCTGCAAGCTTATTTGAGTTTCATTCTCCTTGATAACGAAATTCTCTCGTGGATATATTCTGGTGGAAGCGTCCACCATGTTCGTTATTTACATATCTAGAATTTTCAGAATTAGTCTAAATGCGAATAAAACATGTATTTTCAAAGCCATGTTGCACCCCAGAACTATGTAGTTTTCAAGAAGTTCTCTAACCCGTTCTTTGTAGTTCTCGGCCTGTTTGTGTCGTAGGGCGTTTTTAACCACTTTTTGGGATTAACCCCATACAACTGCCTCAAACTCATTCAAACGTCACACAAACTCTTTTTCTCTTATTTGTAGTCCAAAAACAAATCGCTCTAATTTTCGGGATTATTCTCATCTAACTACCTCAGATTCATTTAAGCGTCACATGAACTCTCGTTCCTTCATGAGATCTCTTATTTGTAGTCCTAAAACAAATCGATCTAATTTTAGCATCCCTTATTCTAGGAAAACTGCTAGAAACATGAAACATTAGTCATTGCGATCCATTACTTTAATGAAGTTCATCAAACTGCGTTCAATATGAAGTGGTGTAAGGTACACTTTCTCGAGGTTCACAAGGGGCTGGTAAATTTACAGGCATATAAGTCAGATGAAGATGGTAAATCAAGAGTCTGGGACATTTTCTGTGTCCGTGTTATGTTTATTCTCATTGGCGACTAATTTTTGATAAAATGGTTTTCTGTCCCCACTGTCCAACTTACATAAAACGTAACAGGTATTTGTGTAACCAAGTGGAAGTTCTAGTTCAATATATATCCTTTATACCTCCCAAATATGCCAAGAATACGTCTCATACTGTATCATTATTAAAAATATATATAGGGAAATTCATATGATGCCCACATCTGATTTTTTTATTTTCTATATTTATAATTGCATTTACAAATAATCGAATTTGCTGGTTTATTTTCAATTAAAATATGATTTTTGTGAAAAATTCCTTTTGTGTTTTGTCATAAGGTAAAATTGATGTAACACAATATTTGTATTACATGTTACATTCCAATTACGGATGCCAACCTAGCCATTTCGAAATTGGAATGTAACATGTAATACAAATATTGTGTTACATGTTTATCAAACGTTTGCAAATATTTTTGGAAATACCAAGTTTCCCTAATTATTATGATCTTTAAAAATATTTAACTGATTTGAATTTTTTAATTATTTAATAATAATCAAATATTGTTCTAATATTAAATACATATTAAAATCCGTCTGTGAAAAACCATTTTATATAACGCAGGACTTCAAAGTATTTAATTACAATGAATAAATCTCTTAAACTTTCTTAAAGCAATTTAACAATCAAATAGAGAATGTTTCACGTTCAGCCCTAAATCATGTGCTTGAGTTAATTAAAACTGATTGATGATATAACAAACAATGATTTAATAAATGATTTTTTATACTCTTTGTCACTAACTTCTCATTACACTTCCATTGTTATAAGACACTTGTGCAATTTCTATTTTATTTATTTTAATCAATTGTTTAAAAGATAAATTAAAAGAATATATAATTGTATAATGTCTCCTCAAATTTCAACTAAAGAAAATATAATTAGAACTTGTGCATAGAAATAAAATCTTTTAAATTATGAATTTGATGTCAAAGACTCATATTTAGCGCATTTGTATGACAATTTGATGTTTTATGATATAAGCTATGTAGTATGTATATTTTTATAGAACATAGTTGCATATGCGTAAAGATAAAATTTGTAATTATATTTAAAATTCAAATTTAATGTTTGATGGAATTTTACGTTTTGGGGTACAACAGAACTATTTACGGAATGATTTCTGTTTTTGTATCAGGCAGTTCAAACTGAACAATCAGTTACAATAGTTACATCAGAACAATCAGTTTTTTACTTTTGGGATAATCAGCTACTGTTGTGTAAGTTGAATCAGTAAAAGTGGTGCTTTTCTTGTAAAATGACAGGGAAAATGGAATAAATAACATATTTTCCTACATCAATTAAATGCTGGTCTTTTTATAAAACTATCAGATATACGTGGCGTAGGTGGGAATTTAAAATGTGGACGAATTATGTTAGCATTCCACACTATATTGTTACACAAAAATACTACAGAAATAATTAAACGATTCGTCTATTAAAATAGAAAGAGCAGATATATTTCTGTTTTTCTAATACAAAACTATTTGAATTGGCAAGTTTGAAGCCTTAAACATACTGTTGCCGTTTAACATCAGCCAAAATAAAGGCTAAACAAGATTATGGTTATTAGTATTTATTATGGTTATTAGTATTTTACTTATACTGTTGGAATATTATAATTTAATGTTTTTACAATTAAATGTTTTTAGAATTAAATGTTTTTCAATCAAATTTCTTCCTTGTGGAATCTTTCCATTCGTATGCAATTCGTATTCCGATTTTTACTTTCCTTATATACATAATATATAAGGAAAGTATTGTGACGGGGTCGAAAATTCGAATTCGAGTTTTCGACGGGAGAGCCCGTTTTAAGCATCCCTGATCACGAATCAAACATTTTTGAAGTGTTGCCTGTGTGTGTGTGTGTGTGAAAGTGTGTGTGTGTGTGTGTGTGTGTGTGTGTGTGTGTGTCAGTGGGCCTGTGGAGACGATAACTGACGAACGAATGGACCGATTCGAACCAAATTTGGTACAAAAATTACAATCCATAAGCACTGGAAGCCTATTGTTTTTATGCGCAATCGAATGTTCAGAACCCTCCTAAATTTTCGAAAGAAATTTTGAAAAAAACGTCAAAAAATCAAAACCACTAATAAAGTTACGCAAATAGACATTTCTTATGTAATTTTTCATTAGAAAACGATTGACATAAATTTGATAACGCTAATATAAACCGTTCTCGAGATATTGCACATTTTTCAAAAAACTACCAAAAAGTCATATAAAATAGAAACAAAAATATTTCCTATTGAGAAACATGTTCACTTTTCATATGTAATAGCATGCGATAAATTGGGTGACATCATTCTCGTGGATCTAGCTCGTTCCATTCATGAAAAAAGATACTTTGAGTAATACTTTTGTATTTGAACGCCAATAATCATTTATCTGCTGTAAGAATAACTTATTTCTTCGTCCATAACGCTTGGCAAGATTTTGGCGACGAAATTGGCGGAATGTCGCCAGCTTGGCGACTTTTTGAAATGTTGCCAAGTTAACGAAAATCTCGCCAAATGGATAAAAATGACACTAAATCAATGAAAATGATGACTAATTGTTGAAAATTCAATATCTTGGAAAGGATATTAGTATCTACTATAAGAAAAACCTATTTTTTACTGTAAAAGTAGTAAATTCGTTACATTATATAAGGAAAGTCATGTGTTGCCCACATCAGATTTTTTTTACTGTGTATAAGAGCCAATGTATCTCAGCCCCTTGTTTTTCCCAATTCTCAGTCATATTAGACGTCCAACGTCCGAAATCGCTCTGGTTTTAATGCGATTTTAACATAGCAATGTGTAATAAATATATTTATAAAGTGTTATTCTTAAAAATTTAATATTTCACACGAGTTGCTATACATTTTGGGACAAATTAAAGGTGTTGATATGGTAAAAGTATATTCATATCCCATATCCTGTTGAAACAATTCATTTTAAAAACGTTCGAAAATATGTGAACTTGAATTCTTTTGAACAAAATAAAACAATAGTTACTTTTTAAGCAAATGAGTTAAGAAATAAAAACAAATAAAAAACATATTTTTAAAAGCACACCTCTTTATTGTTTGTACGTAACTTAAATGTATATAAAATGTATTTATTGAAATATATGTAACTTAAATATATAAAATACCATGACATACCAAATATGGACTTTCTAGCTGCTCTGACTCTCGACTTATTATCCAAAATAACGTATACTTATCCAGACGTGCGCAGAATTGTCTGGGCAATAAGGTTAAAATCAAAAATTTAAAAATATATAATAAAAACCCACGGAAGACAGCAGTATACCAAATTACTCAGGATCACGTGTTATTCACTAGAGAAGATGACATGCCAAATTTGGACTTAGCTGCACCGATTTAAGAGCTATTCCTCAAAACCAAATACATTTCTAAGCCGGATCCAGAACTGGTAACCCACTTTTTAAGAGTAAACATGTATTTAAATCTATGAGAAAATACATATTTATTCAGATTTTTACGACTCAGTTGAAATGACTTACACTGCAGTATATCTTATTCAACAATTTTCTTCCTTTAATATACCATATTACATGAGATATGTTTGCCTTGCAAAGTTCGATCACTTTCAGAAGCGGAACATTTCAAATATTTAGAGATCTAGCAATGCCATAAACACCGATCTTTTGTAATTACTTAAACGGTAGAATCAATTCCATGAAAGCTTGTTTTAAACTTTTTGATTCCCTGGTCACTTCCGTTCTGTTCCACGCGGCAATTACATGAGCGTGTAATTAATTATACGCAAAGCTTAGAAAAATTCCGATCACTTTTTATCGAAAGATACTAGCTATTGGAAAATTTACTCCGAGATTTCGAGATTTGAAACTATGGGATCTGATATATTTCTTCAAATAGTTATGCAAGTATTTTTAAATTTTGAATAAGAATTTTGAGGCTTGATACACGTCTTGATACAAAACTGTGCCATATTAGGCAATTATTGAACTTCCCCCGAGATGGCTTCGACTAATACTAAATATTAGATCTTGGCTATTAAACAAATTCTTATTGAAACTGATTTCACTCTTTTGCGATTATAATAATTTAAAAATTAATTCAAGAACATTTCTATATAACCAAACTTAAAACAGCTAATATTATGATACAGCTTGATTTTTCAAAGCATTTACAACTCTATCAGGCATCCTAGGTGCAAATCAATTATAACTTCTCTCTTACTGTAAAACTACTTAAATTACAATATTCACCTTGTACGTTTGATAGTTCAGTTAAGAGAAAATGTAAATGTTTTTTTCAAATCGAATTTAATTATGATACTCATATTATAACAAGCATAAAATCGTTGCCTCTTTCAAATCCTCTTTGTGTATCCCATATTCTCTGGAATTTAATTCTTCTCTTGAAATGTGTTACTTAAATAATAATTTTACCGAAATACATATCGACAAATTAATTATTTATATACTTATTTTCTCAATTGCCTAATGTTTCATAATATGTTTCCTTAGTTAATTGTTTGCAATTTTATGTGGTGCGACTAATAATTGTTCTCATTTATTACCGGCACCATTACTAATGTTTGGACAGTGCCCATTTACAATAAAGTTTTTTATTTGATTTGATTTGATTGAATGATAATTACTCGGATGATGTTCAATAGTTAACTTGTCACACTATCATAGTTTGGAATAAGATTTCATTACCTTAAAAGTTGCCGGAAAATGGTCTTTCAAAATATATTTATATCCGCAGAAAAACTTAAAGCTTTTTAAATAAATATAAAACACTGCTTTTGCCTTGTGTTTCGTTTTTTTTTCTTTTAGAGAAAGCGAATGAAATAAAATGAAACGTGAAAACAAAGAAAGCCAATTTCGCTTTTTAACGGATATTGTGCCAAACTGAATTTATTTTCTTTTTTTCTAAACTATACATGACCTATATTACGAAATTTGAAGAAAAGGAAAGTTCAATCTGAGCAGTTTTTGTGCCAAATTAAAAGCGTAATAGTTTGTTCAAAATGGATCGGTTTCCTCTGTTCTATATATAATTTTGAAGCATTATATTTATTTTCTAGCTGTTACAATTGTATTTTAATTTTGATACTTGCATAAAGGTTTGGTGCATCATGTTTTATTATTTTTCCTGGTAATATGGAATTGTTTCTGGATACGAAAAACTATTAAAGGACAAAGTAGTCAAGTTTATACAAAATTAAAAAAATCATAATCTACATTGCGATAGCACGCAAAATTGATACATTTTTTAATTTCCATATTAACAATAGTGAGTTAAATATCTCACAGCAATATTGGAAGAAAGCACTGAATCTGTGCTCTTTATTTTATTGTGTGCTCTTTCGTATGTAATGTAATCCCTTAACCAAATATTAAAAGTCTTGTATGTTTCTTTTAGTATTGCTGGTGCGTTTCTTTTAGTATTAAAGGTACGTTTTTTATTATTGCTGGTACGTTTCTTTTAGTATTGCTGGACCGTTTCTTTTAGTCTCGCTGGTAAATTTCATTTAACACCCTATTCAGCATTTCCCCCCATTTTTATTTAATTCCAAATGCATATATATTCAGTTCATTTCATTATCAAACAAAATTGAAGCAAGCAGTTAATGTTAGCAATAGATGAGATGAATTTAAGTAACTCTGAAATTTTTTCTTAATGTTTACAAAGGGTAATTTTTTTAAGACTAAGAAAAACAGACGTTTTTTATTACTCTTTCCCCAATTAATGCAAGTTTAAATAAGTGGGTATGAAGTGCATTCCTGCTCCCGTGATTTTCAAAGTTTTTTTTTTTTCCATTTATATGATCAAAAATTTGAGTTTTAAAGGTGCAGTTTAAGAATGAAGCATTTTGCCTTGCATTAGGACATGCCATTCACTTACAGTTTTGCTCTCAAATAGAAATGACCTACCAAGCTGTGACAAATGCATGTCTATGTCGCGCTTCACGTCCGCACAAAACGCTCTGTTGGTTCGTCATCTTCAGTCTTCTGTCTACCTTGGAATGTGAGTATACATAAGATGTCGAGCAACCCTTGCAAACTGTAAACTGAAGACTCTGTCAAAAGGCTGCGCTATACACATTAGCTGCACCTATCCGCGCGGTCGATGAGTAGATTTTTGGGAATTCCCAACGTTCAACAATCCAAACAATTAGCCGGTCAGTTCGCCAGTAAAACAGTTCGCCGAAAAAGATCATTTCACCGGTAAAATGGTTCGCCAAAAAAGATTGTTTTACCGGTCAAACGGTTCGCCAAAAAAGACCGTTTTACCGGCCAAACGGTTTGTCGGTAAAAGACCGTTGGAAAAAACCGTCCGACTGTCTTTCCAAGGGCATTTGAATAAAAATTTAATCGTTTTATATTTACCTACCTTTTATATCAAATTTTAGATGTCATATTTAGTGAGACTAGGCGCAATATACAGCAACCTATAGGCCACAAAATCGTAAATCCGTCCTTGGACCTTCGTTCAATCTTTTCGATAATGTCAAGACAGACACTCTGTGATAATGTTTTCGGTCACCATGGAACCGATTTCTGTGAAAATTACTCAGAGTCATGCTAGAACATAAAATAACTAAAAAACGAATTCGAATTCTACAAAAATATCGCTGAGGCGTATCGTCCCGAATCTAAAGGTCGTCGGTGTCCTATACACTCAGATTTCTCGCTACAGACAACACACACAGACTTACGGGCAAACATATTTTACTTAGTGAGATTACAGACTCATTCAATGGTACAATTTCAATGTAAATATGTAAAAAAGTGCTGCAATAATTCAAAAATAGAGCAAAGAAATTTGAAAAGAAAGCACATTTACAAATTCATACTCCTTATCAATTAGTTTATAAATATTTCATACAAATCAAGTTCTAGCTACCACCAAAAGGATTAATTCAAGCGAACGACTTAGATCCTTTTAAATTAAGCCAGGTTCGGTGACTTTTAATCAATGCCGTCAGGCGTGAAATTAAAGAGAGCTCTTCTATTATTGGTTCGAGTAAATAAAAACAACTTCGCAAAGCCAACGTTCCTAGATTATTAAGAATCTGCACAGTAGCTCGAGAATTTATGAATTAGGTAAATAAGGTAAAGTCACTCGATACATAATACCGGAGTTGGGTATTATACTTCATGTGAAATACTCGTACAAGCATGTGATGTATCTCACTACCATATACACTCTAAGACAAAAAATATCGATGCACCCCGCAAAATAATCCGATAGTAATGATACTTTACATGCAAACACCTTTCGACCGAATATGCAAATGATCAAAAATACGCAGCCAAGCAATGAATAATCGGATCTACAGCTCATTGAAACTGAGCACCATAGTGGTGTATATACGGAGCGAACCTCGCTTTCATGAACATTCTTTATAGATGTGCATATAAAGAATATATGCACATATTTAATGGCAGTGCTCTTACGACTGCGCGGTATCGGGATGAAGTCCTAGACCCCATTGCGAGACTTTCCGCTGCAGCAGTTGGTCCTGATTTCCTTCTTATGGACGATAATGCCCGTCCCCATCGAGCTAACATCTTTGACGAATACCTGAAAAGTAAGGGCATTTTCCGTATGTAGTGGCCGGCGTATTCCTCCGACCTTAATTGCATTGGAAACCTTTGGGATATCCTCGGGCGTGCTGTCTTTGCACGTTTACCTCCTCCAGCCAGTCTCAGAAAGTCGGAAACTGCCCTATTGGAGGAATGACCATTGCTCACATCTGCGATGGTTGATCACCTCATTAAACTATTGAAAATCATTATAAAATTTGTGTGAAGGTCCGGAGTGGTCGTGTGATATTAATGTCACGTGTGATATTAATGTACGTTTTGTTTGGTTTGTTTGCCTTTAAACATCATTTTGTTAATGGCCCGAATGTGACGTCATCATATAACTTACGGAAAGTAAATATTTTTTTTCATCTTTGTACATAATTCTTGTTTTCTGTAATGCATAAACACATTTGCTACCTTCATGTACAATTGAGCTAATCAAAGCTTCATTTTTCAATTTTTGTTGATTTAACCGTCCGTGCTTAACTTTTGTATATTATTTTGGCTTGTCAAAGACAGAAAAACTTACAATGTTAAACTACTCTTTAGTTAAATTAATTTCTAGTGAGTTTTTTAAAAGTTGAGCAAAAACTTTGAAATATTTTATCTTCTTAATAAGAAGTATAGGACAAAATTAGACATGATCATGGATAAAGGGGATTATTATTAAAGGCTCAATGATCACGATACTTAATAGTCTCAATAATTGTTGCGAAAAATAGCCATATGATACAATTTTTGTACTCATAACATCATTGTCCCCCTAGGGGTGGCCGTGTTATGCCCCCAGAGGGTACATTGTCTGTCAAGTATGGCATTACTCGAAATATATTTTAAAGCCCTTTAAAGTGAAGGGTAACATGCTATAAGAGCAATTGCACCAACGACCCTTTTGACTAACGATATCGATATTTCCAAATTTTTCTTGTAAAACCTGGAAAAAAATAACACCCATAAGCTGAATAGCATAAGAAAGTAGGAAAATATTCAATTATTTTAATAATTAATAACGTTAATTCTCCGGGCTAACATGATTATATAGGACCGATAAAAAGTCTCAACTGCATAAATGATTTGCTGCATAAATGTTTGTTCTGATATGCTGCAGTTAAATTTATCCGCCGCGTACGTCACAGGTAAATTAGAGAGGGCGTGCCCTAGTTGGCGTGATTATCGCTCAAATACGACTATAAGAATTGAATTAACTTTTTGAGATTTTAATTTAATTTTACATTTTATTGAGAATTTAAAACTTACGTAACAAGTAAATTTACAATGAACGATGTGCAATTGTAAAAATTGCAATTAATTTTGGAGATAATCTGTGCGTTTTTAAAAGTATGCAAAATTCTGCAAAAGAACTGCATATTATACACTGCTTTGAATTTTGTATTTAATATAAAGCACTTACAGATATCATAAACGTTAATTTTTGCATTAAAAATGTTTTTACATTTCGATAAAATGTTTTTATATACCAGATCTTAAATAATCGACTTAAAAATTCATGAAATTCGGGAATTAATTTTAGAGATAGAAACATGAATAGATTGGTACACACATACTTGGAGATATCAAAATGTTTTCAAAAATAAGTTGTGCTCAAATAGTGTTCCTAACGGCCCCTCTTTTACACGAAAATAAAAATACAGGCTTCAAAGGAATGAAAATGACAAAAAATACCTGAAAATGTGTTGCAAAATAAAATAAAAATCTGGTGAGTATATTTGAATATTTGCATTTTTATATTAAAATCACCAAATCAGTAAAACCACGGCTACAATGCCGATTTAAAGAAATGAACAGAATTGGCTTAAATTTGGAGATTAACTAGGCTTAGATTCATCTTCAGGTCTGATCACCTAATTCTAATTAACCCAAACACATGCTTTTTTCAGATTTGGCATTAGTAAATTACTATAAATGCCAAAGTGCAGACTAGAAACATTAAAAGAGAAAAAATTGAAAAATTATTAGGAATTCCAAAATTTCCATGATCCATCAGGCAGGAACCCAGCTTGCACGTGCATTAAATGTGAGCAGTTGTAAATGGATGAAAAAAGTGTTGAGATACATCCGGAAGAAGGAGGACAAGATAGACCAGGGGGTAAAACAAGTTGAGGTGATCTTCCCTGAAACCCTTTCAAGGAGTTAGAGTAGGAGACAGGACAACCAATAATATAAGGTATACAGGATGAGCAGGTTAAATGAAAAATCTTACTTATCAAGATGAACAATCTTACTATAAAAGTGATTCACAGAAGAATTGAATAAACGAATATGCCTCTAACACCATTATAAGGGAGCTCAAATCGTAGTATGAAACTGGCTAAAGTTACATATTTTTAGCGAACATAATATACAAAACATTAAATATTAATGTATCTGATTTTCAAATTTTCCTATTTTTCAATTTTTTTTAGTTTATTTTATTATTTTTCATGTTTTATGTAATTATATAATTAATAATTATAATAATTTTTTATTAATATTAGCTGCCATAATATATATATATATATATATATATATATATATATATATATATATATATATATATATATATAATTACATACATGTCATATTCCTATGAAAATTTCTTTAAAAGATAATTTTCATTAACTTCACAGCTTATTCTACTTTCCCATTTTTAATTTAACGAATTTCGAATGCGAAACATATTTTTTATGATTTTTTCCCAGTGCCGGAAGGGAATATTAATCTTGCATAAATTCATGTGTTCGCTATGCTACTTTTAAAATTGTTTTCCAATTTATGCAACAAAAATGAAGCTCTTTTCATTATTTTAAATATCTTACCAGAATTACAAAGTGAATTATGTAGAACCTTCTCATGCATGAAGTTTTAATTTTCTTTCTGAGCATAATGATTATTCTTTTTTACGCCAGACAATAAGAAAGATGTATTTTAAAAAATAAAAAAAATAACATACTTTGTTTCAATTTATTACGAAGGTATTTTAATTTAAAGAATATTAATTACTTTTATCATTTGTTTTTTTAATCCCGCACAAATTATGAATTGCAAATTACTGTGTATTTTTATATTCATAAATTTTTTTATTTGATTTCCCACCTTTTATAATTGATATGTTTATCTTCGAAAGATAAATATAGCTTTTATAAGAACGTTGTTCATAGGAAATTGAGATGAAGAAATAAAACTATCGTTGGATTTTAAGGTGTTCCATTGGCAAATGTTCCTGAACTATTATAAAACAAATAGACTTATAATAATAGCAAATCGTTGCTTTATTTGTGCAAATAAATTAAGAAAAAGCAAACAAATGTTACAAAAACGCCCACATTACTTTCTTCAGTACTAGATATTCGTGTGACTCAAAATGAAGAGTGAGATATTTCAATGTGTCAATTCGCTTAGAAAAGTACATTTCATGGAATTGAAAAACAAACAAAATAGAAGTCTGTAATTCAAAATTAAGAAAACGCAAACAAATATTACGAAAACGCCCAGATTACTTTCTTCAGTACTAGATATTCGTGTGACTCAAAATGAAGAGTGGTATAATTCAATGTGTCAATTCACTTAGAAAAGTACTTTTCATGGAATTGAAAAACAAACAAAATAGAAGTCTGTAATTCAAAATTTTAGTGGACAGTACGTTGGAATTAGTAGATATTATCAGAAAAGCGGATGCTACAAGCGCAATAATTATTCAAATACGTTCATTAATGAACTCTCTCTGTAAAAGATTAATTTGTACCAAATATCCAAAAAAGCAGAAAATTAGATTACTTTTCGGAGTAATTATTGCGGATAATTGTATATATATATATACATATATATATATATATATATACATATATACATATATACACTTCTCTATATTAAAAGGTAGCTGCCACCGTCGCCGACGCAGCCGACGCTGTTTGACAAACTTCTCGTTTCTCGAGATTATTTGCTTCGTATCGCAAAAACTATTGCATATAAAAATATGAAATTTAGTACATTCGTAGAAAAAGCTTTGAAAAATACGCTGAAATAAACCATTTTTTGATATATATTGTAGTTTAAGATATATTTAATGTCAAAATCAAGAACAAGTTATTCAAGCTGCGAGTCAGCCTCCTGGATAGACTAACAATAGCAAGACCACGACCACGAATTTTTGCAGGAGGGTACCTGCATGGGTAAAATTTTGCAGGGAAGGGCCCCTCTTTTTAATTTTGATGTAGTTTTTGAGATATTTTATGCACTTCTGAAGTGAATTTTTTTTCGTATCGGTGTTTCTAGAGATTTCCCTGTCTCGTACCTCAAAAACTATAGCATACAAAAATATGAAATTTGGTACTTTACAGAGAAATAATAGGATAACACAATGAAATAAACCGTTTATCGATTTAAACTTTAGTTTGGCATGAAATAGCTCGCGAAGCGAGTTTAGGATAAAGGAATTCAGTTTTAAGATTCCCCGGGTAAGAAAAATCCCTCTTTTATTCAGTAACGAATTGGACATGTAAAATGTATATCATACACCGCATATACAAATTATAAAATAATTAAGTTACAAACAAGAAAGCAACAACAAATCGCGCATAGTTTTCCGAAGTAAAAAAGCTTACTCATTTCGTTCTCTTGTTTCGAAATTATAGAACAACATGGAAGTACATATATAGAACAATAGGAAATACAGATTTTTTTATATGTATATATATTTGCTTTATAAATTCCACAAACTCATTACTTTTATCAAAAAAAATGTAAGTATCCACATCTTTAATTTTTAATAATGTACAATATATAAAAGTAGGTCAAGTAAATTTGTCGATCAAGATATTTTTCACGTTCAGACCTGGTTAGATATTCTTAAATATATATATATATATTTATTTTAATATAAAGTTTCACAAAGACATCCCAGTGTGAAAGTTTCATATTATCTGGAAAGATATTATCAACTGAATTAAAAGCTAATGAATTAAAAAAAAAAAAAAAAAAAAAAAAGATCGATCTTACGTCTACATATTGAGTGTTCTGCAAATATATTTTATTTTCAATGCAATATTTGCATATTTATATACATTTTTTTCTACTTTCAGGTAAAGTGTTCTTCATCTTTATTTCATGGTTCTTCTTTATGTCCTGTAATCTCCAACAGGAAGAAGGTAAATTTTCAGATATCATCTATAAAAAATATTTTATATTAAAAACTTTGTATTTCATCACACACACACACACACATATATATATATATATATATATATATATATATATATATATATTTGCAAAGCTTATATATATATATATATAAGCTTTGTTTCACATACAATGGTTTCATCAACGGTTTCATTGGCACTCCATACCCTTTAACGGTCATTATCAACCGCTAAGGAACGTTTTTGTTCAGTGATTTAAACACTTTTGCTTAAACAGATTAGATAAGTAATCAGAGATTTCACATTAAAATCCATAAAAATCTCAAGAATAGAGTAACTAAAAATATATTTTAAAATGCGAAGATATAACACAATTTTTATACCAAAAATTGAAATGCTTCTATTCTTCTATTTTGGGATACCAGAATATAAATGGAGCTTCATCAACTTCCATATTTCCTTGAATTTTCAAATACTTTTTAAATACGAAGAAATTATGGAACGGATTCGGTTTACAGCTCGTTGAAAAGAACTTTTTTTGACGTTACCGATGACGTCAGGATGGAAACTCTGTGATATTATTTTCGATTGCTAAGGATCCTATTTGTGAGAAAATCGCTGAAAATGGTTGACTTCAATATGTAAAAACTAAAAATCTAATTTAAAATAAAAATATATCGTCTAAGGCTGAACGGTAGTATCAGTCTACCAAATTATTTAGCTCTGATTTGCTTTGATTTTCTTCCACGCGTCAAATATACAAACCGACAAAATAACATATTTTATTATTACAGATTATTGCCTGCCTTTTAATTTAACTTATCTATTTAAACACTTGTACAAAATCAAACCTAATTTTGCTGCTAAAGAACACAATGTTCGATACTTCAAATAAAATTTTATCAAAATGATCTTCTGCCTAATCCTAATTCTGTAAAAATGAACTTGTTTCTAATTAATATCTCAACAAACATTTGCTCTAAATATGAATGCGGTAGTCGAAAATAAAACCAGAAAATATCGATGCAAAATTTAACACAAATCGACCGAAACTGTGAAAGTATACATTAAAAATAAATAAACAGACTTTCAATTCTATATTAATAACCGGGAATTTCAATTGATAAAGATAATATTTAAACTATAAATGTAATGAAACTAATCCATATTTATATTTATTAAAAGGACCTGCCAATTCTACACTGAAGTCGAACTGAGTGACTAATTTCAATTAAACTCGTCCTGGGAAGATTCTCTTAGTTCAAATTCTATAGAATTTCTCTTTGTTTTCAAACACAATGCTCTAGAAAAGCTTTCTAAATGAGAGTAAAAGACATTCAATTAACTTCATTAGTTTGAGTGGCTGTGAAGACGGAGAAGAGGGAGGGGGAGCTCGCTGTTATTTTAAGTCCACATTTAGTATTCTTGCAGTGTATCTGATTTTAAGCAGTGAAGCTTCAAATCAGCAAAGTAAATAAAGTAAATATTCCTGAGAGATACTTTGTTTTAATTAGACTACAAGTCAGATAAGGAGCTTGAGCATCGTATAAGCGCAAATAACATAATAACGCTTCATGTAGCTGTTTCGAGGATACACTGGATCTCATTTGTCACTGCAAGAGAACCAACGAACCCAAAGTCCAAAAATAGAATGGGCTCAAATGGAAGAAACAGGAGCGATTATATACATGCGACCTGGATTAACAGCTAACTTGGGAAAGCCAATCAGAAAGCAGAACGAAGAGCAGGCTAGCCAATCCAAAACGAAAAGTGGGCGCAAACAGAAGAAATAAAGGTGGTTATACACCTATGACCTGGATCAAGAGCTCACTTTTAGACATAGGGTTTATTGGTTTTTGTGCATTGATGAAGAGGATCTAGCGTATCCTCGAAACAGCGGTATGATACAGTTATTGTGTCATTTATGCTTATATACTTTGCTCAAATTCTTTATCAACAAAGTTCCTTATCAAGTTCCTTATGAGCAAAGTGTATTTTACTTATTGGTTACAAGCAGATGTTTAGTCATATTGTCACCCGGAGGTGTGATGATCATGAATACAATAGAAAATCAAAATAAGAAATACTAGTGAAATCACGGTATATTTAAAATCACTGGTCTTTCACAATTCATCATACAAGAAAATGTGTAGCACCAGAACTCCTTTAATCGCATAACAATAACAGAACAAAGCTTCTCCATAATACGTACTGGTTGATGACAACAGGGATAGTTTGGAAAAAAACTCGCAATGATGGAAGATTACGACAATATTCCAGTAACCACAGTATATCATCAAGGAATATAACACTAAAAATACCACACAAAGGTATTTCCATAACTGAATCTATGACTTGTCCATCAGACATAACCAGTCCATTAACCAAAGTGGTAGATATTGAATGAAGTAATGTATGGCCTTGACGTCCCAGGCTCTGCGTCTAAAATCCGATGACCCGTTCTGGAGGTAATTTCTATGGTGAGCAGGAGCCGGTCGTTATGCTACCTTAAGGATATATGAATATACATCCCTTTGCGCACCAATCAAGTTATCTAACATCTTTAAATATGGACGCTGCTACCCAAAATACCAATAGTGTCATACACAAGTTCGAGATCACTAGAGTGCAATCTCTTCAAAAGCTACAGAGTAGGAGCCAGAAAATCCGTGGTATGATCCACTGTTAACGTTATGTCACACTGTTCTCGAACTCTCGAAAGATGGAAGCCTTCTATTGATGACGTCACAAGATGTGGATAAAACCTGATCTTCATTTTTTATACATTGTATGTATTTTTTGTACAACAATCGATCTAAATCATTCGAGATATATTATCCGTTTGTCAAAATAATCAGTAATATAAAGGTTATTATTTTTTTATATATGGCAATATGATTATGCATTTCCGTTTAATACGCTAGCCAATTATTTTACTGAATTCAAACTATGAATTGAACTATGAATCGAATCCCGGTTAATCTGGTTTCGCCATACGAGATATCAACTCCTACTACCATAACTGCCGTACACCAAATTGCTTGAATTTACATATATTCTTTCTTTTAGTAACTTAATGCATATGTGCGTATTTACATCATAAGTGACATAATTACCATATTTTATTAAATTCGGTCAAGTATTTCGATCTAGCGTGAAAATATACATTATACACATATACACAGTCACTCTAAACATGATCTACACGCTTTATATGATATATAATACATGCAATTCCGTTGAAAACTCATTCTAATCTTCGCCCTTTTTTCAATACTTTCTCTTACCCTATACATGGTACGAAAAGTAATAATAATACCACACTATATGTGAAATGAAAATAAACACAACTTTTGTACATGTATAATAACATTCCACCAAATATGCATTCCGATTCCTAAATGCGTGTTTAAATTTAACTAAATTTAATTAAATTCGCTCTGACAATATCTAAATACTTCAAATTCTATGCATACCCCCTTTCTTTTCAGGCACAGAGCAGTGGAAAATATTTCTGAATGTAAGTTGAGAAACATTCAATAAACTTCATTAGTTTGAGTGGGAAAGGTATGAAGGGCTACTTCTATGTTGTCCTAAATTTATATTCTATATTTACAAACAGTAGCTGATGCTCTCAACAAGGACAATCGAATAAAATATCTTTGAACAAAGTGCTTTTGTGTTTAAAGTATTTTTTAAGTTGACTACTCTTAAGGATAGATCGTAATGTTTTAAGCAACAGAAAACTCAGTGGACGAATGAAATGGACTGTACAAATATGCAGTTAATTGGTCTGTACGTGGAATAATCCTAACTCCAATGTAAAATGAGGACTTTATATCGACAAATAATTTGAAGCTTTAGGAATGGGGACTGGTTTGGCATTTCAAGCTCTTCGTTGTTTTTTTTTGGCTGCATACAAAAGCTATTTCCATCGAATGTGTGATATAGGGCTTTTATGCCAACTAAAACTGTGAGAATATTAGGCACCAAGCTGGGGAGTATGGTATATGTTTTTAACAAATAACTCAGAAGGGCGACCCCACGTCTGACAGTCTTGGCCCAGAGAAATTTATGACTCATAACAAAAAAATGCTTTTGCCTAGCAAGAAGAAATAAGTATTCTCAGAAGTCAGATCCAGATGAGATGAGTTGGAGATCAGTATATCAGAGAGAAGGAGATCATTTATGATTTGGAACTGAGGTTCAATGCAGTTTAAGACCAGAAAAAATGTCTAAAGTATCAAAATGAGGTATGTTCTTTTGGATATGATAAAAGAGAACATGGTGTCCATAAGTGTGTAGAGTTCACTTCAACGATAAGAGCTTGCAATTTCGTCCCAGTAGCTCAACGGTAGAGCGTCGGCTGGCCTGTT
The DNA here is from genome assembly GCA_951213105.1 of Amaurobius ferox. Lineage (NCBI taxonomy): Eukaryota > Metazoa > Arthropoda > Arachnida > Araneae > Amaurobiidae > Amaurobius > Amaurobius ferox. The sequence goes on from OX578135.1 coordinate 15,703,344, forward strand.
CGGAGATTCAGGGTTTGATTCCCAATTGCGGCAGCAAGGCTCTTTACAATGGTTCTCGACCAAATCAACCCTGTAAGTTAGTGCAAGGATGTTGGAGGTTTGAAAATGACCTTATAACGACTACAGCGGATTCAGTGGACTCCAGATTGAGCGCCGAATTCAAATTGAGAGGATAACGACCACGCAGGATAGTAACTTGAGTAAAAATAGTGGTAGTGGGAGGCAAACCGGTGGTAAAAATAGCAGAAGATGGTTAGTCAGATTGTCAGTTGCCCGCCAATCTGGCATTAGAGGGTGAAGAATGCAGAGTTCACTTAGACGATAAAAGCATGCAATTTCGTCCCAGTAGTTCAACTGTAGAGCATCGGCTGGCCATTTCGAAGATCCAGGTTTCGATTCCCGGTTGGGGTGGTAAAGTTCTTTACAAGTACTTACGAAATATGCCAGTGCAGCACTGAAAAGGTATGTGCCGATTTTATTGAACTCAGATCGAGTCTTTGTATCTTTTTAAGTAAAATTCAATTTTAAATGGTCTCAGACGGAATTATCCACTCCTTTAGCACTTTGTTAAATAGGAACAATGTAAGAAGATTTTATATAATTTTATTACTGATCATAAATTGCGTGCTTAATGAATATCAATTTTTTAAATTAAGATTGGTTATTTCATGATAAATGTATTTATTTTTAGATACGGTAAATGGGCTCGCATGTGGGAAAACTAGTGGGTTAATGCGGCACAATGACTAACCATTTATATGCAATCCATTCGGCCAATCTTAAATATAAATTCCATATCACCATAAAACTATCGGTCCTCCAAGTCGTTTAATCTTCATGTAGCCGCAGCCCCAGGAGCAGAGTTAACTGAATCATTTATTGGGTAAGATTCGAAGAACAGCCCCAAGGCAAAGACCCCAGTTGTCGATGGCGTTAGGTACAACTTACAACGCCGTCATCTGACAAAGTGTGAATGCGACACGTGAAACACACTTCCAGGAAATCCAAGTATTCATTATAAGGGATTAATGTTCCTCTTTGGGAAGTTGTGCCCATACCATAAAACGAAGGTTCGTCAGTTGCAAAAGAGCCATCCCTTCCTGAAAATACACCTGCAATATTTATATATATAATAATTTGTAGGACAAGGCGTAGTGCGATTAAATATCATATTATTTTCATTTAGGTTTCCTTATATCTTTCCAATCCCGTGGCTGAGATTCTTCTTCTCTGATACAAGTTATTATTCTTTCTGGCGGCCTTTGTTTGATATCAGCCCTCATAGTGAACTAGTAGATATAAAAGTTGTTTTTTCCTGTGTCAATATTTCACTTCTAGTGCTTCGGGATGCCAGAACGGAAAGTCTGACGATCCTTATGGAAGTTATTTATTTTATAACCTGAAATAATTCCACGTTGGTTTTATTTTTGCTTTGTTGCTTGCTGAATATTGTATGCTTTCCTAAAAATCTGAATTTTAATTAAAATGTTCTTGTTATTTAAAGACGTGATGATAAGAAACGAAATAGAATTGAAAGTAACTCAAGTTAGCAAATGATTTTTATATGAATATAGACTTTCATATGTGTTTCTTTATTTAAATTTTACTCTTTAAATGATATGAAAAAAATAAAAATAGGCAAAGTTGACTGTATTGGTTATCACCAAGATCTAACCATAACGAATTTGTTCATAATTCAAAAAGCTACTGAATTTTATGAAAGTTCCTTAAATGTATTTTGAGCTCAGAGAGTTAATAATTTGCAAAATAGACAAGTACAAAATTAGACTTCGTTTTCCACTGTATCTACTGTTATGGACGTTCAAGAATATAAATAAATTATTTTAGTGTTTCGTCTCTCTCACTTTATCTATCTATCTATATATCTATCTATCTATCTGTGTGTGTGTGTGTGTGTGTGTGTGTGTGTGTGTGTATTCCTATCTGCCCAATTTTTAATTACACTTCATACCAAACTATGCGAGATTTAATGAAACTTTTTAGTAAGTAATGTAATTGTTACTCCGTGGATCATTTGGTTTTGGCGCGTTTAAAAAAATTGAAGGAAGTAACCTATGTCGCTGAAACAAGTTTTCCAATGTTAACAAAACAAAATCATCATAATCGGCTGCGATAAGTCGTCAAATGCAAAGGAAAATCGCCGATTTTCCTTTGCATTTGGCGATGCCTTTTCCTTTGCAAGGTTCAAGTGTCATGGAGCCGAAATGGTCTGGCTTGAATAACGTCTAGTAAAATAAATCTCTAAAACTGTTTCAATTCTATATCGACTGAAAAAGTACCCACTTACATAGCAACACAAATATTTGAATTAGAACCCCCCCCCCTTCTGAACATAGTTCAAAATATTAAAATATCGAAATTATGACCATATTCTGAAAATTAGCAACCCAATCTGATATCCAGTTATATATACATAGTATATATATATATGTAGGGATTTTAAAAGGGCCAGAAATTACTTCCATAATATTTCTAGTTAGCACTGTAGTTTTCGAGATATAAGCATTGCAATTTTTAAATATATAAAATGTTCAATCTTCTTCAAATTGACACTGTAATTGCTCGTAAGAGCTTTGTAAAAACAAATTGTTCATCTAGAAACTACATTTCTTACTAACTATGTCTGTCGTATTCTGTGTTTATATATTGTTTATACTTAAGAATATAATTCGAGTGAAAATAAGCAAAGTAAAGCTGAAAGTCATTCAGAATTATTTTTTTTTAAATATAAATATTTTTCCGATTGAAACGCTTTTAAAACTGCAAATTCAATGCAATTTAAAATAAGTAACCATCATATGCATTATTCTGTAAATTAAAACTAGCATCACTATAATTGTTTATATATTGTTTATGGTTAAACATACAATTCGAGCGAAAATAAGAAAAATGAAGCCAAAATTCGTTCGGAAAATACGTTTCTTTTTATTATTCGGGAATTAAAAGATAATAATAATAAAATAAATAAATAAAAATAAATAAATACAGAATAAACAGTATTCTGGTTGAACTGTTTTTAAAACTGCAATTTCATTGCAATTTAAAATAAGTAGCAAAACATATGCATTATTCTGTGCATTAAAACTCCATACTATATATAATCACTATATGTGATTACCATATATAATTGCCTAGCATGTTTTTGTTTTTCCATACCCTCCAGCAGCCCCTTAGTGGTGACTTAAAAGGTTGAAACTGTATACACTTATAGAACTGACTAAGGTACAAAACCTAGCATTGCCGTATTTACGATTTTACCCCCCCCCCCTCCGAGGCGAAGAAAATAGGGATTTCAGACAAACAGTCCTGTAGCCCCCTTGTGAGTTAAAAGGCTAAGTATTTGCCCACTTATAGTATCAACCATTAGAAAGAACTTAGTGTAGCCAAGTTTTTAATTTACTGCCCCCCTCCCATATGTGGAGGAATTTAAGTCATTTCTGGCGTAGGTGGTTTATTTTAAGTCATTCCAGACCACCCCCAAGCAACCTTTTAGCTTCTCAATCTTTACTATCTTCTCTTTCGTGCCATATTTTCTTTTAAGAAAAAAAAAAGAAACTAAGTAATTAAAAAAAAACTAAAATACCTTTTTTTCTACCTTTCTTAAAAATTGAGTTCGAGCAAGTTATTGCCTCAATTTGTTTGATTTCTCTCAAAATATATTCTAAACTATAAAAGATAAATAGAAATTGTAAGTAACAAAAATGGTAAGTAAGAAATCCAGTTTTTAGATCAATCATTTGATTTTACAAAGCTCTTATACATTTCTAGAAATCGTCTTATTGAGAAATCGTAAAGAATATTGAATTTTTTTTTCGGTTTTCTATTTTATAATATTTTGAAAACAAAAAGTGTAGATAAGATCTGTAGAAATTAATTTTTAGCCCTTTTACTGTCATATAAGGGTATATAACTTGATTTTGTACCTAGGTTTTGTTTTCAAATTTAGTAGTTAAAATTTCGATACTTTAATATTTTGAACTAATTTGATAAAGTGGTTCTAATTTTGATATTTTGAAAGGAAAGTGGTTCTAATTTCGATATTTTAATATTTTGAGCAGTTTTTAAAATGTTTAAAGAGGGGAAAAGTCCACAAAGAAAGATGCTATTCACGTGAAACTATTTCGGCTCCATCAGATTAAAGTCACTATAATTTTTTTTTACTTTATATACACTTACAGGGGATTGAATATTTCTTTTACTACACTTGATACCTTATACTGTTCTTTCTGGCGTCTTTTGTTTGACGTTAGCCCTCATGGTGAACTAGATATGGGAGCTCATATTTCTTCTAAGTCAATATTTTACTCTAGCTGCTTCAGAATGACAGGAACATAAGGTTAATGTGTCTCCTGCGGAAATAATTTTTTATGGACCAATATAATGACTATTTATTTTAGCTACCACTTCTTGAAAATTTATTTGATCGTAAAAATTTCATAATAGTATACGTCCAAACCAAGACGTTTACTAAAGATAATTTCGATATTTTAATATTTTAACAGTTTTAAAATTGGTTAAAGAAGAAAAAAGCCCACAAAGAAAGATGCTATTCACGTAAAACTATTTCGACTCCATCAGATTGAAGTCACTATAGATTTTTTTACTCTATTTACACTTACAGGGGATTGAATGTTTCTTTACTACACTTGATACATTATATTGTTCTTTCTGGCGTCTTTTGTTTGACGTTAGCCCTCATGGTGAACTAGATATGGGAGCTCCTATTCCTTCTAAGTCAATATTTTACTGTAGTTGCTTCTGAATGACAGGAACATAAGGTTAATGCGTCTCCTGCTGAAATAATTCTTTTATGGACCAATATAATGGCTACTTATTTTATCTACCACTTGTTGAAAATTTATTTGATCGTAAAAACTTTATAATGGTATACGTCCAAAACAAAATGTTTCGTAAAGATAAACAGTGTTGAATGTTGTAGGAAAATGACATAAATTACAGTTTCTCATAATTTGAACGACATTATAACATTAACGACACATTAAACAACATAACTTACAAATTAACGACATTTGTAGATGTCGTTAAAATCACTTTTGTTACATACGTAAAAAAATGTATATATAGGGAAAGTATTGTGACGTGATCAAACAAATTTAAATAAATCTTCCACAGAACTATTCGTGTTAGGGATCCCTGAACTCGAATCGAACAGTTTTGAGGTGATGTGTGTGTGCATGTGTGCGTGTGCTTGTGTGTGTGTGTATGCATGCGCATGTGTGCCTGTGAATTTGATATCTCACGAATGAATGGAGCGTTTCAAATATAAGTTAGTACGATTTTTACAATCAGTGAATATTGGAACTCAGTGATTTTAAGCATGATCGAACCTTCAGAACACTTATAAATTTTTAACGAATGTTTGAAAAAATCATTAGAAATTCATAACCTTCAATAATGATAATTAAATAATCATTTCACACGTAATATTTTATTTAAAAGCAAATGATTCAAATGTTGGAGCGATAGCATGAACAGTTCCCTAGATATTGCGCGTTTTTAAAAAAAAAATTACATAAACTGAAAAAAGAGTTAGTATTAACTTATATGTTCCAATTTCTATGTGCAATATTAAGCTACAAATATGTTGACGTCATTCTATAGGACTATTTTATGCTATTCGCGAGAGATGAAACATTTAGTAATAAGTGTGAATTATAACTCCCAAGAATGTATTAATAATAATTTATTACACGACATATTAATTACACAACTATTAATAAAAGTATATATTAATAGTTGTATAACTAATATCTCAACTTGTGCAACAACTACTAAAGCATTAATAAAGCACTTTGAGGAGGTTTTTCCACATGAGTATGAATACTTCGTTCTATTTCGACTAAGTTTCCTAAAGCACCAAATGCCAAATTTCGTGATATTAATTCTACAACAAAAAATTGAGCGTGGATATTGTACAATATTATTTTGCTGTGAATATAGTATTTATGTAGGGAAAGTCATGTTCTGTCACATTAGATTTTTGTACTGTTATCGATTAAAATTTTGCATAAGAGAAAATATATATGTGTGTATATATGCAGTCTGTAACTCTGTAACGAGAAATTTAAGAGAGGTATAGGCATGAAATGTGGTACACATGTACTTCAGCATCTAAGTATATGTACCTCGGCATTATCTTTATAACACTTTACAACATAGTTGAACAGTGTTTATGAATTTGGTCATTCTGTCTGTCTGTCTGTCCGTTCGCAAGATAACTGCCGTAAAAATGACATTCAAAAGTAAAATTTTAGTATTTTGTTGAGATGGTCTGTAGGACATATTGGAATGTAAATGAATAATATCACCCAATTAGTTTTGGATTGAACCCGGATTGAAAAAATGACATACATTGAACCCTATGAGATCTAATTTTTCAAACATTTTTTAAGCGAAGTTAAAATTCATAAATTGCTTCGAAAATTTTAGGAAATATTCAAATTTTCCCATGAAATATATAAATAAAAATTCAGCAAAATATGTTCAGCAGTTTTTTAAATAAAAATTAAAATGGTAATGACACCCATATAATATGATAAGATCACGTGACCCACTTCAAAATAAAATATGGCATCCATCTTTTTTCACAGTAAAAATCGTGATCTTAAAATTCTTTTAAATGTATATTTAGTGTTGCATCTGTTCTAAAATCGCTAACTTTTTGCGTATTTTTTGTGCATGTATATTCTGCGCCAACGCAATTATAATATTTTTTAATTTAAATGATCTTCACACTTTGATTATTTCTACAACGAAGCCTAATTTCAATAGATGCAGAATGTAAACAAGTGATTGCAAGATGAGTTGTATAAGAATTGGTGAATTTTTTTAAGCAAAATTATTTAACTCTGGAGTCTGTAATACAACTGTATGAATGAATGAAATATTCACAGCTTTTACAAAGAGAGCCATACGATTTATATTTCGATGACGTCATTTGAATAAAGTTCATTTTTTCCATTAAATTTTAAGTTTTCAAATATAATAAATTACTGTAGTACTGTGATAATTTAAGATATATCAGCGCTGAATGCACAGTATTTTAGAGATGTTTAAATTAAATTACATTTCAACTAGAAAGTGTTTCATAATCAATGCTTTTTGCATGATTGATCTTTCTTGTTGTTTTATGATTTTCAAGTTTAATATTCCTATTCAAAATATTATTTCTAAAGGTTATAAGTTATTTGGTTTTATGTTTTGGTAAACTATTATATTTATATAATTACTATAATATTTAACTCTGGAGTCTGGATCAAAAGTGTATGAATCAAATATTCACTGCTTTTACATAAAGGGCCAGATGATGTATATTTCGGAGACGCCATTTGAATAAAATTCCCTTTTTTGAACTTTTCAAATATAATACATTGTTGTAGTACTGTGATAATTTAAAATATGTCACCGCTGAATGCATCACATTTTAGAGATGCTTACATAAAATTGCATTTGGGTTGGAAAGTGTCTCATAATCAATGCTTTATGCATGATTGATATTTCTTGTTTTAAATTCCGAATTAGTTTCCGTGTTATGTTATGTTTTAGCTCGGTTTTTGCCGATTTTCATACAAATCGATAATTTAGCAACCTTAAACATTATCACTGAGTTTGAGCGAATAAATCATTCAAATATATAGTATAAAACAACAAATATATAGTATAATTTTATACATTGTGTAGTATATTTTGTTAGGATTTATAAAGATACTAGTTTTTAAGTATTCCAAAGGCAAGGAAACTTACAAATTTGCACATTCAGCTTTCAAATTATGCTTAATGTCGTCAGCTTTCAAATTTGTTCATGTAACAAATTATGTTTTGTTAGCTTTCAAATTATGTTTTTGTCAGCTTTCAAATTACGTTTTTGTCAGCTTTCAAATTATATATATGTAATTATGTTTATGTTATGTTGTTAGAGTTAAAATTATGTTGAATTTTGTTTAACATCGTGGACTTTTTGTTTAGCAACGGTGAAAATAGCCATATTCATCGAAAAACCGACTCCTTAATTCCTGTCTCCTGGTCGAAACTGTAAGTGTGCAAAGAATTAGCCTTCTTTATCAGCGGAGAATTTTTGGACGTTCCGAAAAGACGTTTAGAAAATTCCCATTTCTTCTACTCCCAGAGGGTTAATCTCGATAATTGGATTTCGTAGGTTGTCTCTTCGTTGGTTATATAAATGTACAAATATTTAGCCTTCTATAATATCTAAGTGGGGGGGGGGGTCTTCTGGGAGGGTCTGGAAGGTATATTCTAAACTCTTAATTTTCTTCGATCCTGATCGGAAAATCAAAATGTATAATCTGTTAGGTTCTGTTCCGTTGTCGATTCTATGAGTGTGCAAATATTCAACCATCTAGGTTAGCGAGAGCTTCTGGAGAGTTTAGAAAGACAAAAATACGCTAGGTAATTATTTATTTATTTATTTACAAAGACTGCAAGCAACAGGACGTAGTCCCAGTTACAGCATGCAGGAGCAAAACTCATTCAAAATACCATGACATACATAAAAAAAGTTAAAATACATTAAAAAGTTAAAACATTAAAATTAAAAAACACTTCACAAGAATACATGTAATAAAACACAAGATGTTCACAACAAATGCTCTTTAAAATCCGTCTCAGAAGAATAAAAAATATCAAGACAATCAGGGAAACCATTGTATAACTTAGAAAAGCAATTTATAGCACAATTATTGCCAATACTCGACCCAAACTTCCTAATGGCAAATAAATTCAAGCTTCTAGTTCTATACTGTGGGACATGAAAACCAATCCCACCCAAGACATGGGAACAGTCAACCCGGCCACGAAACAAACCCCTGAAAAAGGAACACAGAATAAAATCCCTTCTTCTCTGTAAGCTTACAACACCAAACAAACCACGCAAAAAAGCAGAAGACAATGCATAACAACTAATGCCAGTTTTCCTATAAAAAAGATATCTCAAGAAACTATTCTGGATGACCTCAATCCTTCTAGAGTGAACGGCCTGAAAAGGCCTCCAAACCACAGACGCATACTCCAGCCCAGACCTGACCAAGGCATTGAAAAGAACTATTCTAGAATCCTCATTTACAAAATCATGCGTAATCCTCCTGATGTAGCCTAGATTTCTGTATGATTTAGCACAAATATTGGAGATATGTGTGGAAAAAGAAAAATCAGATGCATACGTGACCCCAAGATCAGCAATGGAGAACCTTCTAGTCAAAACAGAGTTGCTAATAGCATACGAAAATAAAATAGGCCCTTTTTTACGAGTATAAGACACCACACTACATTTACTGATATTGAGATGCAAACGATTTTTGCCACACCAATCAGAAAGGACAAGCAGCTCCGACTGAATATTATTACACGAAACAGCATCAAAAATAGGACACAAAATCTTCAGATCGTCCGCATAAAAAAGGCAATTTCCAAAACAATCAGCAAGATCATTAATAAAGATAATAAACAACAGGGGACCAAGAATAGAGCCCTGGGGCACACCAGATGTAGCCGAAAAGCTCCTACTCGATGACGAACCAAAATTTACACATGAAAACCTAGAACCCAAATATGACTTCAACAACATAACCAAATTAGGACAGAACCCAATACTCTTCAATTTATGTATTAGAATACCGTAATCAACCGAATCAAAAGCCTTCGCAAAATCCGTGTAAATAACATCTAATTGACCCCCAGCATCAATTACATACGAATTAAAACAAAGAAGATTTGTAACAGTTGACCTGCCTCTCATGAAACCATGCTGATTGACAGAAATAAAAGACCTAACTTGTCTGTATATATATCTATGCAACACAAACTCAAAAACCTTGGCAAAAGGAGAAATAATGGAGATGGGCCTATAGTTATCAATACGACATTTGTCACCTTTTTTAAAAATAGGAACAATTCTCGATCTCTTCCATTCCTCTGGAAAAACATTACACCTGATGGACAGGTTAAACATAATGAGTAAAGGATATACAAGATATTCAGAACACGCCTTAATAACATAAGCAGGAATATTGTCTAAACCCAACGAGCCAGAACCCTTAAGACCATTAATGCCATCAGAAACATCATTCAAAGTAACAAGACCAACACTCACAACAGAGATATCCGAATTGCAATGCCCAGCCGGAAACGAATCAGCATCGAACGGTGTACTGACAATATAATTAGCACAAAAAAAATCAGCGAAAGCATTAGCAATGGATTTATCAGTGGAATACAAAGTATTTTTCAAATTCATAGCTTTGCACACAGTCTTATATTTAGACTTACTATAGGACCAAAAACGCTTAGGATTGCTTTTAATAGACAATATGCTATACATTCGAATTATGCTATACATTCGAAAATGGTTGAAATAACTTTCATTAAATATTTCACTTAAACACCTGACTGAAAAACTGAAAATAAAACATTTTCATCAGAAACAGCGGTGGGAAAATATTTAAAGGCGTCATTCAGTTTCGAGAACAAGGAATTACCGCCTTCGTCAGGATACAAAATCATTTTATACTTTTAGATATTTATTTTATGTTGTTGCTTACGCAGGTTTATATAATTTTAGAAATAAACTCTTGATTTAATAAATGAGATAACTGCCATATATCTGTTAAGTGAATATCTTGCTCATTAATTTTTTCTCTGTCCACATCTTTAGATTTACACAGTTTGGATTTTTCTTCTCTGTAGATGATACATGATGTTGCTCTTTCTGGCTCTTTGTTTAATATTTGCCCTCATGGTAAACTAGACACTGAGTTATCTTCTATTTTTTCGAGTCAATATTTTATTTCGGGTATGCATTCGAACGCCAAGAACAAAAGGAAAGGTTAATATATCCCATGCGGAAATAATTATTTTATGGGCCGACAAAATTTCTGGGCAGCGAAAAAAGTAAGAATGTTATTTGTTTTTCCGCATGTTGGAGTTTAATCCTCACCGTATATATATATATATATATATATATATATATACGGTGTCTTATGTCCTTTATATATATATATATATAAAGGACATAAGAAAGGCAAGATACCACAAATTGGCTGGAGGTGTTGTGACTCCCACTCTCCGGTTAAAGTAAGCTTTGCGTCGCGACGACACTTCCGGTAGCCGGTACGTTGCCCAATAAGAAAGACGCTTAAGTGTTAAACCATCCATGAGAAATCAAATCAAAATTTGATCGAATGCAAAGGAAACCAAAATCACACAGAAAGTATACAATAGATACAATTCTCCACGATACGCGAATATAGGTAATGACCAAAACCAAAAGTACCACTCTCTAGACTTGCCCAAATAAGACTTCAATGTACAGAATCACAAACACCTTAAATATTCTATTAGAAGTTTATTAAATATAACAAGAAGCCTCTGCAAACGCTTGAAAGCTGTTTCAAAACCATATTGCAAGTTCCACTCTTTTACCAAATGGAATCAGCCTGGTCCTTACCAACGTCTGTAATTCTGTTGTCGTCCACCATCCAACCATCACGTATTAATCCTCCGTTCCCTTTGCTCTATTTATGTTCAAGTACATACCATAAGCAGCAGTTACGGTTACGCCGAAAAAGTCACAGATAATGCCACTTAAAAAGCCTTTTGGAAGTCCATGTTTTATTGCTTTAGATAAATAATTTTTGTCACATACATAACGATCGCTGTTATAGCTGTTCAGTCTTTTACTACGTTTTAGCTGATTAATGACGACATTTCTAAAAATATTCTTATATAAACTTGATTTCCATGGTGTGATATAATTGATTTTAAAAGCAAATGCTTGTCTTTCATCGTATAATCGATTAAACGGTTTTCCATCGTTAGCTTTATTAATACATACATCTAGAAAATTCAAACTTTTATCTTCACTTAGAGGTGTTTCAATTAATTTTAAACTGTTGGGTAAAAGCTAAAATCTAAATTAAAATCCTGATTGTTGCTAGCCCAAAATATGTCATCGACGTATCTGATGTATATAATTTCGTTTAAAATATGAGTTCCTTCTTCGAATTTATGCAAGTAAATATCGGCTAATACCGATGAACAATTTCCACCCATCGGTATTCCATACAATTGTTTATAAAAGTCTGCTCCATTGAAAAGTACTGTATCAAATAAAAGCGTTTCTACCATTGTTTTTAACACTTTACAACAAAGTTGAAAAGTGATTTTGGCGATTCTGTCTGTCTGCCTGTCCGTTAGCACGATAACTGCCGTAAAAATGACTTTATCAAAATGAAATTTTAGAATGTTGTGCAGACGGTCTGTGGAACCTACAGGAATTTACATGAATAATATTACTCAATTAGTTTTAGATTGAACCTGGGTTGAAAAAATAAAATACATTGAACCCTATAGGACCTAATTTTTCAAACATTTTTAAGAGGATTTAAAATTCACAAATTGCTTCGAAAGTTTTATGAAATATTCAAATTATCCCATAAAATATATAAAAAAATTTCAGCAAAATATATTCTGTAGTTTTTAAAATAAAAATTAAAATAATAATTACACCTTTTATATGAAGCTATCACATGACCATTATATGAAGAGATCACGTGACCCACTTCAAAATAAAATATGGCATCCATCATGTGTCAAAATCGGGATTTTTAAAGTTCTTTTTAATTCATATTTAGTGTTGTATCCGTCCTAAAACCGCTTTATTTTTCTTAAATTCTGAGCATCTACATCCTGAAACAACGTAATTACAATATATTTGAATTTAAATAATCATCCAACTTTCATTATTTCTACAACGAAGCCTACTTTTCAACTTATGGAAAATGTAAACAGCAAAATATGTAGAATGAGTTGTATAAGAATTGCTCCATTAATAACGCAAAATTATTTAACTCATGAAGTCTGTAATATAGCAGATATGAATGCAATATTCATTGATTTTACAGATAGAAGGACGATATTTTCGATGAAGTTTTAAGCATGGAGTTTAATTACCTCCATGGTTTGAAGTTTTTAAATAAAATAAATTAGTTTAGTATTGTGATGAATGAAATGAATGGAAAAATGTGTATGAATGAAATGCTACTTTTATAGAGAGAGCCAGGCTTGTTACATTTCGATGACGTCATTTGAATAAATTTCATTTATTTTCGATGAAGCTTTCAAATATAATAAATTATTGTAGTATTATGATAATTTTTAAAATATTACCAAATAATGTATTGCATTTTAGAGATGGTTAAACCAGGCAATTTATATTTCAATGCCGTCATTTGAATGAAGTTCATTATTTTTTATGAAGTTTTAAGTTTTCAAATATAATAAATTAATGTAGTATTATGATAATTTTAAAAATATTACCGAGGAATGTATCGCATTTTAGAGATTTTTAAATAAAATTGAAGTTGGAAAGTGTTTCATAATCAATGCTTTATGCATGATGGATCTTTCTTGTTTTATATTCTTGTTTTATATCTTGTTATATATTCGATTCTCGATATTAGTTCGTGATAGATTCAATTGCAGATATATATTTTGATCATTATAACATTCACTTAGTAATTTCTTGTACAAATCACTGCATGTAAATGCATAACTAACTGTGACCGTATCTACGTATGTTATAACAAATCGTTGTTGCAAAGATTCCTTCGAATGACTGCGTAGAGCCACATGAGAAAGATATCAGTTTTGAGATTTTCATGTAAGTGTTGTTTATTATATATATATATATATATATATATATATATTTATATATATATATATATATATATATATATATATATATATATATTTATATATATATTGTGGTGAAAGTTAAATGAATGCAAAGCGCATAATTGAATTGGTGCAATAATTAGCATGGTCGGGAATCGAATAGAC